>JAOXYF010000024.1:5044263-5060855 GCA_028565775.1 Sternarchorhynchus goeldii
AGAGACAGGGCATGAGTGAAGAAGATACAGGACTAGTGAAGAAGAGACAGGGCATGAGTGAAGAAGATACAGGACTAATGAAGATCAGAGACAGGGCATGAGTGGAGAAGATAAAAGAGAAGAAAATAGATCAAGAACTCGGATTATACACACAGAAGACAGAAGGAGCCAGTAGAAGAGAGAGGGAGAAATCATTTCCTAATCAGACCCAACCAAATAATAACCAGTGAAAACCCAAAATACATCACAGAATGAATCAACAAAAATGCAAAACAAAACTCGCAGTGCATTTTGATCCTAAATCAAAATTTTACACTGGTAACATATCTAACCATAATCAAAGACAAAGGACTCAAACGAATTGACAGTCTGAGTGAACACAGCCTGGTCACTGAAACTAGACCTGGACATGCTGAACTCCCACTGCCATCTGGGAGTGGTGGAGAGAGAGCTGCTCTTCCTAACCAAGTGTCTCAAATATGAATTAATTAGAAACCTATTGTATAAGATTATTTGCAGAATTCCCCTCGAGTTTCTAGATTGCAGCAAAAAAAACCAAAAAAAAAACTGGCCTGTATCTTGGGAGACAAGAGTGGGCAGATTATGCAAGCAGCAAGATTTATGGCATCTTGTCACAGCCTAAGGGACAACTAGTAATTCTTTTAGTTGGTCAATATTAAACAGGATGTTAATTAATTATTTTGTAAATAATGTACTTTATTTTGTTCGACCCTATTTATTTCCCCTTTTTGTTTATATTAATTTGCTTTGGCAACAACAGAACAAATAACATTCATGCCAGGAAGCCATTGAGAGAGAGAGAGAGAGAGAGAGAGACAGAGACAGAGAGAGAGAGAGACAGGGAGAGAGAGAGAGATGGACTAAGAGAAAGAAAAAGATCAGAGATTGGGGTGCTGAGAAATAATCCTCAGGGACAGGTTTTATGGCTGGGTGAAAATTTATTTTGAATAAGCCCACAGTGGCCAGTGCTATGGTGGAGCAGGGGTGGGAGGGAGTGTGGGGGGGCTTTTAATTAATGAGTGCATGCTTGTCGCAGGCTTTGGGAAGGGCTTCTAAATCACTGAAGCAAAGGCAAGGAAATATGTGAATACAGCCACTTGGCTTCAAAGCCACACAGTCTCTCTCTCTCTCTCCCTCTCTCTCTCTCACCACATTCTGACTTTTTAAAACTACATTTTATGCATTTATGTTTCCCTCAGCATATATAAATTAAGCTCTGTAGTAAGAAAACATTAAACTGTGTTGAAATACAAGTAGTGGCTCAACCATAGCCTTGTCTACACCTCGGGCCACCTGAATGTGCCATCACCTCTAAAGGTCAGAGGTATGTTCAGGTCACAGTGAACCATAAAACAAACACTCAAATGACACAGACTTCCTGAGGCTGGCATCGACATCTGATGGTCGTTGGGGGGGGGGGTTCAGCTTCTGGAGTGTCCCATGTTACATAATGAGCTCTGTTGCTATAGGAACCTTACACCCCTATACTATTCCATCTGAGCTACAAGGTGGGGTTGAGACTTAGCTGGTCTGGGCGACAACAGTCTACCTAGTGAGCCTGGAGCTACATATATAGCTTGTGTACATGGTTGAAAATCAGCAGAGCAACTTGTTCCCTCGTGTTCAGACACAAATGTTGCCATGACAGTGTGAGACAATGTAAGAAAAAAAATATATATGGCAAAATGAAAAGAGAAAAATGTGGAGTTTTTTTTCTTTGCTTGTAATGAATAACACTGGCTGGCCTTAAATAAATAATAACAAAAAGTGATGTCATGTCTGGTGATGTCTCAGCTAGCCTACTCTCCCCCAGTCCTTCTCTTCTAGCTTTCACCCACTCAGCCCCACCTCTCTTGGTTTTCACCCACTCAACCCCACCTCTCTTGGTTTTCACCCACTCAGCCCCACCTCTCTTGGTTTTCACCCACTCAGCCCTACCTCTCTTGGTTTTCACCCACTCAGCCCCACCTCTCTTGGTTTTTTAACCCACTCAGCCCCACCTCTCTTGGTTTTTTAACCCACTCAGCCCCACCTCTCTTGGTTTTCACCCACTCAGCCCCACCTCACTTGGTTTTTTAACCCACTCAGCCCCATCTCTCTTGGTTTTTTAACCCACTCAGCCCCATCTCTCTTGGTTTTTTAACCCACTCAGCCCCACCTCTCTTGGTTTTTTAACCCACTCAGCCCCATCTCTCTTGGTTTTCACCCACTCATCCCCACCTTTCTTGGTTTTCACACACTCAGCCCCATCTCTCTCCTTGCTTTCACCTGCTCACCACCCTCTGTACTTACTTTCACTCATCACCCCTTTTTCCAAAATTACTCTGTCTGGAATGTGTAAGGACATTGCTGAAGACCTCCAAGGTGTCCTGCCACAGCAGACTCTCAGCCAAGGACCACCGGTCTTAAACCATGCCATTAAAAGTTAGCACTTTAACAATTTCCAGATTTGACAAATGCTTCTAAGCAAAAACTCAACTGCTGGGGTACAGCACAGACTTCAGGAACACATTCGCTTAACGTTTGTATAACGGATATCAAAATGATTTCCATGAGGACATGTATGGGGTGAGAGAGGACAGGTGTTCGTTGCTATTGTAAAAGGTTAAGCTGGTCATGCTGTGTCTGGCTGCTCTTTCGTTCACCACAGACTTGGACAGGATCAGGCCCAGTCTCTCCACACACACTAACCTCCCTACCTCCCCCAGGCTCGAATATTTCATGAAATATTTTTTTATCCTGTGATTGGCTCTTCTATCAAGGCAACAGCTATACCCTTCAACAACCCCCCCCCACCCACACCCCACCCAACCGTATATATAAAACCTGTTTCTGTTTATTATTTCATGTTTTTCCATCTTTCATGCCTGCCCCTACTTTGTCTATCTCTCCCTTACTCTAGCTCCCTGTGTAAACATCTGTCACTCCTGAATTTCGTTATGTTGGTCCATTTTTTGACGTCCTCCGCTAACCCTCTCGGTTCTATCACTCTCTCGCCAATCCTGCAACTGTCCGTCTCTCTCTCAAAAAAAAAAAAATCCGCAGATGGATTCCATGTGAAAATTCAATCTACTGCGGCATCTGCAAGAGAAGATATTTGCCCAAACGCAAAAGCTATCTCATATTCCATGGTCTGAGTCAGCTAATCGGAGCTTCTCCATGCAGGCCAGTCCAGGCATGTGAAGATCTGTGTCTGTCAGAAAGGATCATCCGCAGTACGACAGGCAGTTGGACTTAACGGTAGTTTGTTTTTCTCATGCCACTTTCTGCAGAGACTGTACAATAGAGACATCATCTTAAAAAGGATGTCAAAGCATTTATATGCTTCCTACCCATTTAATGACTGATGCAGATGTGCTTCCACAGAATGAATCACTGTTAAAATAAAAAAAACATTTATATAATAATCCACATTACACAAATGCATATATTCTATTGGTTAGGGTTAGAACTCCATTCAAATATTTCCTTTTACAATGGTCTTTAATAGACCAGATTTCCAGTTTCTTAAATAATGGTTAAGGTTAGGGTTAAGGTTAGGGTTAGGGTTAAGGTTAGGGTTAGGGTTAGGGTTAAGGTTAGGGTTAAGGTTAGGGTTAAGGTTAGGGTTAGGGTTAAGGTTAGGGTTAAGGTTAGGGTTAAGGTTAGGGTTAAGGTTAGGTTAAGAAATTTAGTTTTATTGGGGAAAGTAAAATTCCTTTAATGGCACGGGCACGCCGGGTCTTATTGATGGGAACGAATGAATGGGGCTCTTATCTACAGGTAAAAGGGAGAGGAGGACCGGAAGGAGCATCATAAAAGGCACGATAAAACCTGGAATAAAAAGGTAAGGAAAGGAAAGGACATGTGGAGGGGAGAGATCTGCAGGTCGACCATCCAAAGGATATCCCTGAGAAATAAGTGCTAAAAGGAAAAACCCCTATATGAATAAATAAATAAATAAATACATACATACATATGCATATATACACACCCACACAAACACCACACAATGAAAGAAATTAAGTGCCACCCAGAAGTATTCCCAAGGATGTTGTTCCTGCAGTCCACAGAACCCTATGTCCCTCCTGTAAAAAAGAAAAAGGGAAGGAAAGAGGGAGGGGAAAAAACTGAGTTTAGGGCCAGAACAGGGAAGGTTAGGTTTGGGGTTGAGGACCAGTGGTAGGTTGACTTTGGGGCCAGGAGCAAGAGGAAAGGTAGGTAAAGGGCAAGAAAAGGGGAAGGTTAGGTTGAGGGCTGGGAGGAGGGGGGAGGTTAGGTTGAGGGCTGGGGGTTAGGGTTAAGGTTAGGGTTAGGGTTAGGGTTATGGTTGAGACAGGAAGAATAAGGTTCATGATCAGTGCAAGAGTTAATAAATAAATGATTAATAAGGTTTTGAAAGAATCTGTGTGTGAGTAGTTCTGTTTATTTTATTGTTTTAAATCTTAATGCATGTTGAAGGAAAACCTTGCTGATCTGGTTTTTCTGTTACATTTTAGAAAATTAATTGCTAGAATGTTATATTTGTGAACAGAACACTGTGTTTAGGAATTGCATAATTTGTCAGTGAAAAGAACAAAATATTTAAAACGATGTGTTTGTAAGCTGTTAGTCACGCTTCCTTGCTGAATTAATTTCTTCTTAAACATGTTTACTAAGGGCAATGTACGTTAATATAAATAAAAATTTTTCTCTTAGGTTCAGTGTCTCACCACCCCATTGGATCAAATGATGTCCTGGGCACCTGCAACGTCCCGTGAATGTATCAGCTTCCTCCTGTCTCTTATCGATCGGCTCCGTTCCAACATTTACCTGCCAGGTAATGCACCACTGCTCTCTCGTCACCACCCCGTGTTCTCTTCACCCTCGCCCTCTGCCCTCACCACGTTCTAGCCCTGCCTCTGTAATCGCCATGACCGTTGTCTCCTGGGCGAGCGTGCGAGACCTGGACAGCGGGACCCCCCCCGCCGGGGTGGGGCAGGACCCTGAGCTGGAGGCGGTGTCTGTATTGTGTTATTACCAATTAACTGACATGGGGGAAAGGGTGAGCATACATTCCTCAGACTGGGAGTGGGCCTGGGGAAATGTGTGTTAGTGTGGAACGCAAGATGTAAGAGGGTTAGGGAGACAGCAGCTGAGGAGTAGAGTGTGTGTGTGTGTGTGTGTGTGTGTGTGTGTGTGTGAGAAAGAGCGTGTGACAGTGCATGAGTCAGAAGCATGTTATACAGTGAGAGCAGTACTACATCTTTCCCCCCCTGCAGAAACCTATTTACATGTCATTGAGGAAGAGTGTGCAGTGTGTGTGTGTGTGCAGTGTGTATGTGTGTGTGTGTGTGTGTGTGCATGCGCGTGCGTGTGTCTGTGTGTTTTGGGAAGATGTTGGAAGCACGGAATGCCACGTGTTCAAAGAAATGGCATGGCTTTTTTCAGACCCTATGGAATCGAGTGTGTGTCTAAAATAAATAAATAAATAAATAAATAAATCACTTGGTGTCTGACTTGCACACAGCACCCAACTCAAACAGACATGGAAAGCAGGAAAACAAAATCTCGAAACACAAATTCAAATCTGAAAATGCACAAACAAATCTGAAAAACACAACGGCACGAAAGAAAGCAGAATACTAAATGCTGTGCAAGAAAACAAATTAATGAACCCAGAAAGAGAAAACGACGAGAAAACAAACTGGCAATCGGCAATTCGACAGCACTGCCTCATTACAGGAGAACAGTGGAGTGTTTTTGTTACATACAGGAAACATTCGGGAAACCTTTCACCAGCAGGGTGAGCTTCCTTAACTAATGCTCTACATGACCTGCACTGGTTGGTCCTTTTTTTCTGGACCTTCTCTGGCCTGCTGTGTTATGGAGGGTCGTGAAGCTCAAACAGAATCTATGAGCTCCCGGCAGGAGTGTGCTGCTGCAGACGCTCACACACACACACACACACACACACACACACACACACATGCTGGCTGTCACCGTGCTCCAAAACTGCCTCCCAACTAGTGTTTCCTGTTTCCAGGACCTTAGTGCTCAAACTTTGGTAAAATCCCTCCTCCAAAACCCGCCCTCATGTATCAGAGATATCCCGACACGTTTGATCAGGGCGCTTGGCTGCACACAGGGGTCAGCAGCCTGTGCCTGAAACAGAGCAGCTAAACCATCTGTGTACCAGTCAGTCATCCACGTGGTCGTACAAGCTATTCATCCACCCAGCCATTCATCCACCCACCTGCACCATTTATCCAGCAGTTGTTCTAGCCAGTCATCCACTCGGCTATACCAGCTCTGTACTAGGCATCCACCTAGCTTTACCAGCCATGTACCAGCCAGTCATCCACCTAGCTCCACCGAGTAGCCCCTCCTCATACTGACACAGCAGCCCCACCCAGTTCCTTCAGCCTTGTTGCTTGATTACAGCCAAGGGCGGCTCATATATACACGAGCATTGAGTAGCGCAGACCTCCATTCTTCTGCACTGACTACACTTTTACATCTGAGCTCAGGTTGCTTTTCCTTATACCAAACAAGCTTCATTACTTTTAATGACACTACAGGCTACAAAAGATCTTGAGATATATGCATTTGCTTATTTTTAATGCCCAGACGTCTACCTCACTAATAGGCTGCTCTGATAAAAAAGTAAGAAGCTTTAGTCTGTAAACAGCCAAAGTAAACATATTCTTTGGGTATTGTTACTTTGTTGTATATAGCATGATTTGCCCCTGGGCTAGAACTGTCTGTGCTCTTTCTCCTCCAGCAAGCCGAATCTTTTCACCTGTAACTGGACCTGTGGCATCCCTCTTCAATCCCTCGCTTAAGCCACTCTAGAGAGCCTTGGCGCATTTAAGCAGAAAGTACAGTCATCTTATCTCTGCCCTCTGCTACACCCGCCATGGAGGAGGGCGGATGGATAAAACCCGAGCGGCATCATCATAAGAGGAAGGATCTGCACCTTGGTGCCCTGTATTGCACCTCCCGTGGTAACTACGTCCTCCAAAGACACACCTTTACCCAGGCCAAGGGGAGGGGCATCAAAGCAGGAGCCGCAGGAGACCCACCAGTCCTAGGCGCTGCCAGGGGAGGTCAGGGAGTTCAGTGAGGACAGCCAGCGTTTAGAAAGACTGTCTGATTGCATGTTGAGGACACATCCCCTCTCGGTCCTCTCCACAAAGACAAGAACAGTGAAGTCTATCAATAGCAGCTTGCCTTCATAATACCCCAATCAAGATCCCAGATGCATTGCAGGTCTAATAGAAGCGAGCTTCCTAAATCCAATAAAGGTCTCAGATTATGTTATTAAATTTAGATTAATTAAGTAATCAGCACTGAAACGGGTATCTAGGGTAGTCATGTACACATGGTGCACATGGTGAGTGAACTTGACAGCTATTGACAGAGAGGCTCGGAACTCTCAAGGAATACATGCTAATCTCTTCTGGGCTGCAAGCATCACCGTTCATTCTCAGTAGCTGTGTGCCATCTCATAAGTTAAGGTAAACTCAATGTTCATGGTTTGAATGTGCTGAGGGGGACTTATTGTGTTCACACACACACACACACACACACACACACACACACACACACACACACACACACGCGTGCGTGTGTGTACATGCACATGCCCGCAGTACGTGCCAAATTAGCTTTTCTCCGGATGACTCCTCTACACCCCCACCCCCCCTCACATCTCCTCGACCCTGGCCGAGCGTGTCCTGTGTGATTGGATACCCTTAATCGCGCTGGCTGCAAATTGCTTTCGGGAGGAGGGGAGAGTTCCTACGTTCTTCCATGGCCCGCTGAGGGAGTCGCCGTGCGAGGAGCTTTTTGGGCACAACGCGCGTCCGAGATTGTGGGGAGAAGCCAGCGCGGAATAGTTATCTCCGGCTGTGCAACGAATGTGAAAACCTCTCATGTAGACGGCAGAGCAGCGTCTCCCTGAGTGCGCCGGCGGGCTTAAATTAGCCGCTGTGCATTTTCACGCGCCACGCTAGCATCCGGCAATCTGAACTCGCGTGACAGAGCGGAGATTCATCGTTGTGGCTTAAAGAAGACGGAGGGGGGTGCTTATCTCCCATCCCCTCTCTTATTTCTACACTTAATGACTTCCTACGAGTGTGGGGTCCCTTTATTAGCGCTGTGCAGGAGACCTCGGTGCATTTCATAGGGTGGCAGAGGAGGAACCTGAGGAGGGGGACCATTTTAGTTGGGTAACATGATTTCACGTAACATGCCCAAGGCGCGGGGAAATGGTTTCCGTTTGGGAGCGAGCATGTAGCATGTAGCAAAGCACTTGTGGTCTGCCTTAGGCTCTAGCTCTTTATGTACCATTCATCATCTTCTTCCGTCCAGTGAAGCCATGCATCATGCAACCAACAAATAAGGCCACACTGCACCAGCTCCAAAGGGAGGAGACGAGAGAATAGGGTGAACCGATGGGGAGAAAGTGGGACAAAAGAGTAAAAGAGACTGAATGGCATAATACAGCACTGAAATGTTTTGTTGTTTCCGTTACAAGGCCAGCTTCTAAAATCACCGCCGTGGAGGTTCAGAGCCAGTGGAAACCACGACGTCTGTGAATCGGGTTCTCTGTTTTTACTTCTCTATTCTGCTCTGATGATTTGAACCATCAGAATATCTTAATTTTACAATGCTTGGAACATCTGGAACAAATGAAACTAATTTTGCCATATTTTCTTAATTAAGCTTTCATACCAAGCTTCAAATTAAACTCTACATCTGTGTGACGACCATAAAAGCCACTTACTATAGTTTTTTCAGCTGTTTGATGCACATGAGGAAAATCATGTTTTATACTTTTCTGCTTCTTCCTATATGTGGATCAGCTGGATGGTGAACGTCAACCTTCGGGCCTCTTCCTCACTCCGAGTACATTCTAGTGAGTAAGATGGAGAACTGCATAGCTACCTCACCCTGTGCCCCAGTCAGTAAGACAGACAAATTAGACAGGGCGCCATGGGAGTAAACTGTGCTGAGGTCAGTCCAGACTAGCGGTTAGGTGATGTGACATGGGAACTTGCTGATCCAGGGCACATTAGTTGCCGGCCCTGGGGCCCAACGTGGTGGCCAAGGTCAAGTTCCAGGGAGCCCGTGAAGATTTGTGCAGGACACCACAGCAAACTTGGAGACAGAAAAGCTCCACTCATCCCCACGGCTCCTCTGCTTCTATCTTTCTCTTTTACCCTTCCAGCATAATCTCCTAGCCTCTGTTTTATTACCTCTCCTTCCATCTTCTGTTATCACTTCATCCTTCCTCCCTGCTCCCTTCATCTCTCCTCTAAAACCTGCATCAGTTCTGTCTCAGCCCATGTCTCCTCTCTCTCAGCCTCTGTTTTCGTCCCTCTCCTCTTTCATGCATCAGTTGTCCTCTCCTCTTATCCCTCTCGTCTTCTCCGACTTTCCTTACATCTCTCCTGTTTCATCCCACTGACTCCTCCAGCCTGGTTCTCATTTTCTCCCTCTAGGCTCGCTCTGCCTCTCCTCCAGCCTGGTTCTCATTTCTCCATCTAGTCTCACTCTGCTCACGCTGCCTCTCTTCTTCTCCCGGGTGGAGATGCGTCTGGACTGTCTCTGCAACACAGGAAGAAGTGGAGCCATGATTAGATTACACAACAGTCACACAGCAAGAGCTGGGGCAGCGGCTGAGGGGAGGGGGGGGGCTTAGAGAAGTGTAAGTGTGGGTGTGTATCAGTGTGTATGTGTCTGTGTGAGTACATTCGTATATTCAACATTTTTCTTTAGATGGCACTAGCAAAGATATTGAATAATGTACAGATGCAACATAGTGAGACCCCAACAGTAAGTTTACACACCCACCCACCCACACACAAACATATGGACACAAATACAAACAAATGCATGCACAGACACACACACATACGCATGCGTGCACTCACTCTCACACACACACACACACACACACACACACCTTGCTTTCATTCATAACCCTTTGCTCAAAAGTACTCCTGTTCCCTCACAAACACAGTCTGACTGGTAGTAAAGTCCAGTGCTGTGTCTGATGATGATCTCTGTGTGTTCAGGTCCCAGGATCCTGCATTTGTCCACCTCACTGGCCTCACTGAGTTTGTTCCATTTCTGTGCTCAGCAGGTGCCCAGCACTGAGCCTTGTCTGCTCCAATCCTACCACTGATTTTCTGTCCCTCTACTCTGCTCTCCCCACTTCCATATCTTTGCTAGCCTCCTAACTCTGTGACATTTCTCCTACTCTCTCTCTCTCTCTCTCTCTCTCTCACTCTTTCTCTTCCTACCTGTACAGCCAGGGAGTCTTAGATAGCTCTATCTCTTTTTACACCAACCTGTCAGCTCCCGCCGTTGCCAAGGCAACGTGCCATTGTCATGGCAACCCCAGCGGGTTGGGGAGGAGGAGGGAGAGAGGGAGAGAGAGAGAGAGAGAGAGAGAGAGAAAGAGAGAGAGAAAGAGTGTGTGACTGAAGCTGAAGAAAAAATTAGAAAAGCAGAGAGAAAGAGGAAGAGAGAAAGCTAGTCGCCCATCTTTTCTCATTAACCGATAAAGAAGGCAGCGTTCTTCTAATCTTTGTTCCACCGCAAGTTTATCAGCACTAAATATCAGACTGCCTTCTTCTCAGAGTAAATAACATGGGCGAGTCCATTTGGTAGCATAATGACTGCCATTTATTAATAGTGATGCCGGTATTAACTTGGCCTTGGTCACTCCTTGCTTTCTCTACCCCCCCCATGCTCTGTCAGACTGGGAAATTGGGGGAGAGGGCGACAGAGAGAGGAAAAACACTCCTCACATTCGCTTAGGCTTCTTTTGTGTGCTCTTTTTTCTCTTTCTCTGCCCCTCTCCCTCTCTCTCCCCTCTCTATCTCTCCCTCCTCCCTCTCTCTCTCCCTCTCTCTCTCTGCCCCTCTCCCTCTCCCTCTCCTCTCTAGCTCTCCCCCCTCCCTCCCTCCCTCTCTCCCTCTCTCTCTCCCTCCCTCTCTCTCTCTCTCTCTCTCTCTCCTCTGCCACTGCCGTTAAAGAGTGCGTGGAGAGGCCGTAACAAGCGAGACGGGATGCAGGTCAGCGGCTCTCTTTAACCCCATTACCGACCGGTGTGAACACGAATACGGCCCACCTGATTCAGTGTGCTGAACCCCCTCCCCAGCAACTCCCAGGAGGGAGAGTCCACACACACACACACACGCTAATATATTTAATCTGTGTGTATTTTATGTTGTGTATGTTGCAGTTGGTGCATGTGTCCATGTATACACACACACACACACAGAATAAAGTGTGAGCCAGGCATGGAAAATCAATGTCAGATCAATTTTCCTTATTCCCCACAGCAGAGGTAGCTTGCATGGCTCAGCGACCCCCCCTCTCATAAGCACTCCATATCTCTCTCTGATGTAGGCACTGTAATTTGAAATAGTGCCCCGATAGAAATGCATTAAATAGACCTCCGAGCTGTGTGCCGAACGCACGGCCTCAGGACTAAAAACAGATAAGCCATTACAAAGAGTGATGGCCACACTCAGCAAACAGGTCTATTTGGTACCTGGCCTGCGTCTGGTGACGCAGGGAACACAAAGGCCATTTCCCTGCTCCTGACTGTGTTCACACAGCTTGCCTTTAAAGTCTCTGATCATCTCATTTTTAGGTTTAAAATCCATTTGATGACTGAAACTGGGCTTTGTAAATAACTTTAAAACATTTCATGAAAATCATTAAATCATCACCCAGGATGTGTCATGGTGCTTTGTGCTCCTGTTGTGTGAGAGTCACCTGTCCATACTCACGTTATCGTCACACATACAAATTCGGAGAATGACCGAGAGTTTGACCGGCGAGGCTCAGGTGTGCTTGGCTTTTAGTTTTAACGGCAAACCTTTACAGAGTGTGGAAGCTCAGGTCCTGCTGCGACCCTTCTTGCTCTCCGATAGCCGCCCACAAGTGTGCAAAGTTAATTAAATCCACACGTCTAATGAGGTCAGGCTCCATTCAGCGACGACATGTTAACGAGGTCATCCTGAGGGACAGCAGGACGTGTCTGGCTGCTCGCCGTGGAGGTGTGAGATGGCAAGGAGGCACTCTAGCTGGGTTCTGATGGGTTATTATGATGTTATAGTCAGATCTGAACAGAGTAAGTGGTGTTGTCATGAGCACGGGTCAATTGTGTAGTCGATGACTGTTGCACTGCAGCAGAAGGGGATATCGGGGCACCCGACTCGTCGGTCTGGGTTGAGTTATGCACTTTCATGTGCTTGCAGCTCCAGCTACCGCACATCCTTTTTGCGTGCCGTAATCCGATTTGTCCAAAACGCGCCTCTGCTCCAGTGAGTGCGAGCGCTTCCTCTCGTCGGGCAGGAAGGACGGGGGGGTGTTGTGTCCCTGCCTGGCACAGCGTGTGGGAGAAAGGCATGGTGAATCTGGAGCACAGACAAGATGAAAGGCCTCAGAGGTCAAGCGAATGTTCACGCCGGTGCTACGCTGCTGCGGCTTACAGTGATCCACAGAGCGTGAAAAAACAAGTGAGACAGGGAGAGAGAGAGAGAGAGAAAGAGAGAGAGAGAGAGGCTGACAAAGTGAGAGACAGAAAAAGAGCTAGATATAGAGACAGTGAGAGAGAAACAGAGAGTAGGGGTGAGAGTGAGAGAGAAAGAGAGAGAGAGAGAAAGAGACAGAAGAAACTATGGAAGGCAGTGAGATTCCTGGCAGGGTTAATTCGGTGGGAACTGCTGCTACTGTGCTGGTTTCCTGTACACTCTGCTTTTTGATGTGCCTGTCATAAAAGAGAAAAAAAAATCATAAAAATCTCACAGTGCCAAATGGCTTTGGAGGAAAGTAATTATGTTCACATGCACAGTGTATTGCCAAAAATGTTCTGGGACCGTTCTTACACACACACACACACACACACACCTCAGCAGGCCTACTGTTGTTTTTCTGTCCATCATAGCACACTGTGCTCTGGGAAGCAGGCCCTTGCGTTGTCTTCTACACTCGACTCTCTCTGCCCCCCCCACCTCCCCACCTCCGTTCTGCCCTCCGCCGAAGTGCCGAGAGGGCGCGGCCGTTGTACTTCCCGACCTGTTAATTAGAATAAATTAGGCACACTGATTCAATTAACCTTTCTGGAATTGGTTTGCTGGGAATGCAGTGGGTAGGTTTTACATCCTGCCGACAGTAGAGGGCATCGGTCGTGTTGAGGGGTCGCCAAGTCCCAGTCCAGATGCAGGGGGCGTCTCAGGGGCGCATCGGTGTGCTCTCCGGTTCTGTACCGGCAAAAGTTCCGCTCAGTGTCACTGTTGGTTATCTTACGCTTTACCACACGGAATGATGTTATCCGTGCTACCGTGGCAACATATAAGCCAAGACAAAATGTATAATTCATTATGCTATTACAGTAGTTAGCAAATTAGCAAATTCTCATGAAACCGAAGTGGCTTTATATCTTTCCCATAATTTCCTTAAAAAAATGCTACGAGTTTTAGTAGCTTGTCCTATTAACATAAACAAGCTCCAGATGTGGTAGCCCACTGATCTGGAACCAGCAGCTTCCAGTGACAAATGACTGAGCTTCTAAACTATTGCCACATTTCGCTTTCAAACCGTATTCAAAACATACGAGGCCTTGGGCTCTCTTAGTTTATCCTAAGAGCTGAACGAACGAGACTGTCCCAGTCCATCACTGGGGTGCCTCTACAGCTCTGCAGCTATAATATTGACTCATTTGCTGTGACTGATGGCTGAGACACTTCCTCATCCAGGGCATGGCAGTGCACCCCATCCCCCGCAACTACCACCACCACACTTGCCCACACATCATCCATTCAAACAGCATCAACTGCACATTACTTCAACACACATGATGCATCTTTAGTCAATCTTTTATAAATTTATCACACGCACACATCGTGTTGTAACCCATCCCACCCTACTCACCCCCCCCCCCCCCAAACCCAGCACACTCGCTTGGGTGGAGGCAGATCAGGATGAATGATTTTATGTTCTGGGATGGCTAGGGGGGTGGAGTGAGCTGCGATTGTTGGATGCTCTGTTTCAGTCTGGCTCAAGGTGTCTTGGGTTTTGCCAAGACCTAAAATTTCAGTGAGTCTGGCACAAGTGGTCTGAGCCATGAGTTTCGGCCCAGCAGAGGGAGCATCTAATGGCCCTTATTGATCACCAAACACAGCAGAGTGACGGATGGCTAAATAACCCCTTCTCACCCCCACCCACGTTGCTCCACTCTCCCACTGGCCCTTCCCCCAGATGCAGCAGACCGAGGCCTAATTGGCAAACTGTGTTCCAGTATGCATATATCACACCAATAACACAACTCTGCGTGGGCAGGTCCGTATTTAATGGCAGACACACCCGTCCCTGGCTCAGCCTGCTAGGGTTTCAGACGTATCACCACAGATTTATACAAGGAGGTGGTGGTGGTGGGGTGCAGAGAAGAGAAAGAGGGAAAGGGAGAGAGAGAGAAAGAAAGAGAGAGAGTGTTCAGCTTTTCTAGTGATAAACTTGCTGTTATACTTGGAGAGGAAGCTGAGACAGTCATCACAGCAGCTCAGTATGTCTCAGCTCTGCATAATTTAAGAAAGGATATTTAAGAAATGGTTTTATTTCTGTGATATACTCTTATATAGAACACTAGGTTGGTATGGTTTTCTGTTGGCTTATTCATTTATTTATGTTTTTTTTTTTTTTTTAAATATTAATATGTTAATTTTTCCCCATTCTTTTTACACATCACTTTACTTTTGCAGTGCTTTGGCAAAATTATATATCATAGTCATGCCAATAAAACATTATAAATGAAATGAAAAATGAAATAAGATATTCGGAAAGAGAGACCAATGGGGAGAGAGAGAGAGAGAGAGAGACAGAAAGAGAGACAAACAGAAAGAGAGACAGGAGACAGATGGAAGGAAAGAGATAGATTGATAGAGAGAAAACATATGCAGGCGTCAACAAGTTCAGCATTTGATGCAATTTGTCCATGGTGTTGCTGAATAAGCGAAGAGAGAGAGGTGATTTCACCATCAGAAACCACAGTCATCTCTCGGTCACCCGATGTTGTCAGGGCAGGTGTTGGCATGGCGATGGAGATACACCCTAGCGTCATACTACATGCCTGTCTGCCACTGCCGACAACAGCTTTATGACATTCTAATCTGTACTCACCTACTGCTGTGTGTAATAATAACAAGGGAGAGATATGCATGTGGTGAAAGAGAGAGGCAGCATGAAGAAGGCAGAGTGTGGGAAGAGGAGAGAAAATTGCATTGTAATTGAGATGATGTCTGGATCAACAGTCTGCAAAAGCCATTATGTTTGTTTTTTGTGGAATCAGCCATAATGTTATCAGATGAGGGAAGAGTGCCAGTTATAAATGTACCTCTCTCTCTCTCTCTCTCTCTCTCTCTCTCTCCAATTTCTCTCAGCTCTCATTCCCTCTGTTTCCTTTGGCTACTGATGCCTTTAATTTCGAAATCAAATTAGCAGAGTGGCATGCACACAAACACCTACATACACATTCATTTGCGCCCCACTCTCTTCATCCCTTTGTCACCGTCTGCACATCTGCTCGTCTCTCATCCTCTCTCATCATTCCCCCTCTCCCTGCCCCTACTGTGCAATTTAACGAATGGAGCTTCATGGTGCCCTTCCATGTCACTCACAACCCCTCCACCCTGCACACATGCACAACCCCTCCACCCTCTACACACATACAACCTCCTGCATCTCCATGCAAACATAACCTCCTGCACCCTCCACGCACACATAATCCCCTCCACCCTCCCCACACACACACACACACCCTCCTACACCCTCCACGTACACATAACCCTCTGTACACTCCGCCTACACGTGTAAGCCCCTACGCACCTCCCCCCACCACCCCCACGTGTAACCGCCCACATCATGCATGCATAAACCCACATGCCCTCTACAAAACCCTCCGTGGCATGGTGTAACCCCCTCGACATCCTCCACGCATGCCAACCACTCTGTGCATGGCACCACATAACGTAATATTCGCCGAGGACGGATGGCCGATCTCTCGCTTTATCCTCGTCCGCCCCCGAGCTCAGTGGACATTAACTTCCTCAGGTTTCATGTTAATGAGGGATCCTGTTTCCGCTTAATAGCTGCATGTGCTCCAAGCCGGTGCCAAAAATCAATTTCCAGTCCTTTTCCGCAGAGCATGTTTGCATGGAGGCTCTCTGGGAGGAGCGGACACCGTGGTGTCAGAGGAAAAAAAAATCCATTACAGTGAGAGAGAGAAAGAGAGAGAGAGCGCCAAAGATGGAGATACGAGTGGGGGAAGAAACGAGAGAAACAGAGCCAAGGATGAAGAGAACAAGGCGAAACCTCAGGAGGCATTTATCATGGAGAAAGAGAAAAAGACACCAGTGAACTCAGATAGAGAGCGGCAGGGGAGCCGAAAGAAACGAAAAAGAGTAACAAGAGGAGAGAAATAGGGTGTGAATTCAGAACTTTAATCAGCCAACTTGTTAGAGTGAAACGTGTGTAAAAGGGACACAGAAATGAGCGGGGGGGGGGGGGGGGGTGGGGTTTGTTGGGGGGGG
>JAOXYF010000024.1:5078837-5091211 GCA_028565775.1 Sternarchorhynchus goeldii
ATTAAATTCGCAGTTAAACTATATTAAAAAGGGCTTGATAATACCCTTATAATTATATAATTAAATAATAATAATAAGTAATTATACTTGTAGCCAACTCTAAGAACTGCATTTTCCCGCTTGACTGCTGTACATTACATCCTCTACTGTATGTTTTCCCCTCACTTGGACCATCGTATATATTGATGTGAGGTGTAATTTGATCAATAAAATCAAAATAAGAGTAGTCAACATGCAGGTGGCTAAGATTTGAACCTCCACCGCGATAAGATGGTGGCCTGTGTTCTAGTTATGAGTGCATAGTCCAAGTCATTTTATTGCGTGCATTATTGTATCTACGCTGTAAGCATGTCTTGGTGCAGGAAAGTAAAAGTATTGGGTGCATGAAATAGTATTTTCTGGGACATAGAAAATCTATTTGCAGTGCCACTTGCTTGACAAAGAAAATACTGTCCTGTTTTAGTAATGAGGAAAGAAGCAGAGCAGTTTGTGTGTGTTAACACTGAACAGAACAATTAGATAAAGGTTTTTTTTTTTATCTTGTACACTCCCTAAAGGAAAACAATGTGCTTAGTTATAACCTTAGCTCATGCACAGATTACCTTATAGTTGATGTATACCTTATAGTTAAATGTGTGTGTGTGTGTGTGTGTGTGTGTTTGTGTGTATACACACAAACACACAGTCATGGTTCATTTCCTTTGTGTATATTGGAAGAACACAAAAAAGCAAATTTACACAAAAGTTTCCTTCAACTTAAAATTTGGTTGCACACCCTTTGAAGAAAAAAAAAATCTCTGAAATCAGTCGCTTCTTATAACCATCAACAAGCTTCTTACACCTCAACTGGAATTTTGGACAACTCTTTTGCAAATATTTGATATATATTTCATATTTGAAGGGTGACAGCAATTTTAAGATCTCTCCACAGGTGTTCAAAGGGATTTAGATCAGAACTCTCCAGCACTTTGTTTCCATCCGTTTCTGGGTGTTTTTTAAAGTATGTTTGGGGTCATTGTCCTGCTGGAAGACCCATGACTTCCACCCATGTAAACCCAGCTTTCTGGCACTGGGCCCTACATTGTAATCCAAAATCGTTTGGTAATCTTTAAATTTCATGATGCGTTGCACACAGTCAAGGCACCCAGTGCCAGAGGCAGCGAAACAGCCCCAAACATCTTTGAACCTCCACCATGTTTGACTGTAGGTACTGTATTCTTTTTGTCATGACCGCCCGTCTCCCAGCAACCTGGTTGCCTGACTGCTCCCCTTCCGTTCCAGTCCTGGTTTTCTATTCTGTTTTAATCCCTTCCAGATTTTTGGTTTTGACTCCTTTTCCTGCCTCTCACCTGTTCCACTTCCCTCTTGATTAATTTTATTATTTAAAAACTCTTATCTTTTCTCTAGTTGTCAGTTATTGTCTTTGTCCTCATGGTTAGGTAACCCTGCTCCTGCTATAGAGGTTCCTGCTTCTTAATCCGGTTTGTATCAGTGTTTAACTTTATTTCTTGTGTTTTCCTGTTCTTCTCTGCTCCCTGTCTCTCTCTCTCTGCTATCTTTGTTGTTCATTGTGTATTCTGTGTTGTTTTACCTCCCCTTCTAGTATGTTACTTGATGTTGAAATTCTTAATGTGTCTTCTTGCCAGTGTATGTTGGTCAGTTTAGTGTTAATCCCTGCTATCTTCTCCATAGGTTATGTATTTGTGGTCTAAATCTATTATCTTGTGTGTCCTGTATCTTGTTTTCTGTTATGTACAGATTATGTACAGTGTCAGTTCTAATCATGTGTTTCTCCTGTTTTGGGTTTTTGTCATGAAAATCAAGTGCACTTGCGTGCTGCCTGAGCCCCTAAACGTTGCACTTTTCTTTGTAGGCCTCATTCCATTTTCGGTAAACACGGTAGAATGGTGAGCATTACCATAAAGCTCCTCGTCTCATCTGACTATGTTGCGCACAAAGGAACATCAAAATCTCTGGAGATGGATTTGTAACCTTGAGATTGTTTTTTTATTTATTGTTCCACACTTTTTGTTCTCAAGTCCTCAGACAGTTTTCTTCTTCTCTTTCTGTTCTCAATGTTTAGTGTGGCGCGCACACAACGCAAAGACTGAGTCAAGTTCTCTCCTTTTTATCTGGCTTCAGGTGTGATTATTATATTGGCCACACCTGTTGCCACAGGTAAGTTTAAACGAGCATCACAAGCTTAAAACAGTTATTTATCCACGATTTTGAAAAGGTGCCGCCAGTTTTTGTCCGACCCATTTTTTGACTTATTTTTATTATGTACATTTTTTTTGTCTGATTTGTGTTCCAATATGCACAAAGGAAATGAACATGTATAACAGTTTTATGGGAGAAATACTTAAATAATTCATGGGTGCCAACACTTTTGGCCATGACTATATATGTTCTGTAGGCCAAAGCTACATTTTAAGGAGTCGGTGAGATCTGGTGGCAGAATTGATTGCTGTTCTATTTTGTCATGTGCTTGAGTTAGAGAAACAAGAAACTATATAACAGTTTAACTAACGAGGTTTCTTATTTTACTGTTGAGTATAGCCATACAAACCAGTGTGTTGTACTTTTACACTTTGTAGCTTGTTTCAGTTTGACAACTCTGTCTCAGAGGAAGTGTTTCAAGTTGTCTGCTGGCGGGACGATGTTAACAGTTTGCTTAAAGTTGGTTGTGACAGCAGTGAGAAATTTCTGAAGAAGTTATTTTTAAGCAAAGTCAATAAGGACAATACATTTAAAACATCTAAGATACCCAGTCAAATCTTATCACCACATCCTTATGGTGGCAGCTGGCAATGGGGACCCCTTGGCTAAACGTCTCCAGCAACGTACGGATCATCAAGCTGCTTGGGTTATTTATATTTAATCCAAAATGGATAGGACATTCCAAAGCTTAAAATTGAACCGTGTAGAGCTACCTGCTCACAGGTGGGTACGGGCTACACAAGAGTCCAAAGCCAACACACAAACAAAAACCAGCAATTTAGCCGCCACAAATGCCTAGTGTGGTTTACAGGTGTGAGAAAAAAAGTGTTGTGTTTAAATGTTTCAAAAAGCAGGCATGTTGAATCTAAACCAGAACTGATCTCCCCACCTGATACTCACCATCAACTCCAGGATGAAGTTCAAATTTGTTTCAGTCAAATTAACTTGGTTTCATTTGTTTAAAGATATGGCAATATAAAACTTTAAATATAAACTTTATTTAGCTTTTTGTATCCAAGTTAAGACTCGGATACAGATCCTGTCGTGCTTTAGGAGTCATTCATACAGAAATCCAGAAAAAAGTATTTGACTAATAAATTAAATTAATGAATTTATGTCCTAGCCAAAGTAAATTTAACACCATCAAAGTAACATAAATCAATACGCAACATATATATCCTATTTATTTTTTTACTGAAGTGTTGATAAAATAAGACTTACCCTCTGTATTGGCTATGAAATTGTACTGAAGCGTACACACAAACAAAAACCAGCAAGACATATTCACCACTTATTCACTTATGTCTCTGGTACATTTCCTGTATTTACATCAGGAAGTAGTCTAGATTAAGGAACTGAAACGATACAAACCACCACTGGTGTGCGATTTGTGTGAATAGTGTGAATGCTACTAATTAAGAACTAGTATTAGTATTTAGTAGTAATGCACAGTGAAATATGCAATGTAATGATAGGTTACATTAACTGTACATTAAAGTGGTTTGGGAAAAGTAAATGTTCTTGTGTTCCTCTCTGCCTGCCTAATTCCTCATACTCTTGCCCTTTGAATGACCCACCATTTGTATTCATGCCAATGTAAGCAGGGCTGTTACTGGCAGTAAAGTGAGTGCAATGTCCACAAAGTCACGTTACCTACTTGTTTCCCCAACATGATTATGAATTATCATGCCAAATGTTGAAAAGCGAACAAGACTTTTTCTGACAATAAAAAGAGTTATATACACTTACACTTGTACACCGGCCTCTGGAATAGCCTAGATTGGAAATATTTTTTTTTTCTGTGGAAATTCAGTGCATGCTCTCTCATCCTACATGTTCACTTTAGTGATGATTTAACTGAGGGTTTCTAAAAGTTTTTTAAGTAAAATGTGTAAAAGGTGTGTTTGAATATAAGATGTCTAAATAAACAATACATTTACTGGAATTAAACAATGGAAGGTCTCATGAGGTCTCTGTGCTGGGCCCCTGTTGTTGTGCCTGTGAAACCCCATGAGAACACTGCTTGCCAGTTCTGTTTCAGCACAAATTCAAGTAAAATGTTTCAGTAATGTTTCAAGTTGATTAAAAAAAAAAAAAAAACTAGAACAACTTGGTTTAAAAGTACTTTCATTTGTACACAATAGTAAAAATATCAAGGGATCTAATAAAATCTAATGAAATCTAATAAAAAAAAAACCAAAAAGAAAACGTTGCATACATAACTTTGTAAATGCGTCAGTAATGTACCAAAATGTGTATAAATGAATAACCCTTCTCTGTTTTAGACGATGTCTCGTATATAACCTTTGACATCAAATAAAGGACCAGCTATTTTCTTCAACTTTCTCAACGGCCTGCATCTTTTAATTTTTATTATTTGCATTATTTTGGTAGTTACAATCAAAATGTGGTCAATTTAAGAACCACATAGTGACAGTCCATGTCTAATATTTAACCACAATCTCAGAAGGACAAGGGAACACAGTTGAGTCTCTGCTGTATAGGACTACAGATGGGAAGAGGCCACCATGACTTACAGGCTGTTTGAGGAAAAACACCATGCTTCCCTTTATCAGAAGTATCGCATAACTCCACCCAACGAGGTGAAGGAAATTGTCCTACAGTACCTGGATAAAAAGGTAGGCCAGATATATATTTGTTTCCGCTGTAAGTGCTTGGTTTCAATGTGTGACCTCAAATTCTGTGTGTCCAACTGCCTTCTTGGAGGACAGACACTAACTGGTTTAGTGTTCTAAGCCCAGTGTTATCGTACCTGAGACATACCTGAGCCATTTTATTAAGGCCTTGGTGACATCAGTGACTGGTGTTGATGCACCTCACCATCACACAGTGCAGTGGGACACCACGGATCATATAAGTTTTTTTTTTGGTGTAAAAATAGCTCAATTTGAAATTTTCTGCAGAATGTATTTAATTACTGGTCAGATGCACACACTGATCCTTCTCACTTTTGTTGTTTAGCCTCAAGTTATTTTCTTTTTTCATACATGTGAACTTTTTCCTGATTATTATGTAATCCATATAAAGAGGTGATCTGTTATTCATTCACCTCTGGCAAATGATTTTCCTTCACTGTTGCACTCTTTTGTCATGGCCCTGTGTGCATTAGAAGGGACCCCCCCATGAGCTGGCGGTGGACCTGGGATGTGGCACGGGCCAGAACGCTCGTCTGTTTGCCCCCCACTTCCTGAAGCTGGTGGGCATCGATGTCAGCAAGCAGCAGGTGCAGGAAGCCAAGGCAGTCCCAGGGTTCGACAATATCACCTACAGGTCAGTCGTGAAGCCTCTTCAAGGGCTCTTTAAACAAGCATGACACCGCAAGGAAACGGAAAATCAGTATGGTGTCTAAAAGGACGTGGGAGAGCTCGTGCTACTGTGTGCTGCTGTCAGCTGTGCAGTTGTGTGTGGCACGTGTACATGGTGTAGTTTACGTGGTGCTTACAAAACAGAGAAGGCACAGCAGAGGAGCTGCCATTTCCTGACGCCTCCGTGGACCTGCTGACGGCGGCGTGTGCAGCTCACTGGTTCGACGCTGAGCGTTTCCTCCCAGAGGCCATCCGCGTGCTCAAGCCCGGTGGTTGCATGGCCCTACTGGGTTACACAGACGACTTCAGCCTGCATTATGGCTCCTGTACCGATGGGCTTAACAACATCTACTCAGAGGTGAGGACTTGGGGTGCTAGATGCAGATCCAGGCTGTTTGCAGATCCTTCTCGAGTTCAGAAAGAGAAAGTGGGTCTGGTGCAAGATGGCTGGAGGACTCGACCCTCAGTGGGGACCCATGTGCATAACACTCTAATGCCCCATAATGCTTTCTGTTATGGCCTATTTTAAGTCAAGCCAAATTTATTTTTATAGCGCTTTTTACAACAGCTATTGTCGCAAAGCAGCTTTACAGACAGTGGCAAGGACAAACTGCTCTGCTGTTTAACAGCAGTATGTTAAACATTTCAGCAGTTTAATCGGTGAAAACCAAAGATTTTGCAAAGTATTTTCTCAAAGTTAAAGTGTGTTATGGAGCAGAGCAAGGATTCCTCTCATGGTTGAGCGAGTGACAAGCTCAGCAAAGAGTGAGAGTGGTGGGGTGCTACAATACAGAGTGCTCTGAGGCAAGAGCATCACTCCACTCCCCTACTCTTGAGTGTGATACAGCTGGGTGATGCTCTGTACAGGGGAGCATGGAATATAAAGATATGTTAAAGAAATCAAAGATACAAAAAAATGAAGATGAATAGGAACGAGTATGAGTATTAATAGGAATGGATGAGTATTAAGCCTTGTATGAAATAAAGCCTGATTAGCGATTAAAAATATGCTTAATTAACATTGATTGAGGTATCTGAGTTTCAGCTATATTTATAGCAAGTAATTTTGCACATTTTGAACTATTAAATAAATAAATGATAGAAGAAAGCAAGTGTAGTCCAAGTGACATTTTGTGTTTCGTTTCTTCAGGTGATGAAGGCTCTCGTACCCTACATGAGCACTCGGGTGGAGGTAGCCAACAGTAAACTGGAGGACTTGTTTAAAGCCATACCTTTCCCTGACAAAGAGAGGTATTTCTAACAAACATTGTAGTTGAATATTAAAACTTCATGATAAGCATCATAACTGGTATTAGGATGAAAACATTTGCATTAACCTTAAATCTTGTGTCTCTGTAAGGATCGAACACATTGCAGTGAAGATGTGGATGACCGTTGATGCTTTGGTGGGTTTTGTGGAGACATTCTCGATGTACCAGACGTACATAAAGGCAGAACCTCAGGCTGCAGCTGCCCTACTAGAGTCAGCAAAGACACGGTAACCTGTGGTTGCATTTAAATACAGTATTTATTTAAACGTGTGTATATATAAAGGAGGTATTCTTGTTTTACCTATTTCTCAACACATTCGGATACCTTAGATGCAAATAAGTTTTCATAGGACCAATATATAACAGCAGTATGTAACAATTAGTGTTGATTCTACTGTTCCAGGTTTCTGGAGGAAATGGGTGTGTCATCCTCTGAAACTGAGGTAGAGATCAGAACGGACTACTACTGTGTACTGGCCTGTAAACCACACTAACTCTGAATGGCCTACTACTGTGTACTGGCCTGTAAACCACACTAACTCTGAATGGCCTACTACTGTGTACTGGCCTGTAAACCACACTAACTCTGAATGGCCTTTCTTTCTTTTTTGGTGTGTGTCAATAAAATCATGCTCATTGTACTAGGTTCTATTGATCTCAAAACCAGGATATTTTGTATAATTTTTGGTTTGTTTTACAATTATTAGTTATAAGAGACACTAGATGAGAAACACTTTGCTGATTATCTAGCTGTATTATCACATTTCTGCAGGATTTGACAATCATCTATTCTATTTTTTCATCATAATGTTTTCATATTTAAATAATGAAATAATAAATACAAGTTTGCAATTATGGAAAAATAAACCGCTAGATAACTGAAGCTTTTCCGTGACGGCTGTGTGTAGGGAGCAGAGGCAGGCGCTACGGGGATCATGCTTAAAAGGTTTATTAAGCGTGGTTGCCAGTGGCGCACAAAAACACAAAACAGTCAAACAGACAAACAAGCGATAAAAGCAGACGAGTCCGGTAGCACCGGTGAGACTGAGAAAGAAGCGACTTGCAATACAAACAGAACACATCGTGTCAAAGGCAGCGGCTGTGAAGCAGTTCACACAAGCATGGCCAACGTACAGCGAGGTGTGGTAGTTCTGTGTGTCTTTAAGTAGTCCGTGGTAAATGAGCGACAGGTGCGCTCAGTAAACTGGTGATTGGGAGCGTGGCAATGTGGAATTAGTGGGCGTGGCCTGGGAGCTGGGTGTCCGGCGAGACGTGACAGTTTCACTTTTTGTGTGGGTGTGTAATAGTCTATATACTATCTTTATAAGTAGAGATCATAATTGTTCATTAAAGTTGTTTCCTGTGTTTTTTCAAATATGTTCCAAATAAAAATTCAATAATTTTGTAGTCATTTTGGGGAGAAACATCAAGTTCTTTTCCAGATAATGCATTTGGTGTTCGTAAATTTACTTGCATATTTCAGATATTCCAGAAATCAGCAGTGAAGTGACAGCTGAGTACTGCATGCAAATTTCTTTAGTACAGAGCAGCTTAGAGCAGCAATTAAATTACTAGATACTCCATGTGTATATATAAATTAAATGAACATTTAAAAATTATTTTGCATTTATTAATAAATATTTTTAATTTTTTAAATATTCACTGGAGAGAACAATGTATGAACACTTACTAAATGTTTTTCAGTTCATCATTTATTCATCATTTATATCATCTCTGATAAACTTTTCCTTCTGCTGTGTCAGATGGAATAAAAACAGGCAATTCTGACTGGGGTGAGAACTTTCCCATGGTTTAGCCCCTTTTCTTCACACAGGTCATAAGAGCTGAAACGATTTATTTCATGATTTCTCTCACGCTCTGTATTCTCCCACTCCAAATGTGTCAGAGCTTCCAGTGAGTAATGCTCCCCGTATTTGTTGATGGGTCTGGTTTTATCTACAAGGGTAAAATGCCACACTTTGGCCCAGTCAGTGTCTCAGAAAAATGAAACTTTATTCTGCTGAACTTCTGGCTCTCACCGAGGCCCTCAAAGCAGCTGTGAGAAAACAATGTTTTCAGGCTGTTTTTTCAGGACGGTACCCGACTTTGAGAGCCTCCTTAGCTCAATAGAACACGATTATTTTATCTGTGCTCCTTTTTTACTAGCCTTATTGTTGACAAGTGCCAAGTTCATACTTCAGGGGAGGATCCGGTCTCTAAGGCAAAAGTAGGTGCTGGTCCTCCCAGGCCCAGCTTTCCATTTATTCCCTGGCTAGTTTGAACTAGTTTGAATTAGGTAGAGCAGCTTGTTCTTCTAAGCTCCGCTGGCTACTGATAACTAGTTCTGTTAACTGCCAACCAATATATGCACCCATACGTCAGTAGTATGTAGATGGTTTATGGCGCAAAACAGAATAAAGAGTGAACACTGGACATCAGTACACATTACACTGTAAATTTAAACGTTATCGGCAATCTACATCTTTTAGTGCAGCGGAAATTTGAGTGCAGTACTTTAGTGCAGCTGGAACAAATATGCAATAAAAAATAAATAATGTGACATCTGAAACTGGACACCCTCTCCACTGTGGACTCATTAATGAGGACTGGAGCTCAGCACTCCGTGCCCTCCAAAGGACTCCAGGGAGGCATGGGATGGTCACCAGTCTTTCCAAGTTCTTCATTACGTTGGGTGAGAGGGTGACAGGGTGGTGATCTTCCAGGTTGCTGGTGCTTGAATTCCTTGGCACTGGAACTATGATGGCTGACTTCAGGCACTTGGGAGATGAAGACACCAGAGACAAAGACGTGTTAAGACTGTCTTTAGCTCATTGGCCAGTTTTGCTGTCTAGGCAGGCAGGGTTGATCTAATACTGTAATAAAAAAATTGCATACATATATACAGCAGATAACGCACTCTAATATGACTCTTCCGGACGTACCACTGATGCATGGGTCCAACTTCATACACCAGCACCTCACCTTTACTCAGGACCTCAGAGTGAGAGGTTTGTGGCTGTGTTTTTTTTACATTTCTTTTCACAACCTCAAAGTTCCCCTGAGAGCTCCAAGAGGTGTGCAGGGGAAGGACCTGAAACCACATTTTCATTTAACCACAAGTACCGAAAACTCCACGTTCCATAATGCTACCAGATCAGGAAAGTCACCATCGGATTCCTCTCATTGCTGAGGATTTCAGATACATCATTTTAGTTGATTAAAGTCCATCAGAACCCATATATCTTCATATTAGCTCCATCACCTGTTCTGAACCATGGAAGCATGAACCAAGGAGTTAAACATATTTTTGGATAGGAACTGGACAAATTGCATTACCATTAAGTTACTGTTAGGTAACTTGTGTTGTTTATTAACCACTCCGTTGTGTTAATTACGGCTAAATCTTACCTTAGATATCCAACCAAGTAATCATGGGAAAGAAATTTGTTTTGTCTTTTTTGTTTTGTTATGCAGGATTGAGTTTCCTGCTGTGATCAGATTTGCTCTATAGGTTCTCATCATCTTTGATTACATTCTTTAGCTTTTCCACCCGAAACCCCTGGAGAGTGGCCAGGCCACGAGGAGATGGGTTAAATTTTGTAAATATTCATGAGTAGTAGACGAGTTGGTTAACAGGAAAGACCGAGGCATCCACCTCCAGAATTTAGTATAAAATTCTCAGAAAAAAGGAAAAGAAGATAATACTTCTTGGTTCAGTCTTTGCTCAAGTACCAAGAAACCAAGTTGACTGTCAAGTCATCTCAGAAATAACTTCGACCGTGGTCAAAGGCTTTGGACTACGGTTCTCTACAGGAGCGGTTCCGGTCAGGGCTGGCTTGCGACGGCGTTTCAGCAGGCATCACACGGTTGGCATTGTGACCTGAAGTAACTTCGGGGTCCATCGGACCAACACGGTCTCACAAGGACAACGATTTTGGTCCCAACCCCCGTCAACGTCATAGTAAGCCTTAATCCATCTGTCTTTCTGATGTGATTGCTGGGTCAATTTAAACTTTTAGGTGCCTTTCTCCAATTAAATTCATCATCAATATGAGTAGAAGTTAAGTTCAAATCCCATCTCCGGTAGTTCCACGTGATTTCTTCTGTCTTATCCATTGAGTCCATAATGCTACCACATTTTATGTTTACTGTTTCTTTTATAGTTATACAAGCATGCTACACTAGTAGCCTGTTATTTTACCTTCGTATAGTTAAAGTACCATTTTACTTATCCTTTATCTCTGTGAACTATTAATCTCATTATATCTTGTTATTAAATAAACCTCGTTTATTCATTAAGTTGATTCATTTTATGGGTGTCTAACCATAAGCAGTTTCCCTGCATAGGAGTGAGTTTGGTCCCTATTAGTAGTAATCAACCCATCTGAGGGAGTGATCTTGAGGAGCAATCCACCGAGTTGTTTTATTCAATTTATAAAATCCAAAGAGGGAGAGAAATACATGAATGAGCTGAAGGCAACATTCCATGTCCAGTCTTTCAGAGTTCAGTGCTGTTGATGTGGTCGTCTAGACACTGTCTGTGGATGTTATTTTCTTAATGTTTTTTGTTTTTTTTTACCTGATTGGACCTGGGGTCACTACATACTTTTCAGGTATTATTATGGCCTTTTAGAGACAAGGGTGAAATCTAAGTGGGTAGCTACTTTTTTCACTTTATTGTACATTTTCTTTTAAGACCTGCTTTCTTTCTTTCTCTCTTTCTTACCCTAAATTCATCTATAAAGTTTCAGTGTGCCCTCGTTATTTCTAACACACCCTCATATTTCGACCTAGATGAGTTAGTGAGCTCCATGTGAGTATTTTGGGTCAAAAGCATTATACCTAAAAATTTAATTACTCGTGATGGTATGGCAAGTTGTTACGCACCATGTCACGCTACAATTAGCATGCTTTTGAATTCTACAAGAATAAAGCAAACTGATTTAAGAATAAAACAAAAGACTGATTTGGACATACTGAGACTTATTCGCACTACAGTCTACTTACAGCACCGACATGCACTGTGCATCCATGGTGCTTTTCCACATTTACATGTCATTTACATAGTCACGCTCCTCGATCGAAGTGCATGCGTGTGTGACTTGCGAAATCCGTTGGTCCATGGCTGTAGGACGATGCTGGCGGGGACATCGAAATCACCATTCCTGGCTCGCCATCGCCCTCTCTGACCACTTACTAAAGTAAAGTAGGCATTTAAATAGGCTGCTGTTTAATTCCACGCTGGTCCACCTGGTCTGTATCTATGACCTTCAGATGAAGCCCAGTACCTTTAAAACCTCTGTAGGACTGCGTAATAGACTTATTGCCCAGCACTATGCCTCCTAAAAGCTGTGCTTACCCACGCTATGGTCAAACGTTTCCTGTAGTTTTTCACCAGGTTTGCACACACTGCAGCAGGGATTTTGGCTCATTCCTCCACACAGATCTTCTCCAGATCAGCCAGGATTCTGGGCTGTCGATGAGAAACACGGAGTTTGAGCTCCCTCCAAAGATTTTCTATAGGGTTTAGGTCTGGAGACTGGCTAGGCCACTCCAG
>JAOXYF010000024.1:5100869-5131639 GCA_028565775.1 Sternarchorhynchus goeldii
CCTTTCCAGCCTTGTGGAGGTCTACAATTTTGTCTCTGGTGTCTTTGGACAGCTCTTTGGTCTTAGCCATGTTAGTGATTGGAGTCTTACTGATTGTGTGGGGTGGACAGGTGTCTTTATGCAGCTAACAACCTCAAACAGGTGCTTCTAATTAGAATAATAAGTGGAGTGGAGGTGGACTTTTTAGAGGTGGACTTACAGGTCTTTGAGGGCCAGAATTTTTGCTGATTGACAGGTGTTCAAATACTTATTTGCAGCAGTAACACACAAATAAATTATTAAAAATTCAAACATTGTGATTTCCGGATTTCTTTTTTAGATAATGTCTCTCACAGTGGACATGCACCTACAATGAAAATTTCAGACCCCTCCAAGATTTCTAAGTGGGAGAACCTGCAAAGTCACAGGGTGTTCAAATACTTATTTTCCTCACTGTATATCCATCATTCTGTATCCCCCGCTGCTGCCGGTTTCTTTTTCGTCGAAAAAAGGATGGGTGTCTTCGGCTACGCATTGACTATTGCTGTCTCAGTGTAATCACTGTCAAAAATCACCATCCACTCCCACTAGTTCCCTCTGCGATCAAGCAGCTCAAGCAGGCTGCTGTATTCCCGAAAATTGGACCTGCAGAGTGCATACAACCTCATCCGTATTCACTAGGGCAATGGGTGGAAGACTGTCCCCATCACACAGAAGACCATCCTTCCACCAACCATGGTGGTGGCTCCCGTACAATGGGAGCTGGACACACAAATCAGACTTGCAGGTGAGACTGATCCGCCTCCCCAGATGCGTCCACATGTTTACGTGCCCTTACAATTCTGCCGAGAGCTGCTTCAGTGGTTACACAACACACCCAGCTCAGGATATCCAGGGATACAACGAACCATGGCTCTTTTCAGGTGGAAATATTGGTGGCCAGAACTGGCCGAGGATGCCACGGAGTTTGTGAGCCGTTGTGATGTCTGTGCCAGACTGTTACCAGTCCCACAGCATCCCTGGTCCCATCTGTCAATTGATTTAATCACTGATCTGCCCAAATCCCGGAATCATACATGTATCTTTGTGATTATAGATCGGTTCTCCAAAGCCTGTAGGTTGGTGGCTCTCCCTAAACTGCCTATGGCATGAGAGATGGCAGAGGTCATAGTCCATAATGTTTTCCATTTTTTGGCATACCTGAGGACATACTGTCAGACAGGGGACCCCAGTTTACCTCTCAGGTTTGGCAAGCATTTTGCAGTCAACATATCCGACAGCATGTCATCCAATTACCACCTTCAGTGCAACGGACAAGAGGAGTGACTGAACCAAGAACTAGGCAGATTCCTCCGATCCTACTGCAGCAACCACCAGGAGGACTGGAATTGTTTCCTTCCCTGGGTGGAGTATGCCCAGAACTCATTGTCTCATTCTTCCACTGGACTAACCCCATTTCAATGCATTCTAGGTTACCAGCCTCCCCTTTTCCCATGGTCAGTAGAGCACTCAGACTTGCCTGCAGTGGACGATTGGTTTTGTCACAGTGAGCAGACGTGGGAGGCGGCTCATGTTCAGCTCCGTAGGGCTTTCTGACGTCAGAAGGTCCAGGCCGACTACCTTCGTCGTGATGTTCCTGCCTACAGACCTGTTCAAATGGTGTGGTTGTCCTCTAAGGATCTGTGGCTGAAGATGCCCTGCCCCGAATTCAACCCTATTTTTCATGTGTCTTGGCTCAAACCTGCCTTTCAGTCCAGCCTATGTCAGATCTGGCAGTACCTCACCTGGCCTCCAGAGGTCTCACTCCCCAGAGTTCTAGATTCCTGGATTTTTCCACTCGCACCTGTTCCTCATTCCGTCATCAGCACACCTATATTAGAATCTCCATACTCTCTATACATGGCAAACTATTGCCAACTCTGTTGCACACCGAGCCGGTGCTCTGTTGTGAATTTTCTGGTTTTGCTTAACCCCTTTCAAGTCCCTATTTTTTTTTGTCCTTTTGCTCAGCCCTTTTGTACCTCTGCCTGTTCCTGTTGCCCTTCTTGGTTTTTGACTCTGTGCCTGTTTTTTTGGTCTCTGTTTTTGCTTCACCCCTTTTGTAATTCTGCCTTGTCTCTTGACCTGGTTCCTGATCCTGTTCTGTTACACAACTTTGTTTTTGCCTGCTCCAAAGAAAATAATATGTGGTATTATCCTGCGAATGGATCCTTCTCTGTCTAATGCTCCTGAAATGTTACACCTACCCTCACATCAGGGTTCACAAAAAGTATACTCATCCTTGCCAACTGAAGAAAGGGTCAAAACTAGGAGAAAACACTAGGGAGTGAAACTAAAGGTAGTTCAGTTTCCTTAGTCCAAACCAAACAAATATCATGCCACATTACATTTTAGTCCTGGTTTGATTTTGCTTAGACTTCATTCACAAACTTAAAATTGAAACCAAAATAAGTAACAAAAAACAAATCAAAACATAAGTGACATGACACATAGTTTGTGAGTTCATCATGGAAACACAGCAAGAAGTTGTAAAATAGATAAAGGAGTTGAAACAGCACCGGAAATTCCTCTGCTGCAAGTACCGTACAGTTTAGTGTTGCATCTCGTGACATTACGTCCAGTGTTTGGTTCATATTGCTTTCTTACTTCAAAAGAACTGCACCAGAGTTAGTTTAGAAATGGATCGAGACCCACTTGCTCAGATGCACACCGATTTGAAACTGAGCATTCACACTAACGAACTAACACAGCAATCGCACCAGGATTTGTTTTAATCGAACCAAAGCTGACAAATGTGAACATACCGTAAGAATTAGTAAGAGGAACACAGGAGAGTAGCAGTCTGGATTGTAAGAAGTAGTGACAGGAAAGATATATAGGAACAAGGCAAGGATGATGAGAGCACAGTAACTCGGAGTACCAGAGTATCAGAATGACTCACAAAGAAATCAGAAAAGCACAACTTGAATGGAGACAAACGAGATATAAAGCCATGTGAGTCAAAAAAGACACCTAAAACTAGGGCAGGACCTGGAATGAATTTTAAACTAGGAAACCCAGAAAAACCAGGAACCCTAAAGCGAGGGTGGGGAAACCGAAACACTTATCTCCAACTCCAATTCACATGTCTAACAGATTCACCCTGTTCAGGGATGCACGTTGAGAAGCCTGTTGTGAGTACTCTGGTAACAGGTGATTCTATTATGCCACAAGTGATGTTGGATTAACCTTTAGGTTGCATTAACAGCAATTAGCTGTATTGTATACCTGGAGACGGGGTGCCAGACATTAATATTAAAGAAGTGTGTATAATTGGCCCGAATAATGATTTCCAAATGATGGAAAACTGAGACATCCATGTCATCCATGCAGTTGTGACTGCTGACACTGGAGCTTTTAGTTAAGCTGAAGTCACTGCTGGCTCCATTAATCATATATAGCCGTATAGAGAACTAAACCATCTGTGTTGCTTTCTCTGCTGAGCTGCTCCTCTAGTCTCGTGTGATCCTGTTGAAACCTCAACCTGGCCAGCGAATTTCTGTCCTTTTGAATGAACCTAACCAAAAAAAAAAAAGTATTCAGCTAAAACTGTACGTCGTGTCAATTTGGCTGATGAAGATTTGAAGGACACTGGACTGGTTTATTAAAGAATGGAATGATTAAAAGCTCTAAAGAGATTAAGGTCTTATACCTTCCACTACCATGTATGTACCGTGACTTCCTTCTGACCATAATGTTATATATATTGGTCATGATTTAAGTTATAGATATACTTCAGCAGTATAGCCCCATGATCATTCTCTAAATTCTGTATTTTCACATCAGAATAAATATTAAGGGAAAGGTGCTCAACTCTAATACAGTGGCTTGCAAAAGTATTCATACCTCTTGAACATTTCCATATTTTGTCACATTACAACCACAAACGTTAAATATTTCATTGGAATTTAATGTGAAAGACCAACACAAAGTGGTATACAATTGTGAAGTGGAAAGAAAATTGTACATGATTCAAAAAACATTTTTTTACAAACAAACTTTTGCAAGCCACTGTAAACCAAAGTGCTAGCTATTTTGCATTCCATTCTTATACGAGTTGTCCAATGCAGAAAGGTAGACCCCTATATATCACTGGACAATGGTGTCTGCTTTATCAAGACATGGCCTTCACAATTCCCAGGAACCTACTTCTGGATTAAAGAGACTGAAAATGGGTTTCCATGACTTAATGAATACTAGCTCATAGTAGAGAACCACTTGACTTGCACTAATTGTCCATGGCTGGGTTTCCAATGTGAGTCATAGTGAAGCTATAATTGCCTCATTTTTCTTGCAGACAGGCATTGATTACCTCAGTTCTTCTGGATTCACTAGAACAGTGTGAGCCAGCACTTTCTTTAGTTCTGGATTCTCATTAAGAGATCTGGAAAATGAACCCTTTTTACTTGGAACAATAGCCTTTTCTCATTTAAAAAGTGAAAGTTGAGAAACAATGAGGACTGTAACAAGCACAATAGAAAAACACACACTTTGATCATATAACACAAGATATGTTAAATGCTAGCTTACCAGACAAAAGATTTTCAGTCAAGAATTTTGATGATTATTTTATCTTACAACTTGGTTGAACTGATCCAAGACAAGGATTAACACCAAACGTTCTTTCTTTTGTTTTGGGGGGGGGTGTCCAAAGAAATAGATTTCCTTAATTGTTTTCATTTTTCTCATTCTCAAGATTTCTTTTGCAGGGAATAAAACATGACAATGCCTCTCTGATATTGATGACAATATCTGGTCTGATAATGTCACCAACTTCTTTTTTAAACTTTTCAAAAAGGTTTAAATACCTGTATGTTATGATAACCTTGTGGAATGATTTTAGGATTTTCTGAAGAAACATGGAGTATATCATAGTGGAATGATACAGGTTAACTACAATGTTGCATTATTATGAGAGCCACACTACAAGGATTTGCAGGGACACACTTCAGCAATAGGTGCCTCAGGAATCCAGTCTTCACTGATTTTTATTTGCCTTATTCAGAATGAAATTCCTATTTTTATTATAACATTATTTAGCAGAAATATTGCTATTACACGTTTGTCCACTAGAGGGCAGTGCTCAATTATTTTTATTTATTAATTTTATTTAATTATTTATTATAACAAAAAGAATTACTGAAGAGAACAATATTAGCTTTGAAATGAATCATGCATAAACATACTGTATAATTGCTGAAATGAAGCAACTGGATACTGATTCATAAAAGCCCAACTGGGAGCTCACAAAACGGGGCCAGTCAGCCTGAGACTAACTCTTGAGTTTGGAACCAGGGTCCAAAGCTAATGTAAGCTACACAGTGTGTGATTCAATGTTTCTTTAAACACCTTTATTGTTATAGCCTGCTAGTTTCAGTGATGCAGTACTGGATATCATTGAAAGGGTACATTATCCAGAGTTTATAATATGATTAGAAAGCATGTTGTCCTTTTGCACTGTGATACTCAGATGCTCCTAGGCTGTTCCACCTGGGAAAGGACTGCTCTAGTATTTAGGCAGTCTACAAAGTCCATGAAGCAGCCATTTTAAAAGCTTCCAAATGTTTTCATTCTGCTGGGGTCATTTAAAGCAATCTCACAGACCAACCTTGGTTTAATGCAGCTCCTCTCTCTTTTCAGATGTTTCCCTATGATGAATCTCCACTATGATCCAATAATTCTCCCTCAACATGAAACAACTAAAATGAAACTTTGGAGGAGATTGTCACATATGTCATGAAAGGGGAAAATGAAATTTCTTTTTTATGAAAAGAATACCCTAAAGAATACCTGAAGAAATGGCTTATGAAACCAGCATGTCTGAGTTTGCTTACTACCCGTTCTGCCTTACAAACAGTTCAGTAGTTCAGGTAATACAGCCAGGTAGATCTCGGACCACAGTTCTCAAAGATACCGGCAAGTGCAGCCGTATGGGCAGGTGCCAGCTCTCCCTCATTCTGATGTGAGACAATTCTCACAGAAGAATTTTGCACTTTCTGCAAGTTGGAGTCTTTTGGCAGGCCAGAAGGAAGAATGTTGCAGTAGTAGTCCAGACTAGTTGGCTCCAAAGCACGTATGGGTTTTTCATTATTGTCTAGATAATGTCTTGGACCTTGGGTATATTTCTCAGCTGACAGAACACGTTTTTAAAAACATACAGTATATGATTATTAAGGCCGTGTCACGGGTGAAGAGCGTGCAGGCAAAGAAAAAGAAAGGGAAGCTCCACGCAGGTCGTCTCCAACTGAAATGTTTAATGAATGCAACAAAATGAAACTGAAAAGACGTAACTATAACAAAAGAGGCGCAGCAACGACAAAGTCTACGCACAAACTGGACCTTTTAAATAAGAAAAATACAAAGATGAAATAATCCTCAGGTGGTGATCTAATTGATGAATAATATCCACCACCTGAGGAAGGCATGGGCAACATAACAGAATGGAAGTAAACAAAAACAAACTGTCTATGTGCTCTGCTGATGCCACTACCGGAGAACACCAGTAGGGAGGGTCTCCACATTGTGACAATATGTTAAGATCAACTATAACGAAAATAGTACTAAGATCCAGAAGAAACGGTGTACAGTTTACTTGCATTTTGATTCAATCTAAGATCATAAGGAACTTTTGACAAGTGTTTTTTTTCTGTTCTATGATGAACCTGAAAAGATTTGAAAACATCCCTCATTTAACCTATTAGAACTGAGAACATGTAATAGTTTAGTATAGGGATTTGTTTGTTTTTGTTTTCTTTCATACTGTTGTGATGATGCATTTTCATTCCTTGGGTTACACAATATGCAATAAGATTTATTCTTCCTTAATACCTGAAGCAGGTTTATGCCTGAATGTCAATCCTGATTAGACCTGTACATTCTGTTGTATCTGGGGAACAAGGTATGTTACTGGTGAAGGTATATTGCAAGACCTTGTATCTAGTATATTTCATCAGTCAGTTATTTGTTTTTTAAACAGCAAATTGGGTTACCTAGAAAATCAAAGCTATTTCTTTTTCAAATGGCAAATTGTGTACCAGAATTGCAGCATCATGATGTGGTTGAACCCAATGTGAAAAAAAGCAAAAAGTACCTTGAAGTTTTGTGGCTTTGATGCTGCCTGCATGTGATAGTTTTGTTTTAATTAAAATCAGTTAAAATTGAAAGTATTAAATAAAGAACATATTAACTAAATTGAATGCTATCTAAATCATGCTAAACTACAATAAAATCTTTATTACTTGGCTATTTCTCTGAGTTTAATAATCCTTTAATAATCCCAAAATATTGCTAGGAATGACAACAATAATTACCTTATTTACCACTAGTAATCAAGGGAGGTAGGTGGTAAGTGAAGTGTATATAGTAGCTGGAAAAATGTATGAAAGTTCAACACTTGCAAAAGCGGCAGGAGGCAGTGGTGACTAGATGATTTTTACCACACTGCTACAGAAGAAAAAAAGTACATCTACTGTGTCCTGCCTGATGAACACTGATCAAACAGTAAACCTCTGTAATTGTGTTGTAAAAGTTTTAGCTTTTGTATTGTCAACCATTCAAACTCGTTCTCCTGTTGCATCCAGCAACTTACAGAACTCTAATTATCCCATTCCTGTTCTGTGTGTATAGCAGAGCCAGTGAAATAAGGAATTTATATAGAGATGATCACAGTTCAGTGTCCTACACTATGGAAAGTATATTTTTGGACATCATGGAAAGTACATTTATATATATTCATCTGTTACCTACCTACTGTAATGTGAAAAATACATTATCGTCACACTGGTGTATGTGTGGCATGTTTTAATGAGTCATGCTGAATATATAAACACACACAATGTGCACATGGCATGCAAGTGGACAACAAGAAAATATCCTGATATGCCACTGACTAGCAACAGTTGGAAGGCTCGCAGTGGGAGGGATGGAGGGAGAGAGACGGCTTTTGTTAACAAAAGGAGACTTGAGTGCCTTTGTTGACTCAGAGACAGCAGAGTTTCAATCAAACAGGGTTGGCATGCAGAACGAGTAACAAAGACAGCCTGTCCTGCCTGGAGGCCCTGCACAGCGAGCCTGAGTCTTACACCAAAGCACATCAAATACTTTTGTTTGGTTTCAGTGCAAAATTAGTAGCAAGCTGATACCTTCCATTACACATCAGCAGAATATTACATCTGTAGCAACACAAGGTTTAATTTACTGTTGCTGCATCCAAAGGGGAATTCACTGTCCATAGCACCATCTGTTTCTATAAGGCCATTACATTACCCAGTTTGAATCACTACTCTTCTTGCTCATCACCTGGTTTATAGCACCCCATAGTCCCGTTAAACTAAAGTTATCCTTTTGCTCAACGATGGAGACTATTTTGTTCGACCTCTCCCTGGATTTACACTCCAAACCAATGGATTAGACTGAAGGTCCCACCTTAAGCTTGGCCAATGTAAAGGAGCAGTAGTTGAGCTGCATTTTTTTTTAATTCGTGTGTAAACAAATGAAATGCAGCTAGTCACGGCAGAGCCGCACCAACGTCACTTGGGGCATAATTACCTCCATCTGTTAAAACAATCAGAGAAGAGAATTCTGATTAGTGCTGGGAACAAAAAAAAGACTTCTTTGAGCCCCCAGTGGACATGGTGCTTTGTGGAAAGGGCAGTCATCCAAATTATTCAATATAAACTTGGTCTTGTTCCAGGCCAAAAATAAATCAGGAACTCAGAGACCGGATCCGTATAGCGAAGGACCAAAAGGCAACATGCTGGGATACATAACAAGGTTCGAAATGGTGATGAAGTTCTCCATAGTGTATCACTCCATGACTACATGATCCTCTCTGAGGGGGAAAAGGGTTCAATTCTTCTGTAGATGAAGAATACAATTAAAGTGGAACTACTGACATCGGCAAGTTGTCAGTTCTCAGATATGAGGAGAAGATATTTGGACATGTGGATCCTGAATATTTGGGGTGGGGGTTGCTTTAAAAAAATCAGATTGTAAAAGGGCCATAAGTGTGAATCTAAATATACAATTACTCACAGAGCTGTGGAAATGTTTTATAGCAAGGCTCTCCGGTTCACACCCCACAGAGCCATAGATGTGCAGGTTGGAATTTGCATTCGATTATCACATTGAATTGACTGAATCAATTGAATCACAGTAGGGAAACGGACACCCCTGCTGTGCTATAGTTCTCCAATATGTGAGTTTGAGATTCAGTGGAATACTCATATATGAAGTATTGGCTGTAAATGTTATTTATCGACTTCATTCGAGATCTTGTTCCATTTGTGTAGGCTGTGTAGTCATTTGGTGAGTTTCTAAAATGATAAGACCTTCTCCATGGGGACAAACTAAAGGCCTTAATGATGTTGCTAATAATAAATACATGAGTCATCTATGCCATGTTAACATTTTTCATAGTCCTATAAGCTCGAAGAAAAAAGCAAGCTCTCAAGAAATATTTAAAAGAGAGTGAATCCAAGTCTTTGGAACAATGTGATCATAAAAATCATTACATATTTGTAGAGTGTACAGTGATTTCTAAAGGAGCTCCGGCAAATGTAAGTCATGGATGCAATAAGCGCTAAGATTTAACCATTAACCTCTTGTCAAAACATCCATATTTCAGAAAATGTTAGTAAATCTAAGAGTATCTCAATTAGATTATTAAATCTAATGCAAAATGGTTTCTTTTTGGGGGGGGGTTATATGCAGCAGCTGCTCCTCTTTCATCTAATTGCATGACATGTTCTTTCATCAATACCAATGTTCATATTTGCCTATAAATTCTACATGAAAAACACAATATTCAGTGTGAACGACCCTTACCAATCTCATTATAGCAACTAGATGAAATATCAGACTAAACATGCTTTAGTCATGCAGGTAAGTGTGTAGATTTGTATGGTAAGTGCATGCATATTTTGATTCATTCATATTTATAATAATAATAATAATAATAATAATAATAATAAATTATTATTATGATGTTGCATTTATATAGCACCTTTCACAAACTCAAGCGTTTAGTAGATGTGAGGACTTGAGTTGCAGAGTTCTGGATGTACTGAAGGCGATTCAATAGCTTAGCCAGAAGACCATAAAAGAGAGACTTGCAGTAATCAAGGTGGGAAAAGATGATCAGTATGAATTTCAGCTGTATCATTCTGACAGAGCCATACCAGTTTTTAAGTTTAAAACTCTGGGTAAAGCCCAGGTCTTCAAGTGGAGACCAGGGTGAACTGAGTGAGCCATCATCTCTTGCGAGGACCCAAGTGCAGATGACCTAGGGAGCTAAAAAACACAAACAAAAGGAAACAAAATACAAGGTCCAACCAAGGACTAGCACTAGCTGGACCTGGTTAACTACCCTAGAAGGTCTTCCTAGGAGAAAATCATCCAAGCCACATTTGAAGAAGAAACCATGAAGAAGCTTGATGGGCAAGAAAGAAAAGCGACAAAGTGACACAAGAGACTCAAGTTTTTATCTTTTGCCAGAAAACTGAACAAATACTGAGCACCAAGGAGCCTTCGAGCTGCTCTTAGTCAATAGTACAGGTGTGGTGAATTGCCCCAGATTACCTCAGAGCTGCCCCGTTCTTCTTTCTGGTGGCCAAAGGCAAACTAGGAGAGAGCCCAGCTCTGGGGTTGCCACTCTACAATAAGTATTCAACTAAAAGTGGAGTCATTGTTTCTGAGTCATCTTCTGGATGTACCATTTTATTTATTTACTTTAATATAAAGTCAAGAATATGTTTCTTCAGAAGGGAGCATTCTCACCTTATTTCTATAGAAGGTAAATAGACCTAGTTGGTGAACTACATAACCAGTAATAATGGTAATCTAGTCAGATGATCTAACTTTGCCTCACAGTTTTATTGTGATCATCACTGGGTTTTAGACTTGGAATGTAAGGAAATCTTATCATAGAATTTTCTAGAAATAGCCTTATTGGCTTATGCAGCTTATGATCTGCTGTAGAAAAGCACAGTATCCAGTCAAATACCCACCAGTAAAGTCTTTAAATGAGCATGTGGGAGGCACAGTCATGACAGATACAAATGTTGGTTATCAGTAGTTATTAACCCTGTCAACATCTTGATCAGAGTTCCTGAGCAATCTGTTGGCATCACAGTGAATATGCTAATGGTTGCTGAAGGCAAAGCATGGAACATTTTTGAACAAACTCCTTCAAACAGCACCCTGGACAGCACACTAGACTCGGGAAGCATTTCTGCAAGCTGTTTCCCATTCTGCCCTTATTTGATTGCTCCACAGTTGCACTGTTTTGTTTTTCCGGAACAAGTCCATGATACGACCAAACCTGCAGAAGGTACCTGGTATATGATGAAGTGAAGACTTATCTGTTAGACAGGGGCTTTGGGAAGGTGCTCCATTCAGTTCAAGCTCTCCTACTCCGCTTGCTGCTTTCTGTGGAAAGCTCCAGAGACTTTGGAGAGAAGCAGCACATTCAGTTGCAGTAACTCTAAGATCTGTCCCTGTTGGAACACCTGTGATTTGGCATGGACTGACATCATAAACTGGCTGAACCAAAATCAAATGATTGGACCTGTTCACGTCTTCATTTGCAGCAGACTTGACTACTGCAGAAGTCTGCTTACTGGCCTTTCCTGAAAGAGTATTTGAAAGCTGGGAGTTCATTCAGGATACTAACTAGAATACTAACTAGGACAGAGAGAAATGAGCAGATTACCCTAGCAGTGAGTTCCTTACTCTGGCTTCCAATTAGTGACTAGATTGACTTTGAAATGTTACTACTTGTTTACTAATCACTAAATTGCTCAGGACCTAATTACATGTCTGACATGCTGAGAGAGTCCGAACCCAAAAAGTCTCTTGGATCAGTAGGGACAGGTCAATTAGTAATGCCTGCATTAGAAGGAAACATTGTGAAGCAGCTTGCAGCTGTAAAACATCACCCAAGCCTGCAGAAAACTACCAGAAGATCTTGGAGGTGTCGATATATTTTCAGTCTGGATATTTAGAATGCTGACTGAAAACATAAGCGTTATCCTGTGCCTTTTGATGAGCTGGGAATCACTGCAATCCTTTAAATAATTACTGTTTTTTCTTTTATGTATTGCAGTTAATGCTCACTAGAATTTTTTTGCCTGGATCTTTGTCTCTTTTCCGGTGTAGGTTTTAAAAGGTATTGTTCTGTCTAGGACGGGGTTTGCATGATATGGCTTACTTATATTGTGCTATCCAGACATGTGAAGATCTTCACTGGTCTGCTGCTTTTTAGATGTCTTTCTTTGCAGCCATGTGATATATTCTAACCAGTTGTATTTTTAGAGAATAAAAATGTGTAAACTGTCTTCTTTTTTCATATGATATATTAGAGTATTTTCATATATTCGTGGATTTTGCTAGCGGCTAACTGAATGTTACCCTGCTAAACCTTATGTCCTATTTTTTTATTTATTTATTTTTGCAGGCTTGGTAAGAGTTTCACTATAAGGTTCCCCTGGTCAGAAAAGCCATGCTGACCATAAACACTTTGAAGCATCAAGGACAGGTAGAACCCAGGACCAAACAGACGTACACCTGCTCGTGGGGCCCCTGCTCCTCAGAGCTACACGTGAAATTACGTCCTCCACTAGAAGAATCGGTTTCTCTGCAGCTGGGTGTCTTGTACAGCCCTTTGGGTTAAGTTATTTTCTGCAACGTCAGTCATCCCCTTGTTTTTGTCCAGGGAGCAGTGTGGGCTATTTCTCATTTTGTTTCTTCCGTCTGTCTTGAGCAGGAGTCAGCATGTTTGTCATCACGTCTGCAGCTGCTGTGGAGTTATAGTCAATGCCGCAGGAGGTAACAGGTGTGTGATTAAAGCTTTGACTAAGCCTGCACCTTCTAGGAGGCTCTGGGAAGGTGTCACTTTCAGTCCGAGCTCTCCTGTTGCACACGTTGCCATTCACACCATTTGCTCAGCAAGTTCAAGGGGTGTGAAACTCAAACCCAGTGTGTGAGGAGAGAAAGATGAAGAGTCTCTCCTTTCACTGGGTTGGATCCAGTTGAGTTCTGCACATTATAAAAAAGATTATTATTTTAACTTTAAAAAGTAAGGGCTTGGAGCTAATTGGAAATGCAAGTTAACAGAAATCTGAGTTATTATTCAAGTTTAACTCAAAACAAAGCAACCAAGGCACTTAATTTTTTCGAAGTTTAAACACATCATTTCTTAGTGATGCACAGGGGAGAAGGTTTCATCTGACATCTGATGGTGGATCTTGGCTCTCCTCATCACTTACCTAATGAGCCTGCCTTCGCAATAATGGGCCCATTTAAGGCACATTTGAGGATAGTGTGGCTACTGGCAGCCACAGGCATCTGGACTGTTCAACATCAGTTCTGCCTCATTGTTCCTCTGCCTCTCCCTTTCTTCTAGAGTTTCCCAGTCTTATAGGTGAAATGGTGAATTCTCCTTTAACTGAGGAAATTTCTTAACAGTTAAAATGTTTTACACTTTGAGTTTATAGAATAATAAAGTGATATATATATATACACAGGTTGCAGGCAGTAAACAGAAATTTAAAACATGAATGTCAGGATGTTGGACATTGCAAGGAATATTTTATGGAAACCTGCCGGTAGTTTCTGTCGCTTTCTGTGGTGCCTGACCGCTGTAAGCTTCTAAGCAGTCCTGACATCATTATCTTCCATCCCACTCCCACTTGAGCTCAGGGCTGGAAGACTAACTTTGCTTTAACTGTGTCTTTCCTCTTATTTTTCATCTTTTTGATCAGATGATCTCATTCCCCTTGCTGGGCTAAACCCTAGCTTCCAGACATCTTGCATGAACAAGCTTAAAAGATTTATCTTCCCATCTCTCTCTTGCTGTATTCAAATTTCTGTCTGTTTTGACTTTTACCTTTCCAGCTCCTCATTCAAACCTTCCAAATGTTAACTTTAAAAAGATTTTTTTTTTTATGCGTTGTTTGTTTGAGACTTTTTAATTATATATTCCAAACACTTATGAAGTCACCCCTGATACATAATGTTTGAAATGTTGTTGCAGACTATTTTGAAGGCAAGAGGATATTAGCAAGTACCTCATCTGTGAGTGAATGGGCTAATTAGAGACACAGCTGACATTTGGCTTGCCTCTCAGAATGGGCCTAAGGCCAGAGTTTGTCCATCTGCCAAAATTCGTAGCAAAAAAAAAAAATTATCCATTGGCCTATAAGTTGCAGCTGTGTCTGACAACCATTTTAGGCCACATAGCTGAACTGACTTTAACCTTCTTTAAGGAACAAAATTGCTAATTTATCTCTCTGTTCTAGGAAGACAATCAACACAAGTATTTTTGTAGATTAAAAACAGTTGGCTATATATGGATACAGCTGTTCTTCACAGCCTCGGGGAGTTTTTGTAGTAGAGGGAGTGAGTCCATTTTCCTCACTGGTGCGACAAGTCCATTCCCAGGGTACCGTGATGGTTCTCACCACAGCTCGCTTCATCTCTCATCCAAACGGTCAGGCTTGGACACCCAGAAGAATCTTCTTAAGGGATTTTCCAGTGTCACTGCTCTCCCTTGAGGCAGGTGATGGGTCTTCTGCTCTGATCTGAATACATTTTAGGATCAATTTAATGGCACTCGGTCATAACTTAGGCTTGCACTTTCAATGACAAGTTTAAAAACTGTCAATAAATGTTGTGCATTGGACAAGACCACATTATCCCAATAAATGAGAAAACAGCCTGTTCCTTAGAGAGATGTTTAAAAAATAAATAGCATGTCTCCAAGAGCAGGAGCAGCCATCCAAAAATGTTTTCAAAAGTGTATTAAAATATTTTTACCAGAGAGATACTTCATGTTAATATATTATGTAGTAAAAAAGTAAGATGGTTCAAAAGTAATCAGGATTTCACAGAGCATGAAACTTTAGTGTGGGAACTAACTTGAGGCCAGATGTATGATGTTCTCATTGCCTTGCATGCGTTTATGAAGTGTTGGTAACCGCCGTAGTCCGGAAACGGAAGCTCAGCGCACTGCCGTGACATGGGAAAGTCCAGGTGAGTCTTCTAAGCTACACAGAGTCCTAAGAGAACATGTGTGAGCCCTCCAGCTCCCTTTGGAAGGAGCCTTTGAGAAGTCAGATTCAACACCATTAGTCATACTGACAGTTAGTCATTCATAAATATGTTAGTGTGGTGGTGTGGAATAAGGACATCATGTGGAACACATGGGGATTTCATGTACTGGTCTGACTCTGTGTGTACAAGGGAAAGCTTCCTGTGGGCTGACCGTGTGTGTACAGGGGGAAGGTTCGTGTGTGTGTGTGTGTGTGTGTGTGTGTGTGTGTACAGGGAAAGGTTCTCATTCAATGCTAAATGGAAAAAGCTGGATCTGAACTTCTGCATTCATATTCCACAGTTAAATATCTTAGAATAATGAAATAGAAAAAAATGAAAATTTGTTTTTTTGGGGATACAGATTAATGAGATGTTTCAAATTAATAAATGTTGTTATAGTCCAAGAGTCTGCTAATTAGACTCTCCATCTTATTATTTCTGGAGAGGTTTTTGTTGTGGTTTTTTTTTTTTTTTTTTTTGAAGGACAGTTTTGCTCGTTGGATATGTTCATTATGCTTTGATGAAAGAGGAAGGAGAAAAGACAGATGAAACCCACCACCCTAGACCTTTTCAGTACAAGCTCACATGTACCGTGAGCACCGTTAAAGGTTCACAGAAAAATTCCACTGTTTTGAAACAGAGCTCAGAGTGGCTCTCATAACCCTAACCCTCATGCCTGTCCTGCTCTGTAACCATTCAGCCCCATGTTGGTGCCCTTTGTTAGTGCAGGATGAGGACTGGCCCACTATGTGGAGGCAAGAAGAACAAGTCAAACTAAATCAATATATATTTGGAACCTTAACAGAGACCCTTTCAGTGAAAGTATCTTCTCTGTGTTGTCTTGCCTTTCTACGCCATTGGCATGATCGGTGAACAGTAATGAGAAAAGCATCAGGCTGCTCACCGAAATATGCCAGCCTTCGAAGAGTTTCTCAAGGCTCACAGCTACGTCAGCGAAGTTGTATGTGGTCAGTCTGAGCATGCGTGCTAGAGCATTCAAATAAGCAGCATTTAGATGAGCTCTCATATTAGCCTGAATCATTAAATGTGCTCAGAGTACTGGTGGTTTGCAATTAGTCATTTGCAAAAAGTCACCCGTTTTACTAAAAGCTCTCGACTGACTCCTGAATGCATCCACCAGGAGTTCAGTCCCCTTAACTGCTTTATACTTCATGGTTTGATAGTCATTTTCGTTTTTATTCTAGTTACCTGCAGACCTTTTCTCTGCGCTTCTCTGTCTGTCATTCGTAAGAGCATTTGATACTTTAGACTGTAACAGAGCTTTAGCACACGATCCCAGGTGGTCTGGTTTTGTGTTGCATCTTGTTTGTAATGTATAGCTACAAAGTGTTCCATTCTAAGAGGCTCACATCTGTGTCCTGGTCTCCACTGAAATGCAATCAATGCTAGAAACCCTGCCGAACCCTAAAGTTCGAATTTTTCAACAACAAAAAAACATTTTTATTGTCAGTTATTTATTATGGCTACAAACCCCTCCAAAGACAGCAGCTCAGAGCTGAATACTGATTAGATCCGTGTTTAATGTATAATTTTGAGAACATTTCTTTCTCAGCAGTATCTTCAAAAGACTGTAAATAAACTGCTTTCCTAATACCCCTCGAGTTGAATTCTCTAACTCCTTAAGACTAGTGTTGGTTCATTTATGAATGCTATTGATAAGCATTAGATTCCTGCCCACAAATGATCTATCTGCAAGCAAACTGGAAGTCTTCCATCGCCCAGTGTGGCAAAAGAACCAAACAGTGTCTGCATGGAGGCAGACAGCTCGCTCTCTCGGCTCAGGTAATTGGGTAAATCGCTCTCTCATGTCTGCCCTGCTAGCTCAGCATTACTGTCAAAGCGCTGCCTGGGTTACAAGTCTCCCTGTGGCTGGAGGAGGAAGAGTGCGGAGGGCCAGAAATTATTAATGCCTGCAGTAATGCACTTCATTTTCCCCAGTCCTCTTTCCCTCTTCAGCCTACTTTGTTCACAGTGCTGCTTTGGCTGTTTTTGTGAAGTCGGGCACCAGCACGTCGTTCAGTTTCAGGAGGGTACTTGTGTGGTTTTTCCTCTCAAGGGCATTTGCACAGTGCCTGTGGGGAGGTTTTTGAAAGGATGTTTCATCGGCCTCGTCTGTGCATGCTGGGATTTCAACTTGGTGGGTTATATTTCATATTGGGTTGGTGGTTTAAAGGTAATAATGGATGTTTTATTCATTTTATGGATGGTTATTTCACTTTTTGATGCTGCACATGTAAAAGGTTATCTCTCACAATTTGTTTTATTTTATCCGTTTATTAAATGAATTTATGACGCTTATGAATGGATCCTAAATACTTGGCACTACATCCATACTGGGGGAATTCATGCTAGAAGGACTACTGCACCCTGGAAAGGGCACTGCGTACATCGAGGGGCAGTATACCAACAGAGGGGCACTGCTGCTGGGGGGAGGAGAACTGCACCTTGTAAAGGGCACTTCATACAGGGAGGGAGACTAAACCCAGGGTATGCACTGTATAGCTTTCATTATGGGTACATTTAAGAAAGGCAGGGCCTTTTTGCTGTGATGTTAAGAGCTGCCCTTTGATGCTTGGAACCACATGCAGCTCGTAGTTTTGGGTGTTGACGGAATTCTGCACAGGGCAAAGCAATCGTGCGGTCCTCAAGCCTGATTGATTCTTAGGGTCTTGGAATGAAATGTGTTGAACAGACCTTCATAGATTAGGCCTGAAGTCAATACTGGTTTATCCAAAACTACAACCAGCACATTAAATTCACAAGTAAATTTGCAAAGAAATAGTGTGTTTCCAAGTCACTGTTGTTGCCATTTGATTATTTTTCATGATTTTTTTTTTTTGTTGATGCTCATAATGTTATCATTTTCTGCATAATTTCTTTGTTTATAATGGATCTTATTTTCGCCATTCTCTCCTTGACGAGCTTAATCAGAAAATCTCTTGTTCCACAGTATGTGAAAACATTTCTGTTTTTATACATCTGTAATTTACTCAAGATAGAAGCCTGTAAGGCAAGCAGCTGTCATGCACGTCTAGCCAGCAGAGGTGGTCTCCATGGTGACACATCACACTCACCTGTGTCCTATCTGCCTCACCACTGTGTGTGTGTATATATCTGGATTTTTAACTACTACTTTTCTGTTTTTATAAATTTTGCTTTTCCCCTTTCCTGTACTTTTGCATCCATGATTGCTTGTCTTTGACTCCTGCTAAGCCTTGTTTCCGAATTTACCCCTTTAATGCTAATTAAATAATTTACTATTCAGCTCTAATTGAGCTGTGCTTGTTCCTATATAATGAACGGGTAATAAATGTATATCATCTCCCAAACATAAAACCATTATTTTGTATGGGTCATTGTTGTTCACTGTTTTATGTTAGAAGGTAAGGCCAAGTGAGAAATTGCGACAATTTGGAATAAATAATGGTATAATGATTTAAAGTAGAACTGGAATGGTACCATTTTTCTGTACAGAAGGGCAATCCAAACACATAGTTAAAATACAGCTGAAGGTCAAAACCAGCACAGAACCATTACTAGACCAGAGTGACATACCAGACCAGAGGGACATCCAAAGAGCAAACCCAAGGCCAAAAAGATCAAAAACAGAAGGCAGTAAATGCAGAGCAAAATAGGAGAGTCCAGAAAACCAGGATGATCAGAAAAACCAGAAGATCAGAAAACAAGAAAACTGCTCAGTAACTGTGAACTCAGTGGAGATACTGCACAAATAGGAAGCAAAGTGAAACATTTTCTATAGGGGATGAGGGGAACAAGTGAAGCTGTTCACAGTAACAGAGAGGAGGATCTGGTGAGCTTCCTGAAAGGGTGATAGTGGGCTGAACCTCACTTGGCTCCCTGGGGGATTCTTGGACTCATGGGAGTTCAAGAATACAGGACTGAGGAGTGGTGTGGCAGATTGTATATGTTATAAATCTGATCGTCGCTACTAACACTGCAATAACTAATAATAGCATGTTATGATAAGTGTATTAACAGTGTAAAAGCGCTGTATAATGGTTTAATGTAATGTAATAACACTAATTACATAATGCATAACATAAAAACAGAAGGTAATAAAACTTCATAATAGCAATCTAGTAACCCAAGGTGTTAACACATGGTAGGAGAGCACTGTGGTTCAACAAACATCAGAACTCACCTCATCAGAACCAGAATCGCAAGCATTTCATTTACCAAATATAACTTTGTCTTGGTGAGTGTACATCAAACAGACTGACACACAAACCTATTTACAGATATGCAGAGACTACAGATAATAGGGGTTGGCTATTACTTTGCACACTTAATAACTAATAGTTATTTTATATCTCCTGAAGTGTTGGCAGGTTACATCTGATAATACCCTTGAAGTCCTGATAATGCACTGGAGTTGGGCTCATGGAGAATTACACACCAAATGGTTATGAAAGAGGTGAGGCTGGACTCAGTAACTGCAATGTAGAAGAGGATTATCAGAGTCTGTGGCAGGTTGAATTATTTCATTTGCCTTAAAAGGGCATCCTGTGCTGTGCTCTCTTAGTAATGGATGTGCCCCAACCCACCTCAGGTACCTGGATATAATTGGCTGTGAAGACTCCACAGTAAAAATCTCCGCGAGTGGAAACCTGTGATCCAATGACAGATGTGATCTGGGGCAGACAGCTGGTCGGGTTTGACTTGCGTTCTGTCACAATGATATTGAGATGAAGTCCATAAAGAGAATTCTTTATAGCTACCCAGACTGTCAAAATGCCTCAGCGTAAAGTTTAGGGGCAGTGTGACAGCATGAGGTCTCTGTATGCAAACACAATGGCATTCAGCAAGAGTTCAGTGATAATCACATCTTTATGGTGGATTGTGAATTTAAGTCAGGAGCCGTACTCCCTTCAGACCTTCAAAGAGTCTGAACACATCAAGCTTGCTAATAATGAAGTGAGAAAGTAAAAAAGAAAGCAAGGTAGAGAATGGAGGCTTTACCGTGAGGAAAGGAGATGATTCTCTCTAGGGAATGGGGCAGGAGGAGCTTTGATTTAGACAGTTTTTTTGCTTGGAAAAAAAAATGTTCTGCTCCCAGGCTGTTATAAATGTCATGACGGATAACAATTGAAACAATTTAAATTATAATTTAGAAAGAGTAAAGACTTAAAACCACGGTACTGATGTAAAGAACTGGAACCTTGGGTGTAATGGCATTTTACAGCTGGTCTCGTATCTTTTTGTTCTGTCTGTACTTGCATGCGTTTCCACCCACAGACTTTATTCATTGCTGTTCATCACTTCTAAACTCTCTCCTCAGGGTAGGAAAGGAAAATGCATTTAGATAATGTTCACAAGACAGAGATCTCACATCCAAGGATCTCAAAAGATTGATGCTCCGTATGATTCTGACAAGCCCTGGGATTTTCTCAGGTTCTTGATCTAATCGATCTTAAACAGTTTCAATACCTCTGTGCACATTCATAATGAATGAAAAATTTGATCTCTAAATCGATTTAAGGCTGTGTCTTATAAATGTTCATGGTTAAACACACTGGTCAATTTTATCGCTTTCACCACTTTTTTCACCTATATACAATTCCAAGTGCAGCATTTAAAAAACACACTATTTTTTTCATGAGAGAATAGCGAATTAAATTATACTGTCTACAAAGTATCTAATTTTAATTGTAGTACAAATTAAAATAAATATATAGATAAATGAGGCTCAGAAGATTTGTTTGTGTTATTCCTGCACTTTGCAATCTTTGTCCTACTCACATAAGTGATGGACTCTGGCCCACATGCAGTATTTACATGAGGTCCTGTGACTGTACTCACCACGTCTATTGTGATTTTTTTTTGGCATGCTGCTTGGATAATGCTGATGAGTGGTCATAATTTGGAAGCCAAATCTGTCTTGGCTGATTCAATAAATTTAAGGTAATGTAATGGAATTTGCCAAAGCGGTCCTTCAAAACAATTTGCATACTACATTTCGAGTGAGTTTCCATTATTTCAGTACGCATTTGCAAATCTGTTGCATAGTTAGCCAGCAGGATTGGTGCAGAGTTTGCTAAAGAGGCTCTGGACTGTAGTGCTGAACCATGGGGACTCAATCGCACTTCATAAGATTACTGATCCATGTGGGCTTACATACAAATGCATGCTATACCCAGAATCAAATACAATGTATTTTGTATATGTATTTATTTGGACTATTACTTTAGTTATTTGAAGGTCAGTAATACATTTGGTTAATGTCTATGATCAGAGCCACAGGACACCACTGAAGTGGATGAAGTCATATAAACATAAGCTTATTTTTTAGATGATATAATGTATATACTGTTAATATCTAATACGGATTATGTTAAACCTAAAATAATTAGAGATTTTGCTACATCTTTTGCCAGCTAAAGTAATCAAACCAGCAAAAAACAGTTTAACACATGAAAAAAAAACACATGAGCAGTTTTCCTCTCTTGTTTGGTTTGTTATAGGGAGCTATTTATTAAAAAGTTGCTTTAGTGTTTCTCTGTTTTACACGAGGTGATCATGGGTTGCTGGAACAGAACCATAACTGGAATGAGCAGCTTGTTCCTATTTATATATTTTTTTATTTTGCTGCATTATTTTATTCAATAAATTGCTACATATTTAAATATTATACTCATATGAAACATTGATTATTTAGTATATTTTATTTATTATTAATAAACCAATACATTATTTGCACCAACATCTAGATAACTAACTGCATGCATATATAAATGTCATTTATTTATTTTTAGAATAAAAATAATTCCAAGAATTATTTTGCCCCAAAGTTACTTCACATAGTAACCTGAATCTGTTTTGATAACCAAGTGCAACTAACTATATGTTCACCATATTTTTTTATTAGAAAGAAACAACAATAAATTTGTACATTACAAATATCCTTGAAGTTTAATGACACATAGTACACAGTCTGTAGCTCTGGTTTTGCCAGAAGTCTTTGCAACAGTTTTTCCAGCTTTTTAAACATATTTAGTTTCAACCAGTAAACATTTTTGACTGGCAGGGACAAGGAAACCAGCTTGTTACCTGCTCCACTGATGTGCAGTTGTACCATCAGTAAAGGTAACAGTAAAGCTAAACTGACTCCTCATTACTAATTCAGTGTTCTAAACTGATCCCTCATAACTAATTCAGTGTTCTAAACTGAAGACACATTAGCAAAAAACTTATCAGTAATTAAACCTTTCATAAGATTTTTGTAGAGTCCAGCTCTGCTGTCAGTGTTTCACTGTCACTCTCTACCACACAGGTGATAAAGTAATGTCACCACGCAGGGTCCTAGTAATGTGGGCAGGGTCCTAGTACATAAATGAATAAATAAATACCCCAGTGGAGTGAGGATGAGAGAATTCACTTGGTTATGGTGCACAAAGAGCACAAATCCCCACTAACAACCATCCTTGCGTTTGCGTAGTCCAATAAATGTGAGTTGATTCTAATAACTTTAGCTCATTCCATCACATTTTTCCTTACCAAGAAATTTCTAGAAAGAAACGAGTGCAAAATGCAGTAAAAGGGTTTTTTTTGTTTGTTTTTTTACCATGTGTGTGTGTTATTTTTATGTAATTGCCCTTTTATAAGCCGTTTCTGTTGATCAATGTGGGTCACAGAAGTAACCTTGGCTTCCGTTAGTTATTGTTGGTGTGATTTTACGTTCGGTTTCATTTCATTTGTTTTATTAAACCCTTCAGTTGGAGACTTGTGTTTTGTTTCCTTTCTTTTTCCTGCACATCCCACACCTGTAACAGTGTTTGTTTTATTTTCAGCTTGAGGTTCTCTGAGCCATTCAGTGTTTTGTGTAAGCAGTCTGCCCCATGTCCCCCACACCCTTTCTCAGTAAGAAGCTTCTTCACCAGACACACATGTTCTGATAGAGAGCAGCATGTTGGTTTGGGGCTGCTGGTTTTAGTTATTAACAGTTATCTTGTCAACTCGCAGTAGGAGCATGAAGTTCTTGTAATATTAAAGGCCTAATCATTGCTGGGTAGAGAATTTTGATGTTTTATTGCGTAAAGTGACTTTCTTGACAGTTGATTATGGGTGTACAAGATTCTTCATGACTCGTTTTATTTAAGACTCATTCATTTATATGCATGAGAGCGTGTGGTTTTTATCATTCCTGTGTGCTGCTGTGTGTGTGATTGAACTATACAGCATTATTATTAGAAAGGTCCATGTTTCATAAAATAAGAAAATTAACAGACAGAGATGGAGGACAACAATGGTAATGCACAATCCCACCAGTCTGAGGCTGACCAATTATGAGATCGTCTGATCTCAGCAGATGCTAATTAATTTTTCAGTCTGCTAAGTTTTTCTGGGTCATGAAAACATGGTTGTCTGAGAATTAAAAATGGCTCTTGTAGCTATAAAACCTTTTCATTTGTAGGGAGCTCAGCAAAGTCTTCAAATTGTGATGTAAAAGTTTGATAGGTGAAAGTTTATCTTTAGCAAAGTTTCCATAAACGTGTTATATCCCTACAGAAGAAAATTCCTTACTTGGATTAGATTGGAATCAATTTGGAAAGGGTTGCAATTAATTTTCCAAGACTCATGATGAAATCTACAATGATGTGAAAGATATATTGAAAAATAGAAAGCATTTGTTTACATATGTTGCAGTTAGAGGTACAGCTCTCATCGGGCAATTACTTTTAACACGGGAGATATGGATATTTGCTTACTTTGTTTATTAAACAAATAAAATGCTAAAGTGTTGTGTTTTTTACTCCCTTTTTCTTCCCATTTTACTCCCTTACCTTACTCAGGCATTCTAAAAAACTGACATAGATAGATGGATGTATAGATGGAGAGATGTAAACAATCTGACATCTCATGGTATCAAGTGCTCTCCATCATACATAGACCTTCTTTGTGCTGTAAAGCGTCTGTAGGATTGATTGTTACTGTATTAATTTATACACACTTAATTACAACCAGAAACAGGTGAATGTATAATGCACGTGAAATGTAACTGATGCCAACTTATAATAAAACAAATGTGTTAAAACATTTTATTTCATGGCTAATCACAAGTGATGAGAATATGCATAACCAGATTTCCTTAATTTAATAATGTAATCTTTTTCCCTGATGGTAAATTACTACCCTCTGTTTTGAATGGAATAATATATATATATAAAACATGTGGAGACTCTATACATCAAGCATCTTCATGTACATATTGATACATGACACATGGGTTGGAGGGAACTGTAATCTCATTTTAACCTACTCACACATACTGACTTTGTGATGAACGTTGTTTTCTTTCACTCTCTGTGCCGTTGTTATTTTCTGTATGTGTGAAGGTAACTAAAGTGTAGGCTGACTTATATTTTATAGCTAAACAGAACTTACAAAATCTGCTTTAGTCACTCCATAGGATGTATGGATTTGCTGGTCACAGGTCTTCATCAGTGCAAAACTGTAATGATGTGATATTTTCTGTCCAGACCTTGTAACAACAGGAGAAGGGCCCTCTTGAGTTAGACTGGCAGGCCCCTCGAGGACTGTGACAGCTGAGCTCAATTAAGCTGCTAGTTTGGTATCAGATGACAGGCTTGTCTGGTCAGACGTCAGGCTCGATGGCTCTGACAGCTCCTGTCACAAACCTGATCATGAGGCTGACAGAGAGCAGAGAGACTCATCTAATTCAGTTTATTGGTTCCTTGGAGAGTGATATGGGAGAGGAGGGGGATCGTTAAAGCTCTTTGAATACGCAGCAGGTTGGAAAGCTGGGGGAAACTTGCCATGACTAAAACCTGCATGTTTGTTAGGCAGGAGATGTTCATTTCTGGTCCTTCCAACAAAGGTTTTTGTTTTTTTTGCCTTTGGGAGGTCATAATAATAACCCTGTTATAAAACTGATATGATATGTCCCAAGTCCTCAGAGTTTACCGGAAAAACACAGGTCTTTATAAAGATGGACTTTTCTTCTGCCCTAGACAGAAAGGTCATTAATTCAGTCTGTCTTCAAGCGAAACTTTCCTGACAGGGTCTGTGTGTTACTTCCAGCCTCTTCCCTTTCTATGCTCTCTGACAGATGAAGAAAAATGTCCGTTCGAACTAAAAGCTCTGGAAGATGCTGATAAATGTTTTTGTTTACTTTTTGCTGCCACTTGATCTGGGGAGGATGGAGGCTTTACTGAGGTGCAAAAAACAGGTGGCTACCATTAAACTGATGAAACTGATAATCCTGGTCATGAATAGTTACCCTTGTAGAAATGTCCTAACTTGATTTGGGTTTTTTTGTTGTTGTTTTGTTCTATTTTAACCACATTAGGGGTCACTCTAGTTCAGTATTGCTGGGTAGGAGAGGATAGAGAACCACTGGACACCACCCTGCTGCTCCTGCCGTGCTTGGTAATGACCCAGCCATCTACCCATTTGCCCTAGCAGTGAGTTTTACCACCTTGGTGAACAGTGCCAAGGCAGGTTTGTCACCTCCTCATATTTCTTATTTGCTCTCCATTTCAGCTGAGCAGTTTTATCTCAGGTAATTATGGTGAATCCAGTTAGGTTTCAAAGAGCTTTTTGATCAAAAAGCTATTGATCCCACAGGCAGCAATAGCAACCTCGAAAGAATTTACTGCCTGTGCGCAAGGGGCCCCTTAGGCCGCATTTTAAGGTAATGGCAGCTAATGAGACGCATAGCAAATGTTTACTGCTCCACAGATTTACCAGCCTTTTAAGGTTGGTTGTAAACTACCTGAAAGAGATCCATAAAAGGGGAGCCCTGGTTTATTAGCATGATTTGAATTGATTAAACTTGCAGTGAATTCACATGTCGTAGACATTTCATTGCCTTTCATTGCAAGTTAATGGTTCCTTGTTCCAATATTTATACAGTCTGTATATTGATCTGTCAATCTATTGGTATTTTCCAAACATTTACCAACTTTGCAGAAACCACTGTCCGTTACCCAAAAAAGACGTTTTTGCTTTAGCGCGTGCTCACATGCATGTACTTTTTCGTCCCTTTGTCCTCCACACTTCTCCAGTCTTCTTGAACATGGTACTTTTTCAAACTAGCCATTTTGACGAATCTCAAGCTATCACACAACTGGTGTGTTTAGTAGTATCAGAAACAATTCAACTCAAAGTTCTAGTTATGTTTTATATGACTTACTTGGAGTATTTCCACATTTGCAGCAGGGTTAGGCTGGCAAAAAAGGCAGCTAATTTCCAAGTTCACCATGATATTCCAAAAGTAGGTGCACATTGTGAAGAGGTTCAGCAGACATCTCTATTTGTGTGTGAACTCTGCCCTTAAAGAGAGTTTCTGGCCCTCGGTTTAGTCAGAAACAGACTCTTTCTTTTGTATCCTTTAAGTATTGGATTTTGTCTGAAAGTTAATTAAAAAAAGTTTCTTTAACGGTTCACACTCGGGTGTCGCACTGGCTTGATAGATCATGACCTTAAAAACCTTCCTGAGGAGAAAAGTGGAGATGCTCTTTTAGCTCGAGATCGAAAGGGCTTGACACTTTTACTGCAGCTGAGTGAAGAGGTGTTTAAAGATGTGTTTTGCTCCTGATGAAGTCATTCAGGTACACAGGTGGACGAGTTCAGGTTCTAAAAGTAAACATTCTGCTAGCATCCAGATGAATTCGCACATTAATCCTACCTGTTTGCTTGAACTAATTAGACAATCCAAGAAACTGGAACACTTGCTTTGTCAACATGAACTGGCCAACCTCTGTACACAAGCAACAATGAATGTTTATCACTGTAAATATTCCTCATTGACTGTCTTTTTCCAGAGGGCTCGTGAAACTCAAACAGGCTTAGCTAATGGTTTTCTCAGTGGTTCTGGCCATGTCAACTCTATGAAATTTGGGTGTGAGGTCATAGTTGGATTCAAACTGTCATACAAGTGCCAAAATGCAGACTTCCATTTAAGGCTATTTCTCTGTTTCATGTAGCCTCTGAAATGAATCTGTATGTAAAGTCATAGCATTATATTTGTATTGTAGGTATCAGGGCAGTAACTTTGTGGGTGTTAGAGGTCTTTGTAATAATGATGTTTCACTTTATTTTACTCCAAAACACTGACCAGGTAATGGGGGAAGTTATGTGCTGTATACTCACCAAGTCTCCTGGATTGTTAGGATGTGGTGAGCATAATTAGAACCTGCCAGCATAACTCCACGCACAAAATGTCATGTTTTTATTGTTGAGGTTTCATGACTGGCATGTAGTCTTCGAGAATCTTGTGTGGGAGTTTCTCACTTGAATTTAAAGCCAAATTAAACAGACACCAAGGATTTTCCACAGCTTGGTCCTCGCTGAGGTGTAGTACTTTGATCGAAATAGACTTTTTCCCACCCATGTTTTATTTATTGGGGTGGGTCAAGTGACGTGATGGAGTAGGAAAAATGTTTGCTTATTGATGGTTTTGTTTGTCTGTTTTCCAACGAGAGTATGAAGTTAGTAGGTCTGATTGTAACAACATGCTGTTTAGTGAATGAAAGTGACTCACTCTATTCTACAGCTAGACATCGGTGACTTGCTGGAAGGAATTTCAGGGAAATTGAAGTATGGTTCAAATACATCATAGTCATTTTGTAGCAGTGAATCAAATAATGGCAGAACTATAAAGAGTGGGGCTCTAGTCCTGTGAGTCAATCTGTTTACTGTCACACGACACATGGTTTATCCTACTGAAATCATCATGACAGAACACACAGTAGGACTCAAGACCATAGCAGCTGCAAGCTTATACATGAACTACTAGGGCTTGAGATGAGTGCCTTGGTCTAAAATGTTGATATTTAAATATACTTTATGTAGTAGATCATCTCAAATCATCACAGAAGATAGAGACAGAAAGAGTGAACTATTAACCCATTCCTGTGATGGTGGCAATGGGGGAGTGGAAGGCAAGGATGCAGGGAACATTTATGTTTAATGATGACTGCAGACGAACAGTCAACCTCAGAGCAGTCAGACATAAGACAGCAACAGGCTGTGTCTTGCTAGTGAGAGTTTGATATTACCAAACTCTAAAATACAACATGGAGCAAACTCGCGAAGGTATTCACGAAGGTTGGGCTTCAGGGCAGTCCACAGGCTCTGTATTTCTCAGGCAAGTGAATGTGCAACGATGGGTTAGCGAGACCTGTGGGCTAACATGCAGAGGTGAGATGATTAGTGAGAAAGTCAGCCGTGACGTGACAATTCCTATGTTTTGTAATTTGTTGTGTGAATATTCAGTGGATGACACTGGCTGTGTTGCAGCCATTAGATTAAAGGTCACTCCTCCACATTTATACACAATTGATCAGCTTTTCGCCTCTTCTGTTATTGGCTTGTGGAGTCAGATCTCCTTTAAATTATGATTCTGGTCTGCTGGCTTCCCCATTAACTGATTCCCTGTAAAGGGCCTTTGGTTGAACAGCTCTAGAAAAGGCACACAGGAACAGAAGTCTTGAAGGAGTCTCTTGGCCTCTTATAGAAATTTATGCACAAAAGTCTTTCAAGAGAAACTGTCAATTTGTGAGAGTAGTCAGCCAGTGAAGTTCTGGGTGAATACAAACCTTCTCAGCATTGTTGGGGACACTTTCATGAGAAACAAAGTAAACCATGGGTATGGGATATAAGTTTTTAATAAGTTTTTTTTTATATAAGAGCAAGAGTGTGTGATGGCAGTTTTTTTCTCAAATGAAGAGTGTCTGGCCTTCAGGTTTTGGATTTGGTTCGATTTGTCATGTCACATGTATTCTGCTGACAGCAGTGGTGTAGCACCCACACCTCTCTGGTACTGGCCTCTCCACTACAAAGAATAACCTGTTAGGAAATGAATTTGGAAACATACAGAAAAGCTGGTGTTTTGGTTTGCTTCATCGTGATGGTAAAATACTGTTAAAATAACATTTCAATGCCGCTAACATTATTGTTATGGAAACTTTTATTAGCCCACCCCATTCAATGACACTATTAGTCTTCATGGGCTTCATTTGAGACATTTACTGTTACACAAAAAAATATGTAATGCCTTGACATAGAAGCTAATATGGTACCTTACGTACAAGTTCTATATGAACTTGATCCTTTTAATTGAAAGTATTCATTTGCTGTTAATTGAAAGTAGAAAACAATAGGTAATTTATTCGGATTTAGAGTTTGTTTAAGTGAATGCAGATATAACATACCAATGACCTCACATGGAGAGAGAGAGGGGGAGAGAGAGAGAGAGAGAGAGAGAGAGAGAGAGAGAGCGAGAGCGTGAGTTCGGGTGCTAAAAGAGGCATTTATTAACTCAAACAAATAAATAAATAAAAAAACAAATATGCTAGCAGCTCCAGCTGGATAACTAATGTGAAGCACGTTCCTGTTCACTTAAACAATGATGTGATTAACAAGGGACACGTGTGCATAGTTCAGTAAAGACACAAGGGACACGTGTGCATAGTTCAGTAAAGAAATAAGGTGCTTGAGAGCAGGGGAGGGGTTGTGAGTGTGGCTGACGTGGGTGAAGACAGCGTTAACTGGATGCTGGCCTAACCGTGACAATAAGTTGAAACACTGAAATATTTACAGTTATACAGTTATGCAAATAATCTGGGGAAAATGAGACGTTTTTAAAAAAGGGGGAAAAAAAGAACAATGCAAATATAAGTTCAGGGATTAATTTCTGCTCAGTACGAATAAAATTTTGTTGTGAGATTTTACAAGATTTGAAGTATGAGCCATGGGAAAAAAGTCATGTCTACTTGAATTACACTTACTCAGCGACAAATATTCACTGTTATGGGAATTCATGGTAAGAGTGCGAGCATGTTTATTGATTTCATGGTAGTGGTAAGAATGAGAACAGGCTTCTAAATTGTCTGTTGTAACTGCTTCAACCCTGCACACATTCGTCTGTCATTGAAACCAAATGCTCCTCAGTGGACTTAGTGGATTTAGTGCACTTTTGCTTTGAGCCAATTTGCTCTTAAGACTCTGAACTGAACTGGTAATTGTTCCCATACGTGCTAAAGCAAAATGCTTCAGAGTCTGCATGGTTGTATTTTATCTGACGTTCTCCAAAATATCAAGCATTCACTGGTGTTTACTGGAGGAGATTATCCTGGAACAGATTATTAAGGGTAGTGCTGACGGTTTTGGAGAGCCTCACATTTCACCTGAGTTTGCATGAGAAGTGTATTGAGTGAGAAGTAGATCATGTTTATAACACCAAGGGGACAGGGTGTACCTCTGGAATTATAGCACCTGCCAACGGTTTAATAATAATGTGAACATTGGGTCTCAGTTTTCTGTTTGCTCCAATTTGTTTTGAACAGGAGAACATTTCATACTCAGGAAAGCCTAGTTCCTTCTGCGCAGATATTCTAAGTAGATGAGTAGATTAATGTTTTCATAGTGACAGATATGCATCTTTTTACGGTGTGCACTTTGGAATGGATATCCAGTTTCCTTGAATGCTATTATAAATGTTTGGGGAGAAATGGTACTTCTGTGTTTCTCATCATTCATTCACTCCTAAAGCACTTTAATGTACTCAGTGTGATGTATTCTCTGGATATCTCTTTAATCCACACAGTTTTTTGTTTTGGGGTTTTTTGAGGGGGGGGGGGGGGGTATTCCATATTTTT
>JAOXYF010000024.1:5131649-5201560 GCA_028565775.1 Sternarchorhynchus goeldii
CCCCCCCCCCCCCATTCCGTCTTGTTCTCTTCTTCTTTTGGCTGTGTCGAACCAGGGCACATTTTTATTTCCAAACTCTTATTAGCTGAAGCATTTTCAAGTCTTGGAAAGGTGCCCCTCTTTTTTTTGTAGCAGGCATCTCGAGACATCTCAATAAGTCTCTTAATTATAGTTTGGAAACCAGTTATATAAAGTGGTCTCATTCTTTTTGAAGTTAGGTCACAGAACTGCAATGTACTGAAGAAACCGTAGAAGGAAAAGCAATTTACCCTTACTAATTTAGCTTCTACATACATTCACATTTCAGAACTTTCACAGATCTTGTATGCCTTTCACAATTATTTTCATACATGGCTTATATAGATATATGATGCACAATATTAAGATCTAATATAGGCTTCCACAGTTGAACTGAGGCAAGCACTGTCTACCTGAATGCAGTTTTTAATAAATAAAAATGCATAGACAAAAGAGTTTGAAATGATCAATATTTCCCAACCCAGTCCTTGAGGCACTCCAGCCGTTTCCACGTTTTTGCTCCAACCTACTATATTGGGAACCTGGGCAGAGCAAAAACGTGGAACTGTCTGGTGTGCCCTGAGGACTGGGTTGGGAAAACAGTTTTAGATCATATTGTTATTAGGAATGTTATTTTGTGCATATGAGATTTCTTGCTTTCTGATGCAAGCTGATGACAGATGTTCATGACTCTGAATCGTAATCCAGTGCTTCTCTTTGTTTAGACTGTAGAGTCTCTCCTGGACAGGTCATAGAGTGATTAGCAAATGTATTCTAGGCATCATTTCCAGAGCCTTCAGCATTTTAAAGGCAAGTTCAGGCCCAGTTCTTGAGAAATGCAGCCAAAACCAAATAGCTGATCTGATCTGATCTGACATCTGTGGTCTGTTTGTCATATAAACTGTAAAGAGCACATGACCTTTTCAGGAATGTTGCAAAAGTGCTCTGAAATGTTGCCCTAACAGTGTGTTTAAGATTTGTTTTGATATTAGTACAATCAAACTCATAATTGGCAACATGCAATATACACACATGCTGAGTTAGCTTTGTTAGATTTACCTTCAGTGTTTTCTCCCTATCGATGTTCAGTTGTTTCTGGGTCAGTTACGTATATTTCTGTGTGTGTGCATACACAGTTTCTACAAGTTGTTTACAGTATAAATCTATATTACAAGCATCCAGGCACCTGTTCTTTGGTCAACATTTGGTCAGCCCTAAAAGAGGAGAGGAATGGTTGATACAACGTACACCACGAACAGGATTACAGTACAGTCAGTCATCTGGTGACAAAAGTGGTAGCCCGCAAGGTCATTCATTCAGTCAGTCATTCATTGTCATCTTCTAAACTATTTCATCCAAGTCAGGATTACAGGAAACCTAACCCAGCAGCTGAGGGTGTAACGGGACTAGCTTCAGAGCATGTGTAACTGCATGCGTTTTTATATGTGCAAAAGACAATTAACTTATTTACTATTATTTAACATTTAGCATCTAAAACCTCACTATTGTGACACGTTTACTGTGATGTAATATTGACATACTAATTCCACTAATTGCAGTCATTCCCTCAATGAGTCACATGTTATGTATTAGCCTGGTATTTCCCAATGCTGCTTCAGTACATTAATGCCTGCTGTATAAAAAAAAAAACTGCCTGACTGTGTTGCAGAGTAATAATGCCAGAGCATCAATTAAAGATGGATGGGCCACCCTGGTAATAAAAGAAACGTCCTGCTGTGGCTAATGACCTTCTCCCCATCAAGAGCGAATCCCCAGAGTCGCGCAGGCATCTCTAACGAGTGGGTGTGTAATTAAGGGCCTGCTCGTTCCCCATCCTTCCCTGCACCTGGCCTGTGAATAACGAAGACCTAATGACCAAGGTGGAGACAGGCTGGAGGTTAAAGTGATGCAGTGCCCTGTGATGTCGAAGCCAAGACCACTCTGTATGGTTTCCATCCACGGTGGTGAGCAAAACACAGATCCCTAAGGCCACCGCAGGTTTTAATGATTCTGGTTGCATTTCCCAGTCCGTGACACATAACTGAGCTTCTAATTGTATAAACTGCTAAGCATTTGTTGTATTTTATGTCTCATTCTTAGACATATTGGCACAATTTCTTGGATCTCTTGGAGCTCCTCAGACAGTAACTCAGGCAATCTGTTTCGTTATGTCTAGAACACTTACCATGGACAGAAATCCTTTGGAAGACTGCATAATAGAACAACTCATATGTGCATATTTGGGTTGGCAACAGAGAAACAGAGAGACTGGTATGTATATAGAGAAAGGCACTGAGACAGAGTGAAGCAGAAACCCTAGCAGTGCAGAATTCTCTTGTCCAATGGCACAACTACATGCTTTGATCGGTTGTCTTCTTTCTATGTTTTGTCAATCATCCCCCCGTACAGTTCTGTGCCAAGCTCGACTGATGTCTCTTTAGTGAGCCTACATGTGTCTTGGTAAAAGAAAGCATGACAGCTTTATTAAGCACACACAGCAGAAGAGCAGACCTGGGCAATTAGTAGGTATCTCTCTCCTACCTTCCCATGAGAGCAGCCTACAGACCTGTACCAGCTATACCACCAGCCTGAAGCTTCTCACCATTCATCCTGAGGAAACACAGCAGAGGATTCGATTCAGGACGAGAGAACTCCTTATCAGTAACAGACCAAAAGCCTCATTTGCTTTATCATGGCTGTAGCATGAGCGTATTATTCTTGCTATCTCTGAGTCTTTGTCTCTCTCTGTCTGAGTCTTTGTACGTCTCTCTCTGTCTCTCCCTTTTCATACAAAACTGCACCGTAGTAAAGTTGAAGTTGTTTGTTCCTACATCCTGTGCTGTGTGTTAATTCATGGCTTGAAGTAAATGTTTCATATATTTGAGTGCATCTACACCATTGAGTTGTTTGTGTTTTTGTCTCTGTGAGCTTGTGGTATTGACTCGTGCGTTAGTGTGTGTTCTATCCAAATCCAATAGCAGAAGGAACATGCAATGATTGCAAGAATGACAGAAAATAGATCAAGAGAATAGAACACAGGTCAGATCTATTGAGTAAAGCCACTCATGAATTTCCAATCCATTTCAGCAGTTTCCTTTAGCTCAACCCCTTCAACCTTGAATCAAATCTGAAAGGGGAAACAAAAGGGTGTGTGTGTGTGTGTGTGTGTGTGTGAATATCTGTCCATGAAATCAATGTATGATAAGAGCACACAACAGATCTATCCTCATATTGTAGGGTAACATGTCCAGACATGTAATTTAACAGAATATTTTCAAACCTTTGTGGTAAGAAAATTTGGGGTTTGGGGTTTAATATCATACACCTTTTAGATGAACTTCTCAAGCTACTTGACACATCCTATCACTAAAGGTACAGTCAAGAACATGGAGTGGCATACCTTGGGCTGTGAGCTTTGAGCTTTAATCCCAATTTACTGTTTTTATTTGTAATTCCAGATATTTAATTTTCCTTTCATTTCTTCATACATGATTAGTCTCTCAATCAGCAACTCTAAAATGTGCTAATTACTAATCACCTTTCATTTTTAATTACTAATCACCTTTTTCATTTTTAATTACTAATCACCTTTTTCATTTTTAATTTCCTTGCCCTACGTTGTTACCCTGAAATTAATGGACATGTGTAATGGGACTAGAAATATTCTTGGTTGCAAAAGTTAATATGTGCAGCTATGCATGAATATCTGTATGCGTAATCTTAAACTAAATGTTAGTAAATGCTGGGGCTGTATAAAATGCATGTAACTGTTTGCAAGCTGTTGTAACCAAGCAACTCTTTAATTTTTTAATCACTCTACAAAAGTATCAACCCAACACTATTTTATAGTATAGTTCAAAATGCATGTAGGACTGTTGAAATCAATTTATTAAGGGTTTTACAAGACACTAATATGAAGTACTAAGTGAGTTTAGGGCAAATCTTCACAAACCACTATTTTCAGCCAAAATCACCATGTTTGAACAGCCTGAAAAAGATCTAACTTTGCCCTTTTACCGTTTATGAACATAAACATCTGATTCTAATCTACATTGTATGGATTATCTCAAATAAAACCCAGCAGTCTACTCACATTTCTACTCACATTTCTGTGGTTCCTCTTCTATACTGAAATAACACATGAATAAGAGGCAACTTTTGATTGAAAACTATAAAATATTAACACTTGGATGTTGACTTGAACATCCATGAATTTGTGTGTTTATGTAGATTTTATATAATATGTTACTAGCAAATATACGGCCCTTTGGCAAATTCCCTCCCACTTCAGCCTGAGCCTATGTGGTGCATTTTGATCGATACATGAAGAAAATCCAAGAAAGGAGAGAGGAGCTGAGATTTCCACATGACTTGCAGATCTTTCCATATCACACCATGTCACACTTGACGCTTATTCCCATCACTGAGTTTAGATAACTGTTTCTTAATTTACTTACCTAATCCTGAATGTATTATCTCTCTGAAGGCCTCTTCCAAATTTTTTTAAATTAAGTAGTGGAATTTTTTAGACCTGAACTTTGGCCTGTGAATTATTAAGTCTTGCAACAGTGATTGTCAGAGGGGAGCAGGATTAGGAAGGACACGGTTCAATGCTAGTGGCTACCACTCATAATCACATCCACTGTGCTATGAATAACAGAGCTCAAGGTGCCAAACAGATGATTGAAGACAGTTATTTCTTATGCACAATAATGTTCTTTTTTTATGGTGAGTGGATTGTGTGTGTGTATGCATGTTTTTTTTGTTGTTTTTTTATGCAAACCATTTCTGCCTTCTGCCTTATTTCTCTCACCTGCTGAATAGAGTGGTGAGATCATCCTCTCATGACTCATTCCTTCTGAAAACGGCTGAAAATAAACACCTCCGGTATTTACCATCAAACAATCAGTCATCATCCTGATTTTCCTCCACTCCTCTTACCTCGTTCAGCTGTGCAGTCTTCTCTTGTAGCCTACCTTTGTGTTGGTTTAGAGTTACCATGTGTATAGAACAAGTCATGATGTAGGGTCAGAGCATCTATGGAGCGAGAACTGGTTGGAGCAAATGTGTGTATTTAGGGAGTCAGTGAGATTTGCTTGCCATTGCCCAAGTGCTCACCCACCTCTGGTCACCTCACTCCACACACCCTTCATACAGCTTCAGATAAGAGCTACCAGGTCTCCCAGCAGAGCCCACCCACTCCCTCGTTCTCTCATTCACTCACTAACCCACTCACACGCTCAACCACTCACCCACTTACTCACTCTCTCACAATCTCTCACTCACTCATTCTCTCTTTCACTTACCCATTCACTCATGCATTCACTCGTTCACTCACTAAGCTTTGACTTTCAATACACACATAAACCCACATAAACCCACTTTGTTTTCCTCTTAGAGCCCAATGAAACACACTTTCACATGAAATCACCAACGATGAAATGCTTACTGTCATCATTTGATTCCCGTCCAGAATTACATGTTTTTTCTGTCCGCCAAGATGGCGGAAAATGTCTTTTGTCACTGACAAATACACACTGAATAAATCCAAGTAAGACCTGTAGAATAGAACAGTTGATCTTTTTCGTGTGAGGAAGAGGTAAAGTTATCTTCATCATTTCTGCATTTCCCTCCCTTTTGGATTTTGTCCCATCTTTGGATTTTGTGTATTATTTTGTTTGTTTCATTGAGTTTCAGTATTTTTTCACATCCCTTCTGTCCTGGTTCTGATTGCTTGGCTGTGAGTCTGCAGCACCAGGCTTCCCCGTGGGGGCTGGGAAGACTCTGATGTGAGCAACACAGAACATTTTTTTCCCCTGTTTCCATCAAGACTCTGGTGCTTCTGTAGCAGCTGGGATGAGCAGCACGTGCTCACTCTCCAAGTCCCTCAAAGGAGTATGTTTTGGCACCCACACAGTACTAGCTCAGGTTGCTACCATGACGAGCCAAATGGGAAGTGGAATTCAAACTAGCCTGCTTCCTGTTTCTCACGTGCCAAATGCCATCACCCACAACAACACTTCCATTGTCTGCGGCGTGGGATACGGAAGGAGATTCATTAATTACCAGCCGTTTCATTGTTGTCGGTGGTTAACAAACTTATGTCCAGTGAGGGTGAATGAAAGAGTGTGTGTGTTGTCAGCGAGCAGCTGTTCCAAAGCTGAGGCTGTTGCTTCATACTAAAGGGGAGGGGTTGGCGAGCTTGAGGCTTCTGTCACAGCAGGAGAACGAGCAGATCGCTACGGTAACATGGCAAACAGGGGTGCTTCGCAGGTGGAGCACAGAGGCTAATGATGGCGTGTCACTGAAATGCAGATCTTCTCTCTCTTCCTCCCTTTCCCTCAGCTGTCCTCCTCTGGGTCTTCAGCTGGTCTCAGTGCAGCTGTATTAAGGGCTTGTGCGTGGGTGCAGTGTCTCACTGAGCTGTTTTTGTGCACGTCGTAGTGCTTAATGGGAGCTTTGTGTAAATACGTTCAAGGACGGTTTGACTTTGGTATTATAAAACCAGAGATGACAGTAGAAATACCAGAGGCTGAAACTCTGTGGCATGATGCCCACTAGTTAGAATCTAGGAGAAATTCAGTTTTATTAATGTTGTATGTCCCTGGATCTTTGACACCTCCCCTCCCCTTACTCTCATAAGGCATTCAGTTAAAAAGTGATAATCCATATTGGACAGGCTTAAGTAGACAAATGCTAATTAAAGCTCATTGCAGTCAACTTTGCTCTTTAAGAATTCGGTCTCTGCTGAGAGGCAGTCCATTAGGACTGCCACAAAGATCCACCATCTTCATTAGACACATGGCTGCAAGCCAGCAGAACTTGGCCTCCAGCACCATCACTTTCATCTTGGTTGTAATTTGAAGTTATCTGCAGGGAGACATTACAGTGCTAAACAGTGAATGCTAGAGTGTGCTAAGTGTGAACGCATGGCTTTTGGTGTTGGTTTAAACCTCATTATTTACTTTAAGTCCCCTATTGTAACCCTCCTGACTGTGAGGTATGGGTGTACTGATTTAATAGCCAGGCTTATGAACATGAAATACGAGGATACACCATTTAATATGGTTCTGTTTGTTAAACAGCTTTTACAGCACATTACATAATAAAACATATTTCTTCCGTTCTCCTTCTAGCAAGCAAACATTAATAATCGAGGTTCTTGCTTTGTTGTTCGGCTCCGAAACCTCTACTAGTTTTGATATTATAACACCTAGATTTTTCTCAGAACTTCTTAATGTTAATACATATCTTTTTAAATCTTAAATACATTTATGCTTGGTATTTCTATGCCTTAATGAACTGTAGTAGTGTGCAGAGTTAGGCTAGTGAAACCGAACAGATGAGTCATAAAATAAGACTCGCTACAATAAGACTCGCTACAAAAATAACTTTTCCCTCAGGTGACCTGGGATGAAAACACTTCATCATACCAGAGACTCATGAGCAGGAGGGCAGCACTGTTGCCCTTATACAACTTTTCAGGCTATGATCTCTACCAGGTCACAGGCTTAATGGGGTTATTATTCGTTTGCTTAACAAAAGCTGTTTATCCAAGGTGACTTTGCAAGGAGCAAAGAATGCATGTCCTGAGAAGATTCTCTACATCGCATGAGCGATGTAGAGAATCTGTTCTTCCAAGTGGACTGATGGAAGTCAGCCAAATGAATTCCCTGTTGGAAAGAAGAGCACTCAGTAAGTGACCGCCAAAATCGGAACTTTCAGTTCAGAACCTGATGAATTCCAGTGACCCGTTGAACATTGCTACTGGGGATGAGGGAATGATCAGTATTCCTCCACCCCTTCCCCCACCACCACCACCCAAACTCCATCAAGATGGACAACAGATAAGGAATAAACGTCCTGTCATATCCAAACACTGGAGGTAGATTTCAGATCAGATTAAGTAAACGGAATTCTGCCTTTTTGTGTTTAATCTCACCTCCAGCTCGTTGAGGCCAGTAACGACCTCACGTTACCCTGGCCAGCAGGGTGCATACTGTCTGCACACCTCAGCTCTCAGCTGTGTGTGTCAAATTTAATGCTGAGCTGAAGAAACATTTCAAGAGATGACAAACATTTTTTTTCTTTCTTTGGAAATCTTTCTCTGGACACCAATTTCAGTACAGAGTTTGGGGACATCTCATCGTATGAAGTACGAAAGTATTTTGTATTTGTTCTGTACTAGAAATACAAAAGGGAATTCCCAGCTGAACATGTATTTACTGAATAAGACAGACACTGAAGAGCAATCAAATTCTGCACGGATATATTATCTTAAATTATTGATTTAGTGGAGTGTCTTTTCTGATAAAATAATATTAATCATATTAATAATACTAATTCTTTAATCTTAAAAATACAACATTTAGTGAAGGAGGTGAATTTCTCATCACTTGGATTTTGTCTTTGCATTAGCTACATTGTAACTGTGATCGATGATTTTCAGGGGCTTCGTGCTCTCAGTGAATCATAGTTGTACACTGGAAAAATTAAATCTGCTGAGGATTCGTGGCTGTTTTTCTCTCTTGTAAACGTTTTGAAAGTTGTCCTGTCGTTTAACTTTAGACCAGTCAGAAATGCAGAGTGAGAGTGTCTGAAAGAAAGACAGAGGAGAGAGAGAAAGCATACATTTCTGGGTTTGACATTTTTGTGCTCTAAAACTGGATTTTATCTTCCTTGGTTCCCACACTCCCAGTGAAGCAGTGTAGGTTACAGACCATAGACGACCCCCCCAGTTATGATGGGTCCTTAAGGAACCTCTGTCAATGCTGTCTGAAATATCACATGACCATATAGAGCCATATAGCAGATCAGTGTTTGTTTGATGGTCAACAACTACGGTTTCCTTAATTATAAAAAGGAATGCTGGTGTATTAAACAAACAAGCGAGTTAATGCAACTTCTACGTATTCAACAATGTTCAAATCCTGAAAATAACTCTTTTAGTATTTTAGTAAATAACTATTATTTTTAAGCAGAATGCAGCTCATAAGAATGTGTGGTGCCTGGCCTTGTGATTTTAATATTTATTTTATCACATATACTCAGGAAAGCTTAGGAACATGTTTACTAGTGAATGTATGGACAGCCATTATTGAGCCTGCAGATCCCTGACATTTAGTTGTACATTTGTGATATATGAGGAAAGATTTCAGACACCTTTAGCCCTGCGCTACGACAGTGCTGAAGGCTACTAACCCCATGGTAATATTATCAGATATTAAAGAAGTCCAGGAAACTGTTGGTGAAGGCTAAAGCTTTTTCATGGTGAAATAGTTTTGTTTTTGTTTTGTTTTTAGTGTGGTAGGTACGCTGTGAAAAGAGCATTTACCTTCACAGATTTCATTTCAGGAGATTGCTTAGAGTGGCCTGAAGAGGGATTTTATTTGCAAGGGTTCTAATCGATGAAGCTTGCTGAAACAAGAGCAAGTGAGTATTTGTGGTTTTCAAAAAAAAAGATTATTTTCTCTTTTTTTGCTCTCTTGATCCTCCTTTCTTAATCACACAATGTTTTTGGTCACGCAGCATAACGGACCTTTTTGAAGGGCAGCATTAGTCAGAATTCAAGCACTCAGGGCCTCCAAATACGCTGCGTGTCGTGCAGAATTAAACTGAATGCTACACATTATTAGATATGAATCTCTTGATTTCATTAGAAACAGCTGCTCTCAAGCATTGCCAAGGACAGGAATTACTTTCATCAACGCCTCTTAAATTGGTGTTTGCCAGCGTTCTCCACATTCCTTGTGAAGGCCCTCATCACAACTCACACCAGCAGGTCAGCATGAAGTCGTTTTTGAAAGAGCTCCCGTCAAACTGGGCGGCACATGTCATTATGTATTAAATGTTCAGCATTTTTTCTTCATTTTACAAAAAAAAGTATTTCACAATATCACCCACACTGAACACAAGTGGTCCAGCCTGAATTAATATAAACTTTTTTAAGGTCTTTTTTGAAGCCTCACTGGGTTCCTGAGAACCACATGCACTTTTTAGTAGCATATGATGTGTTGTGATTCTTACATACCCCCGAAGAACGTGGGTGGGTGTGGGTTTGGGTGTAGCTGTTTGTGGGATAACGCCTGAGCGTAAACACCTACGTAGCCTTACTGGGCTTGTAGACTACACAACTGTCCCTCCTCTAGTAAAGTCCAAGGAAACAAAGAGGAGTTGTGGACATTGCTTTGAATTGTGAATTTTGTTATTATACAGTAAAAAGAAATGTTCCCACAGAAATGTCTTCAGAGCCCATGGTTGTATCACTAATAGAGAAAAAGCAGAAGCACATCGTTTGAATGTGTATGAGAGTTTTTATTATATTCTATGTCATTATAGTAGTACAGAATTAAAGTCTCATTTTTTTTTCCATTTCCAACTCTTATTTTGAAATTAGGACACAAACAGCTGTGTATTTGATTATAATGACCTCTGTCAGTACTGTCTCTTTTTATATTCTACACTACTGTATTTAAGACATATGACCTGAAATCTAGTATCCAAGCAGGTCTCCCTTTACCATGCTTATAGCACCAGGCATAAACACGTGTACACTGAGCATTGACGGCCTATAGCATAAATAGTTGTGTATAGATGGTCTCTATGAATGTGTATATATTCTCTGTAAAGGATATACTGTATGTCACATTTTAAGTCAGCATTATATTATTAAATGTCGTATAACCTTGTCCCAAGCACAACCTCTTTCCTATGGCCTCCCAGCTGGGACTCTAAAGTGGTCATCATGAATCAGGAAGTATTAAGTTCATTCACTAGGCACTTCATGGGTACACATAGATATGGCTGATTACCACAGAACAGTGTGTTGAACCATTTAGCCCTGAGTACTCTTGATATATATCACAGGCACTAAATAATATTAATTCTTTAATCTTAAGTTTCATTAATACAACTAACCTTGTTTGGGTTATTGAATTAAAAAAAGGGAAAATTTTTCACTTCTATCTCGGCTTCAATTTTTTTTCCATGTAGGAAGGAGAATGCTTGCTGGATGAGTAATACTGGCCAGTGTCTGTCTGTGTTTGTGTATAAAGGTGGACAGTGTTTATCTGAGCTCTGTTTGTGATTAATGCTGAATAGCAATCAATCAACCAATCAGACAATCAATAAGGATTCCTTCCCCATCCCTCCACTCATAAATTATGCACTATATGACAGAAATGAGTGTATATGACCTGCCCTTCATCTCAAAATATATTTCAGCTGATAAAATCAGCACATGCTCCTATATAATACAATTTCCTAAGGCCATTGTCTCTTGTATTTGGTCTATAATGCTTTTATGTGTCAATAGTTTGTACCCATAGCAAGAGTCAGACTGTATCAGTCTGATAACATCAGACCTATGCATGCACAGGTTAACACATTCTCTATTTAACATGTACTGTGGCAAGAAGGATCAGATTATGCATAAGATGTTTTGTTATGTCTGTTTCATTGTCATGTGATACTAGGAGCCCAGCTTGTAATGCTTTTTCTAAACAGGCCGAGAGTGTGGGCAGGCTGGTGGCATTCAGAGTCTTTATTAAGAATGATGAGGAACGTTCACTGGCTAACACTAGTCAGTGATAAAGCTGTCACCTGTTTTGAAGAATAGTTTGAACGATTGGAGAGGAAATCTAACTCGCTCACGCAGGTCTGAAGGGTGTAATGGACACCATCCTCCACTACCTCTAGGGGGCAGCACAGAATTACACCAGTCACACTCCCTGAAAATGCTGTCTAATTTTCTTTCCCTCTCCCTCTTTCTCACCCATTCCCTCTCAGTTTCTCATACACTATATTGCCAAAAGTATTCGCTCACCGATCCAAATGAGTGTGCACCAGTGCACAAAACAAGGTCCATAAAGACATGGATGGCAGAGTCTGGTGTGGATGAACTTGACTGGCCTGCACAGAGTCCTAACCTCAACCCAACAGAACGCCTTTGGGATGAATTAGAGCAGAGACTGAGAGCCAGGCCTTCTCGTCCAACATCAGTATGTGACCTCACAAATGCACTTCTGGAAGATTGGTCAAAAATCCCCCTAAACATACTCCTAAACCTTGTGGACAGCCTTCCCAGAAGAGTTGAAGCTGTTCTAGCTGCAAAGGGTGGACCAATTTCATATTGAACCCTATGGATTAGGAATGGGATGTCACTTAAGCTCATATGTGAGTCGAGGAAGGTGAGCGAATACTTTTGGCAATATAGTGTATATATATTTATATATATAAACACAAACAATATTTTGTTACATTCGTCACATTAAATTCGCTAGATCGTGTGAATGGTGTGATTCATATTTTAATGATGCGATTAAATCAACTAAATGCTGCAGAGTAAGCGAGAGCTCTGTTGACTCACTCCTCCAATTAATTAGATAACTGTGTTATTCTCAGGTTGCGTAGGGCCTCACCAGAGCGCATGCATGCCACAGCAGGGTTAAAGTTCACCTGTGGGGGAGGGGAGGCAGCTTCCAACCGAGAGAAGCAGTTTGTGTAGATGGTGGCACTGCTCCCCGACCGGCCCACTCCGGGACTCTTTACCCGAGACCGGATACTTTCGGTTGCTCTTCTTTGCTTGTGGTCCTGAGTCAGTCTGTCACTGAAGTGCACTGGAGCATAGTTGTTCTGTATTCCATGTTTCAAATTCCGTCCACCGTATCGTGTGTTGTGTTACCGTTCTGGCTCCTTGAGGGAGGTCACATGACCAGCTTCTTTGTCTCTGTTATAGTGTTTCTGTGCTAATAATAATACTGACTGGCTAAATAGACAAATGCACAGTGTGGCACCTTTTGTCTTGTATGCTTCTTGTTTGTGTCCTTATTGGATTTCATTGCAGCAGATAAATTATGTCCTTTCTGTCTATACTGTTCCTCCAAGGTTTCTTCTGTCTGGCTTGTGCTTAGCTTGCTTTGAGGAAAAAAAAGAGAGCTTGTTTGTTTACCTGGACTGTGGCCTGGTGTCAGGCTTCAGGCTATCTGATATGGACGGTGGCAGACGTGTTCTGTGTTGCTCTTTATCTAGTCTCTCAGAGTGCATGGTTGCCCTGTAACAGATGCTAATGTTATTCTTGGCAGTGTCTCTCCTGGCGCTTGTATCGGGGCCATCAATGTGCTTTGTTAGATCGTCTATCCTGAGAAGACCTGTGGGAAAAGCAAAGCTCTGGGGGTTAAGCCTTAAAGCAGAGGACACGCTTAGGATGTGATGGACTCAGAAGTGCAATTACTGTTCAGATGGTCTCCAGACTCGGCAGGTCTTTGATGTGCACCACATCTTGGGTCGTTGCCCTGGAAATCCTAGCCATCAGACACTGGAGAAGATGCACCTGCCATGTGACTGAGCAAAGTTAAGATAGTGAGCAATACCTGGTTAAATATAGTATTAGCTGGGGAGAAACAGAGGGCTCATGTGAACCGATAGACTTGCAAATGGGGAAGCTGATGTGAAGAGTGTTCCACATAGATAGTTATCTGGAGGTGGTGCCAGGACATCTACATTAGACATTTGTCCCTCTCCAGACAACCCAAACAGGAAGACGGTATTCCCAAGATGTCCACGGAATGTATGTTTCCCCTAAAATGCCTTATGAATAATGCCTGAGACTAAATGCCTTATTATTGATGCTTAGGGTTTGAAAGGGAAGAGATGAGTATCATGCATCATTCTTTGGAAGCTTTACTTTACAGTCTTGCAGCACCTCTCAGTAGAGTAACTCCAGGATGGATCAGATAATATTCAGGCAGTTTATCCTTCCCATGTTCTGCTGATGCTAATTTAGACTAGAACCTTGATAGTTGATTTTTGGATAAGCCTGGTTCAAAGTTCACCATGGAGGGCAGAGGTCACACGTGCGTGCAAACCTGCTCTCTGTCACTGAACTCTGTAGTATGCTCTGCACGTGCTCGGTTGCTCAGGAATCAGAACTACAGAATCTCTCACACACTGGTAATAATTCACCCCAGTCAATTTAATTTTAATTGTCTAATAATGCATCCATTTATTTTATTGTTGCATTGTTAGATTTATTATTACACATCAATTCACACCTGACACAAGAATATCAGAATTATAACATGTTTGGATGATGATAACCTAGTTATTAATGTGAAATATAAGCCTATAGAAACTAAGGAATGTAAATGTGTTTGCTGCATGAATCATAGAGTTGGTTTCTTAACATTTGGCCACTCGCAATTGTAAACAAACTGAATATTGGTCGTTATGTAAGCATGGATTTCTGGTTGCCTCTTATTTCAAAGAGAAACAAAAAATCTAGTACCATGATGCTTCTCAGAAAAAGGAAATTTTTTAGCTTCTGAAAAACTGTTGAATATTCAGCATATTACATGGGGATGAAAGTCTTCAAGGGTGAGGTGATGGTTGAGGTTTGACAGTGAGACACTTTGTCTTGCACTGAGAAGTCCGAATTTGTGAAGAAATAGCTGAGCGAGGAGTGAGAAGATTTTGGGCTTTGTAAACTGTTCTTTAGTTTTTCACTTTCTCTCTTAAATTTCTACCTTCTTCCCTAATTACAACAAGGGTAACAATATTTGTCTGACTGACCCCATTGCCTCCATGGATCGTCTCTTCAAATCTCTATCAAATCTGTGGGTTATTGATCGGATGGTATATAAAGCATGACTTTTGGAATGACTGTCATGTTTTTGTCCTCTGGGAAGAATCTAAAATAAGACGGATGATTACACCACGCTCTGTGCCAGATGATGATGGTTCTGCTCGGCTGCCTGTCTTCTCCGGGGCCCTGTGCCTCCATGTCTACTCTGATTCATCGTGACAGCAAATCTGATGTCTGCAGACAGAAAGCTCAAAAATTCCACTGGCACTAAGGCTAACTGTCCCCTCACACACACACACACACTGGCACTACGGCTAACTGTCCCCTCACACACACACACACACACACACACACACTGGCACTAAGGCTAACTGTCCCCACACACACACACACACACTGGCACTAAGGCTAACTGTCCCCTCACACACACACACACACTGGCACTAAGGCTAACTGTCCCCTCACACACACACACACACACTGGCACTAAGGCTAACTGTCCCCTCACACACACACACACTGGCACCAGTGTTCCTGGCCTGCCAGCCTGGTTAAATGACTTAGCCAACTATAACCCAAAGAGCCAACAGGTATCTGCACACAGATGTGCCATGAGGAGGAAGAGGCTCCAGAGCTCCCTCTGCGTTGGTGCCTGGTGAACCCCTCAAAGTGGCTGCCACTCATGCTTCTCGGCCACCCATCCTGCATCCCTGCAATGGCATGTGCCTGACACTAGGGGGCCTCGCATCTCCCTGCACAGCAGAGGGTGCCATGTGCAGAGCCCTGACTGCAGTGCATTGTTCCCTACTCCTACGCTTCACCTCCTAATTGATTGGCCTCTTTAGGGATTGCTAGCATGAGCTGAACAAGAAGGGTTTGCATGTAGAGTGCACACAGTATATTACTAAGACACTGAAGTGTTCAATTTGTGAAAGAAAAACCGGGGGGGGGGGAGTGTTTTATGCTTTCTGTGAACAGTTACTGCTACAGGAACAGGTGCTGCTATACAACTTTTACTAAGCAACAAAGCAGTTCTTTCTGATACATCATACACTGAAATCATTCTTATCCATATATTGTGAATTAGTTTATTGTACATTCTGTATCAGATACTAAAGAGGGTATAAGAAACATCATACCCTGGGTTTTCTTTATTTGGGGGTTATTTTTTTTTATTTAACTTTACATTTGTGAAAACAAACTACTAGTAAACCAATGAAAAACTGATTTATGTTTGTTTTTTAAAATTCAAATAAAAAATAATTGAATTATGACTTTGAATTTTCAGAATGAGCTGATGACTGCTGACACAGGGGGCTCAGTGTTCTCTAAGTCCTGCTGCCTTGTGCTCCAGTCTGTGGACACATGCAGAGTACCAAGTGCCTGGAGCGTGCTGACAGCTGTCAGTCCTGCCCTACCGCTGATGAGGATTCACTAGTACAGCTGGACAAGCTTCTGCAGCAGTTCGCAGCCATGAATTCCCATGTGACCTCCAGTCCACTTCCAGAGCTGAATGCAGAGAACAGGTTGCAGATTGATTGGTCAAACAGAACAGCTTGTGGCTGTCGCAGTTCAACACAGAGACATGGGAAAGGCCTTGGCAACAGGGAGCTTATTGGTTCCAAAAGGAGCGATAGTGTCTGCTGATTGACATTTGTGCTGTCAAAACCTTCCTGTTGTGTTGATGCCTCCGTTCAGCGCATGGTTGAGATCACTTCGTTTTCTGGGAAGTTGTTTCAGGGAGCATTTGGGGCATCGATTGAGCTTGTTTTATCCCACCCTGCAGAGTGTCAACCCCTTCACTCCTACACTCCCTGCCTAATGAAGCCCCTCCAGTGTGCTGGACATGGAGATCCCCAAGGTCTCGCAGAGCAGGGATATGAAGACTCTAGAAATCTGCTGGCTCAGAGTGAGCAAAAGGCTTTAGTTTCTGTCCTGAATAACTTCTGGATTGACATTTCCAAACAACACTGCTCTGATATGAAATAATTGGAAAAGATTCGAACTATATCTGGTATTTGTCTTACAGAGACAGTGCTGTGATGCGTATTTTTAACCTCCTATGGTGCAGGCATGACTCTCCTAATGACTTAGAAATGGAATTTTATTCTTTGCCAAGGGATCTTAAAATTAGAACCTTTTCTTTATATAATTTCAATACTGTGTTGTGAAAACCACAAGGTCAAAATAAATGGTTTATGCTCAAGAAAGTAATGGCATATTTGGTATAATCTTGAAAGAACTACTGAGTTTTTGTTATACTTTTTTGGATTATTTGTAATGCCCAACTCACTTAAACTAATTATTATTAGTAGTATTGGTATTAATAATAATAATAATAATCTAAAATTTGTTGGTAAAAATAAATGTTATGTCTTTAGAACCTAAAACTATTGCAAACATTCATGTATATGCTTTGGCACTTTATGCATCTCAGTATTTAATAATTTTATTATTGTGTTTTGTAGCCAGACTCAACTGGAAATAAGGTCTTTGGTCTCACTTGGGCTTCCCTGCAGGAACTTAATAAGAGAACTGTACAAATAACAGCATCGTGTCGGTCCAGTTGCGCTGCCATTAAGGTCCTGATTCCTCAGATTTGTTTTCCCTACATGCAGCTCACCAACTGGTCCTCACTTCAACACACACGAGCCTTTAAAACATCTCTGCCGTACTGCACGTTATTCAACGTTACTGAACGCTAAAAATAGTTCTCATAAGCTTCTCTCTTCACTGGCGCTTTCATAATCCCACCTATGCTTATTTAAATGCATTCATTTAGGGCCACAGGAAGCAGCACTTTTGATGCGCTTGGTAAGCGTATGAATTCAAAATAGTGTTATTGTGCCAAGCTCTTGGAGTTGGAGTATCATGTTTCTGCAGTAAGCATTTTTCCAAGGAACACTGGTGCTCCTGATTTTAAAAATAAACAGGAGCACACAGAACAATCTAACTGAAATGAGATTCTTGTATTCCTTTACTACTCCCAGCAGACAGAGAATGCCGACATTTAATTCACTTCAAAACTAACTAAAAACCTTTTATAGTTGATCAACATTTGTTAAGTCTTATTACTAAAGTGTTCTTAAAATGTACTGAAGCTAAATGCAGATCAGATCATGGTTTGAGCAGCTCTTGTTGTTTGGCCCATGAGCCTGTTTTCTGAATCTCCATTTCTGGACGTGGTTGATGCTGGGGCCTTCAAGAGAAAATCTCATGAGGTCCTCTGTTAGTTACGTGCACAGCCTAATGCGGCTCAATTTGTGGTGAAAAACCTGTCACACAGTGCAGCTGAAACGGTAAGGAACAACATGATTCTACCAAATATAGAACGTTCTGGAGTTTATCTAGTATCTGATTCAAGCGAACGAAAGTAACTTTTAATGCTGTTCACAATTTACTTAGAAATACTTAGAAAAACGGTAGGTCAAAATTTCTTGTCACTCACATACTCCTAAAATAAAAATCCATTCCCTTTTTTTTAAAGAAGCAAATGTTAAAACTGTAGAACCCTGGTTTACACACACAGTTGTCACTGGACGGCGTACCGTGGGGTCTGAAGAGAAAGAGGAGGATTGTTTAACACGAGCTGGTGCTGTAAAGTTATTTCAGCAGAGGTGAGATGGGAAGGGCATCCCTTCAGCACTTTGTTAATGTCAGCTGTTTGCAGTTCTCTCGATGATGACTTGCACGCAGTTGATAAGAACAGAATGACAGTTTGCCTCTTTGCGCTGATCTCTTCCCCATAAGGAGACTGGCAAAACTTCTTCCTTTGTGGCCGTGCTGGAAACACGGGCAGACCAAACCCCCCGGTACATCTATCTCTTTTCCCGTCAAACGAAAGAAAAATAGTTTAAAGAAAATACTTTCCATGCAGACATAGCAAGACCTTGGTGCAGTACTCACATGGCTGGGCGCTAAGCACTTGACTACCCCAGCCATTCCCGGACCCACCGCTACGCACATACAGACCAGCCGAGTTTGTGTACGCAGCGTGACGAAGGCTGCTTTTACACACACTGTTATCTCTTCAGGCCATGGACTGTAGCCCCCAGCTGGACATACAACTGGGAAGGAATTGCATAGTTCAGCATCACTGCTAGTACTCAGAGGATTATGGGACAAACTCCGCAAGTAAAGGTAAACATCAGCAGCAAGTTCGACAATGAATATTATCACCGGTATACCGAAGAGTTAGCATGGTAGCTAAGCACAGAAGCAGCGGGTCTCTCTTTTATTATTTAACAAAAACACATATCCGGGATGGCAAAAGCCAGCATACGCATTCGCTCTTACTCTCGGCCTGGGAGGGAGATACGAAATGAACACATTAAAGTTTCTAAAAGTCTGTTTTTTTCTCTTTTGCCTTCTTGCGGTGCAGGTGCTGGGAGCACTTTGTTTTAGAGACTTATTTCTAAGTATAGCATGTTGTGAGAAATCAAACGATGACTGATCCCCCCCAATCAGTACAACAGAACTGGAATGTGTTTTGGAATTAATGAAGATTAATATTTAATGTGATTGCTGTGATGGTTGTCTGCTCAAAATAACACTTGGTCTAATCAACGTGGATAGTGAAATGCATTCATGTGTGCGTTTTCATCTTTGTTCTTTGATTGTTAACTTTTTTTTTGCACTAAAATATTCTTTGAGAGGAGGTCTTAAAGTGGATTTGCCATGAAAATAAAATCATTGAAATGAAAAGAGAAAAAAATGTTTAGTAGTCCTCCTGTGAGTTAAAGACAATTTCTACTATGGTTCTGACATGCCCCAGTTCTACTTTTAAAAAAGAATGATATATATACATATTTTAAAGGGCAAGGTTAGGACACTATTTAAGCAAGTTAAGGAAAACAACCACCCAAGTTGAAACTTTTGAAACCACTGCTGGATTGCAGCTGTCAAATTCCAGAAATGTCACTCGTATGCATGGGTACGAGGGGAGCCAGGTATTCTGAACCTCTGCTAATCTTTTCTGCATTGAGTATGACAAATGCCTGCAATGATTCCTAGAAGTTATGATATTTGGAACTAGTATTAAAACAGTACCTCACTGTTTCCATTGTAAAGACTTTCCATGAGAGCTATCTTCTCACCAGCTTTAGTCTTTCTGACGCCCATAATGACGAAGGCAGCTGAGCACAAGTCGTTGTGCTGGACTAGAATGCTTGTAAAGGGGTTGGCACAGGAGGTAGAAGCCATGCTATTTCACAACATCTCTGGGAAGGTGTCCTTAGAAACTGACACTGATCCCTGGCCTTTGAATATCGACAGGTGTCTCCCTGCAGTACCTCTGTACTTCAGACTACATGGTGTCAGGCAGGTTATCTCACAGCTGGGAGCAACACTCTTGTTTGGGTAAACCAGTGAATATAATCAAGTTAGTTCATAAATGTTAGCACACAAGCACATTCATGCATTTCCCAGTTTCTTCTAAAAAGCCATTCAGTTGCAGACATGCAAAACTTGTTATATTTGTTTATATGTTTTGCTGTATAGAAGGAAACGTTTAATCCCGCAGCGGCAGATGTCATTGTTGTTTTGTTAGTCGGTGGTTTTGAATCCAGTTTATTTGTACGGGGCCTGACTCAGAGTGTCTTTAGCCCTCCCACTGGCTGACAGGGAGAGGCTTTGAGTCTGTGGAGTTGCCTTTGAACTTTTCCTCTACCTCATCAAGTCCACCCACATGCTGTGAGTTGAGCAGCATGCACCACTTGCTGCTGTGTGCTCTTTTCATACTGGTGGGGGGAAAAAAAATAAAACCCCCACGCACTTAATCTACACGTGGGAGGCAGAGTGATGAGCTCTTACTTCATGCAAACAAACACCTTTTAACACTGCCAGATTAAACACTGAAAAGCTGATTGCTTAGAGAAATAAAAACATACTTTAGAAGATTCCAATACTCTAAAACTCCAATAGTGATCAAAACCATTTTTTCCCCTTTCTAGCATGCAGTTCTTTCTAATTCTTTATATTTTTGTAGTTTCAAAATGTTTGTCCTTTTGGTTTGTTAGTAAAGATTTAAACTAAAGAGGCAACTCGGACTCTATGACTGTGGCATCTGTGGATCATGGCATCTTGTATCAAAGGGAAGGTTTTAAATTGGTCTCCAAGAGCAGCAACTATGTTGTTTAAGCTCTATGGAAGCTTCTCCATGCCTCCCTCTCATTAAACAGGACTAGGCAGCTCGGACACTGATATAATTGGAATTGCTTGTACGTTTCTGGGTGAGGCTCACCAGTGCTGCTTCCTGTGGTCCCTTACAGTATATTTGAACACCACAGTATCGTAGGTATCAGAAGTGAATTAAAGACAAACATACCGTAGTGTCCACGACCAGTTTGTCCAATGGGGAGACTGGAGAGGAGCACAGCGAGGTCACTCCCAGCATGCCTCTCTTCTACCCTTAATTAGTTAGAAATTGACATTAACGATGTTGTTGAGTAGTTTAACAGTCTTAGTTTAATCATGTTCTTTTTAGTTTTCTTGGTGTTAATAATGTGTTGTAGGCTTTGTGTTGTGTTTGTTAATTAGTTATCCTCTCCCATTTTCCCCCATTAGTCGGTCCTGTTGTGCTGGTTTCCTCTGTGTAGTCTTCAGGAATTAAAGAGTATGAGCTCTTGTGAGCAGAAATGACATTCTCTGATTCTTTTCTGCCAACACTATATTGGTGTCAGAAAATAGATGCTGCCACTGAGGTTGAGAAAATCGAGCAGTGAATCAGCAAAGTCAAAGGCAGGTGTTGAAGAAAATGTATCCAATGGGAAGAGGTTAGGAAGTGTCAGGCCTGCTACCAAGCAGATGTGTCAGTCCAGCCAAGAGCAAGATGTCTGGCTGGGGAAGACAGCCAAGGAAACAGCGCATTGAACCTTAGCAGAAAGGAGCTGGAGGAGCTGAACACACAACATCAGAGTCAGTAGGTGCAAGACGTACAATCGAGTCAGAGATACCAATCGAGTCAGAGATACCAATCGAGTCAGAGATACCACAGTGTTTCATAGGTGAAGCCACAAATTCACAAACTCTAACCCTGGGGCTTAAACTGAGGTTAATTGTGTTCTTTTTTTATTTAACTAGTGTGTCGGTGTGTTTGCTGTCTTCATGTTCTGTTTGCTAATTATTCAGTCCTTCCTCCTTGTTAGTAAGCCCCATTTTTCTTGTTTCCTGTGTGAAGGGTTTCTCAAAACTACATGTTAATAAAAGAGCATCATGAGCAGAAATGATATTCTCTTTCTTCTCCACTGATGGTACAACACACACATTTCACATTTTACTTGTTTTTTTTTCTCCTTTCTTCTCTACAAACCTCAGCCTTTGTGGAGCCAGGAGCCACAACAAAACAGGTAGTCTGTCTCAGAATCACCTGTGTTTTTATTGCAGCTAGTGTTCCGAAGCAAAAATCGCACTGCTTTGCAATCAGATCTCAAAGCTCCGAGGTCTCGCATACACATCTGGTTAACATTTCCACTGTGCTGTAAGGTTTTATGGCCCGCGGCTGTGTGACAAGGCCTCTCTTCCGAAAGGAGCCTCTGGGATAGTGGTTATTACAGACGTGCTTTGGTAGCAGCCCGGTGACCAGCAGCTATGCTGTCCTGCCAATCAAAGAGACTTAATGATTAGCCTTTCAGAACAACGTAGGTGACGGTTCATGTTCTTAATTTATTCATTTGACAACACAGATCTCGGCTCTTGACTCTTTGACCTTAGACTGGACTCTTATGAAGACTCTGTGCATCTCAATGATTCTGCTATGATTTTGCTTTATACAGATATAGAACAAGTTCCTTAAGGATTACATTTAAGGTATTAAAATATTAAAATATAAGGTATTAAAACACTCTTAAATATGTGTAGAAGCTTGCAGTAAGACTAATCACACTTAAAGATGAATTTTTACACATGCATAGTTACCAAAGGTAATTATTCTTTTTTCATAGTCTAAGAATAAATGAGGTATCTTTACTCACTATGCTATACTTAAAATGTACTCAGCTATTCACACTGTGCTCCATGAGCACTAGTATATTGTCTTATTAAAGAAGGGTGGCGATTAAAATCCTGAACAGGAACAACCAGATGCTTTAACCCTTTGAAGGCTGGTAAGGTCAATCCTGACACCTGAAGGATATTACCAAGCAACGGATGTCTCTTTTGTATTTCTGACTCTCGTGTATCGTTTAATCTTGACAGCATAATGAATGTATTGTATGGTTACCATTCAAAAGAAGTGGTGTCTGGAAGACATATAAATGATTCTCAATAGAAGAATAAAGGTCATTTGTTTTCACTCTGAACAATCACACCTTTTTAAAGTGTGTTACTTTTGAATGTATTTAAAACTACTCTGACTTCAAGGAGATTTTTGGAACTGTAGTAGTTAATTGCTTAAAAGTCCCATGGCTGTAATTTTCTTGAGATTTTCTTGCAAGTAGATGGGAGAAAATAAAGCAGTACATGATGTCTGTTCTGGCAGTTTTGGAGAAAAGGGACCAATAAGAATAAATACTGGTTCTGGGTGTTATGGTTGCTGTTGCATTTTCAAAACAAACAGAATGAAACAAAACCAACTACATTCTAGAATATAGCTTGTTACATTCTAGAATATAGCTTGTTTTTAGGCAGCATGTGCTAAAAAATGTTCACAGAGTGGTCCACAGTTCAGTGATTAATACTATCAGCACCCAGTAAATGGCTGAATTATTTAGTTTAGCTTTGCAATGCTACTTCCATGCTTGTTTGCATTCCAGCCACAACAGACCTTTAGGGTAGCAGTTCTGCTAACTGCCACATTACTACCCCACGGTATTGTTATTGCAGCTTATGTGAGCTGTATGATGAAGACCTAATGTCATACCCTGAGACTGAGGAATATTCCTCACCACAAAATCCACACTAGAGCAGAGATACGATCATCCCCGATCCATAGAGATCCCACCTCCTGAGAGTAACTGGCCATAATGGGATGACGCCAGATAGCTTAGTTTCACTCTTTTTCTCTTCCTCGTTGCTGAGTCGTTTTGCAGTAAACCATCATGTCTCATTACCACTGTAGTTTCTGCGGTATGCTGTTCTTAGGTAATGTTCATTATTCTTAATTCTCAAACTCTGGAAGCCCAGTTTGGATGTGCTGAAATGGTGGAACAGCCAAGCCTGGGCGATGTCCGAGTGTCCTGGCGGAGAACAGGGCAAATCACATTTATAAAATGGCCGTTTGCACAGATTTGGCTTTGGGTGCATAAATGATTCTAAGACCCTTGAGAGATGAGGGTTCCAACTTCATTTAAATGGATTCGAGGTTCTCTGCACCCTTGATTAATAAACTATAGACATACAAATGCTCTTGCTGCTTTCGAAATTATAAATGACTCAAGGAGACATAACACACTGGCCTGGGGGGCTGGCCAGTGTACACTGGACTCTCTTTTGATCAGAATCACTTACAACAGTGCTCTTCTGTATATCCAATCAAAACAGATAGCTTTGATATTTTGTTTACATGTGTGTGTCTATTAAATGGAAAATGTATATAGCAACCAATGTACTGTATTTTTGTGCTTACTTGTTGTGTACTGTAAACTCCAGTTCAGCATTTAATGCTTTAACCCTGTTGTAACTGCTCAGATGGTTTCTTAAAATTATTTTTCTTTGCTAAAATGAATCACGCAGAGCAAACCATAAGGACTAGAGACAAAATTCAGTAAACAGCTAGCTGTCCTTCCTCTGCCCATGACCCTCAGTTTCTCCCTTGATGTTTTTTTAATGTTTTTATTTTTTGTGTTGTTTTTTTGTTTTTGTTTGCTTGCTTGTTTTGCTCATTTGCATAATATAAAATATCTACTTCTGTAAAGTTTAAGGATTTTTACCCAAAAAGCACAAAATTGGTGTCAAAGCAATTATTAGCAAAATTAAAAGCAAAGATATTAACAAGCATCTGAACCTACATAATTATTTTAAAAGATACGGTTATAAGTACGTCAAGCAGGAGTTGTCTGTCATAGTCTGGGGCTTTATTTACTAAACCAGCTGTAACTGCTAAACAGCTTAATCATGAAATCTGTAAGTAATTATCACAAATATGCTGACTTTTAAATGCACTATAGCTGCCACATTTCAACATGAGTTGGACTCCCTGAAGGAGTCTGAGTCCTTCTCATCTGCCCTTTGGAGCAGCTTTGACCATCATGGACCCTCCAACTGTACCTGACTGACATCTGCACGTTCCACCTACTGTCCTTAGAGACATCAAACACTGTTCCTGGGTGCCACAGATACTAGTAAAAAGATCATCACCATCTCCATCAGCTCTCCTGCGACACTGGGTTTAGTAGGCCTCTGAATAGCACTACTAATTGTTTCTCCCTGAATAATGAGTACCTCCTTCCAAAAAGTTTCTTAGGACATAAGGCTTATAAAGACTTTTAAGGCTTATAAGATACTCTGATTATAAGATACTCACCTGCCTAAAACCATGGAGTGTCAGTCTGTTGCCAAACAGGAATGGTATGTACAGAGTTACATGTATATGTGTGCATAAAGCTGATTCAGAATCACCATTTGAGGAGATCAAATATGAATTATACAACTTGTGAATTGCTCTTTATAAAACAAGGGGAAACTACTGTTTTTAAAAAGAAACATTTTCTAAGAACCCAAAACCAAACCCCAAAAAACCCCAAACAAAGGTAAACTGGCATCACTGTGACTAACCATCATGTCAACAGTGTGAAAATGTGCAGAAATGTGCTTGATCCTGGGTATCACTACTAGCTGCTATATATATTATTTATTTATTTTACAAGCTAGACATTAAGTTTCTGCTTTCACACATTGTAAATAAAAGGAAACACCGTCTAAATATTTTTCAGTTGTCTACACATTTCTGTCAGTGAGGCTAACTGACTAGTGGCTGTTTGTATTCCTCTTTCTGATAGATGTCTATTATGGGTATGTTTCCAAATCTCTGTTTTGCAGCTAAATCTCAAATCAAACAAATCTAAAATAAGGTTCAGTGAAACGTACAACAGCAGTGACGGTCATGTAGGGAAAGGTCGAGAGGGTTATCTGGGGTAGGAGGTGTGCAGTACTGCACAGAATGTCTGTAGAAATATTTCTAATAAAGAAAGGCTCCTAATAAAGGTCAATAACCCCTCACAAATTTTCATTGGGTGGTAATAACAATTTATCTTGTTTGTTATTTAAGACAGAGATAAGCCACTTCTGCTGATTACAGTTTATCTTGAGATGAATCTCTGCCTTCGAGTTAATCTGACAAAAGTGATCAAACTGTAGCCTCTTCCTAATCGTAGCAGTAACCGTAGTGTGTTGGACTGTAGTGTGATCATCAGTTGGATTGTTGTAGAATGAATCTTCCACGTGGTTGAATCCAGTCTTGATTTGCATCTAATCTTGTCTGACTCATATTGTGGCTTCTGTTTAACAGGGTTTTGAGAATGTTGTATTTGTATTTCTCTGAATTTAGGTTGAGAAACATCTGCCAGTTTGTTTCCTTTATAAATCTCTATCTCTACTTCCTAGGGACAGGATGCACTGGGTTGTTTTGGAAATGCATTAATTGAAAGCCAGTAAAATGGCCTGAAGGAAAACCAGAGTCTTTCAGTCTTACACCTAATAAATGGAGGAATTCATATCCAAACAGCACTGGTGCCAAAGCACTACTCGAGTGCATTACAAACAAGGTCTCCACCATGGAAAGACATAATTGAGAGTTACAGTTAACCCAGCAAACTCTTCAGGTTTCGTGATTCAAGGCTGCTAACAGTAACTGTGGACAGTCTAGTCTTCAGCTCCCCCCCAAAAGTTCAGGCTCGTTCAAACCTGTGGAGCTCAGTTAGTTTTCCTTGTCCTTCATTGTTATTCAATTTAAAATGGCACTTTCATTTTACCTGATATGGTAGCTGTTCATTTTTATTCTATTTTTTAAATAAACAAAATCAGCATATTCACTATAATCAGTGTAATTAGCATTTGGCAAAACACACAGCATAAGAAAGTATGAGCATGAGAAGAAGATGAAGAAACCAGCCCATTCAGCATCATTCCCAGATAACGAGCAGAACTATCACAGATGGAGAAAGATGTCTTCTCTTTGCTCTGTATAAGTGGTTTTCCTGTTCAGAAATAAGATTCATTCAGCCAGTGTCTGTGTTTCAAAACCAAGGGCTGATCATGCTTTAGCTTTCTCTCCAATGAGTTATTGTCATGACAACGTCCTGTTTCAAACGCTACCATCCAGAACCCTGTAGATGCATGATACAAGCTGTTATTATGTGAGGTTCTTCACAAATTCCATGTATATTGCAGGCAGCCTTTAGTTCAGTAACATCACTGTTTATGAGCTTTGGGGAGGGGTGGGGGTCATGTGACAGGCTGCTCCGTCATTCAGACATCATAAAATCACAAGTCTCCATTCTGCAGCAGTGCGCCATGTGTCTCTGGTTATGTCATTCCGTCATCCTTCGCCGTCATACGTAACGCGAGATGCGGCGGCATGACGGTGGGGCACTTTGGGCTGAACGGAGGCTCTACACGATGCCCTCGCTGCGCTTACTCCTCCACACCACTAGGGCAGTCATGAGCAGGGTGATCAGGATCGGCACGATGATGAACGGTCCCAGGATACGATTGGGCGGATCGTGGAGCAGCCGGCCTGTCAGCGAGCAGTCGTGGAAGTAGTGCTTGTGAACGCGGATGAAGAACTCGTCCACCAGTCTGTTGGGCCAGAAGCAATTCATCTTCAAGGCCACAAGGAAAGTGCAGTTTGTCAGTTCTCCGTAGGATCTGTGTGACAAAACACAAAAGGGTAGAGTAGAATGTGCCCACCACCAGAATAATGAGTTGTTTCCAATTTATACAATTGCCTTGTCTTCCCTAATCTGGAACATCATCTTAACAGTACTACATAATATTAAAATGACTGCTGTAAGGAATAGCCTACCAGCATAAGCTACTGCAAACCTTAGTGCTAAGCGTACATCAGAACACATGATAAAGGTGACAGGCAATTTATTCTCAGCTGCAGAGCACTCTGTCTGTAGCCTCAGGCAGTGCTGAGATGAATGTAGAAACAAATGGGCAAAATAAGAGACAATGACCCCAATCCATTGTGTGTTGTGTAAACATGGATTAATCCCATACACACATTGGTTCTGATGGTTATTATTAATGATATATATTCTACAGTGCTTCTTTCATAACACTGTTCCCTGTGCTCAGTTTGGACCAGCTGTAGAGGAGTGTATGCCCTGGTCCAGGAAGGCTATCATTTTATAAAACATTCACTGCTTTGTTTACTGAACATGAGTAGCACATCGCTACAACAATGCACTGTAATTACAGATGCCACGCAGCTCCTGAGCAAATCAGTATCTGTGCTTGAAGTATTTAAAACCATCCACCGATGTTTGCATGCATCTGAGGCCACTTGAACATCTTTTTTCATTTGTTTCTCTCCTGATGAATCTGGAGAGGCTTTTATGGAGTGGCGTGACCCTTTATAATGAGAAAGGGCACTGTCTAAACAGAGCCTGGTTAAGCAAGCTAAGGCTCTCTCTCTCCCTCCCTCTCCCTCTCTCCACACCCATGCAGCCAGCCACCCCCAGCCCACCCACACCCCTCCACCCCCTCCCCACCCCAACAGGTTATTTATAAGACCAGCCAGCGTGGGATGCATGGCATCGCTGGCGCAGACTTTTAATCAAGAGCCCTCCTCCCCATCGTGCTTCCAGGGCTTCCAGTCCACCCCCGCCCCCTCCAACCCCCCATCCCCCGGTACACATTTCCCCAGCAGGGATAAAGATGGCTCAGCTTTCCACTTTGGAATGTGCAGCATGAGAGAGAACGTCCGGGTCAGTTCTGGCCACGAGGAGTATTTGGGGCAGGTGGGAGAGTTGTAGGGGGTGGGGGGCTGGTGGGAGGAGGAGAATTGGAGAAACACTGGTGAGTGGAACTGTGTTTGATGTCTTGAAGTGCAGAGTGCATGTTTTAGCTGTGAGAGCATTTCATGTGCTTCTCATTATACTGTAGATCAGGTAAAAACAGTCACCAATTAAGATGCTTAAAGTTTTGACTATAAAGACAGGTGCATGGTTACACTGGCTACACCTCTTTCCCATTATTTGGCAATATGAAACAAAGTCAGGCGGACTCTGTAATCTCTTTATACGAAAATACCTGGTATAATATAATATAACTCACACAGTCATGAGATGTTCAAACACTGGTCAGGGACGTCACCAAGTTCTCCGTGTCAAGGCAGAGACAAACCTCAGTAGCCGTATCATGGTTACCAAACACTGTCATGAGAGGAGTCACCAGTCTCTGAATAATGCTACTATAATGCATGGAGCTCCCACATATCACAACACTCTTAGGTATCATTCATATGAACTTGCCTTGGCCTGAATTTCAAAGATAATTAATGTCCCTATAAGAACAGTTATTTCATTCTAGGATCAACCTAATTTATTGAAAACAAATGCACACTTATACGAACAGAACATTTACCATAAACCCAGAGCACAAATGGGCACCATGTTCCAGTTTCGGTTAGAGACAAAGGGAACAGGTGTTTAATGACACTCATTAAACACATGCAGCTTCTCCATCAACACAATCAGCCAAGAAGCCTTACTGTGTGTTTTTATCACTGCTACAAACAGATAAAGCTGTAAACCTGCTTCACAAGTCATCAGCAACGAGGAGTTGATTCAGGGTATCGAATCACATAGATGTGAATGGAAATGAGCTTGTTATTGTCCTGTCAGGTGTCGTTACCATGTAATTAGCTGGAGAAAAGCGATTAGAACGCAACACAATAGGAGACTTGGGTGATGTAGTTTCACATAAGGAACATGGATTCATCTGGATTGATAATTTCCTTGTGTGAGCACATGCTGGTGTGCAAACTATTGGAGAGAACAGATCCTTTCTAAGAGGATCTATAGGAAAATGTTCTTAATGGCTTAGGCACCTGGAGTGGGATGTTCTCAAACAGTTTGTCGTTCTGGTCCGCGCTAATTAAACCGAACCGTAAAGCGCTGCTTTGATTATGTGTCTGGTTATTTTTTCTTTATGGCATCATTTCATTTTCACTTCCTACTTTCTTTCCAGCTCACATGTGAAGTGAGTTCTATTGTCTGAAGTGAGTTCTATTGTCTGAAGTGAGTTCTATTGTCTGTGTTGCCCTGCCAGCTGTATTTGCACAGAGGGATGATGAGAGAACTGACATTATTCTGAGAATGATCATTATTGTGAGAATTATTATTCAGTTGCCAAGAAACGATTAAGCAGCCTGGTCCTTTATGCACAAGCAAGCTGCATGCACACTCTGATCAGTCTAATAAAACCTACTACAGCCCCTGTGATTAGATCATGGTAACTAAAACTAGCATATCCAGGAAGCTTCTTTCTGGTCACCATGTGCTGTTGGGGTCTTGGCTGCTGTAATCATGCTCCTGGTTTCAGTCCCAGATTGAATGTCCAAATGGTTTTAGCACAACTAAATATAACTGGCTAGTGAGAGTGGAGAGAGTCAGGGGCAAACATCCATATGCTCAGGGACTGTGACTACGTGACAGTGACTGTTACCAACCCTGCTGTGGGATTCATGTACAGATCTGACCTGTAATACGTTTTAAAATACCATTTCACATTAGAGGGTTGAGCTTTGACATCCTTATCCCCTTTTTTCAGACATAGTCTGAGTTTATAGATGGTATTTAAAAAAAAATCCATAACTTGGTAACTAGGATGCTCTCTTCCCTAAAACATCTGGAATAAATCTCAGTACTGCTTTAGTGTTGTGAAGGACAGTTTACACAAGGTATTTTGTCCTAGTGAAAGTAAGTGTACAGTACTTTGAGCAGGTCTACTGCTACAGATGCCTTAAGCATGTTGCTCCTTGCCTTTAACAATGTTAATACTCCCTCATTCTCCTCGTCGATGTTCTTAACGTCACTAAGTGACACTACATGGATGATCTTAACGGCAGCGTCTTACAGGCTGGCCCGGCTAAGCTCTGCTGGGAGTGGAGCATAGGGAAGTCACCTGCAAGCACTGGACACTTGAGAGAGTGGTGAGGCAGCAGGAATGTGCTCCCTGAGAAGGGGGGGGGTTCACCAGGCACATGCAACAATCGACCTCAGATCTACAAAAATGATCGAATAACATTGTTCATGTCCAGTTACCTCGTAGGCATTACCTTACTGAGTCGTTCACTTCCAAAATTAAAATCAACAATACAAGCAGGTATTAATACTATTAATAATCCTACCAATTCTAAGACATAAAGCCTGTTTGGGTAAGTATCTAAGGAAATGAGGAGTGTCACGTAAACATTTAGAGAGTAGTCTCCTTTCCCACACAGATGTCCCTGCCACCAAGCATAACACTCCCACTGTTTAAGAACATCTGTGATTGGCAGCTTTTATTCACAGCAGAAGTTCCTTGTGTTCTAAATCATCCTCTCTGTGGTTAAGCCTCTCTCTTTCTCTTTCTTCTCTCTTTTTCTTTCTCACTCATGCAGGAGCAGAGCTGCCTTATTCTCTGCTCACAGGGGCTCTGGCTTGGGAACAGAGTGTGAGCATTTCTGCAGCGTTAGACAGCATTGAAGGCCAACCCCCATTCACAGGGTGATGATTTTCCAAGAGGTGGTGGATGCATCAGTATCTAGTATCTAAAAATAGCCTCCGATATCCTGGTGGCCTTCAGTTTCCATGATTTAAATTTTTTCCAGGGCAGTTCCCAAGAGGAGTGTCTGACCCCTTGTTCGATCGGTGACGGATTTAGCTATTGTAGAAGAAATAAATAAGACATAGATCTCGATCACACTACATGCTTCTGCTTTTCCCATCCAGTCAATGAGATGACATTGAAAGGAATGGATTGGTCTAACAGGATGACACATAGGTCACACTAATGGCTCATCAGGTCTGGCCTCACAAAGAGAGAATAACGGGGTGAGAAATCTGTTCACAAGACAAGCAGTAGGAAAGATTTAAACTCTGATCTGACAAATATGGCAAGAAATTATTGCAGTCTTGCACCAGAGACCCGTTCCGTTATGTAGGATGATGAAAACACGATGCCCTGCATTAACCTGAAATTAAAGATTTAAAGGTATCTCCATAAATACATTTGGTGTACATTTTCCAGTGGTGATTACAGAACTGATTTATGTCAGCATTTAGCTGTTGATCTTTTTCAGAACAGGCAGTAAAACCAAGAGCTACTTAAAGATGCATATGAGTCAGAACGGTTTTATATTAATTCTTAATCCAAGTCTCTCTATGTAGGAAAAGAGTGTCTTTGTGCAACGGTCCATTACAAACAAGCAATGGTTTGCATCGCACTGTCTCTTTTTTAACAACTTCATTGAGTTCCTTGGAAAAAGTTATGTAGTACGCAGGGCTTATGCCTCTGCTCTCAGCGGGAACAGGGAGAGTAGCGGTGGTGGTTTAAGGCTCTGTGGTGTGCTGTGCTGGTACTGGTTCTGCTGGTGATCAGACTAACCCACTGCTCACTGACGGTGCAAAAGGTTCCCTCACGCAACGCTGCGTTGGCCTTGGGTAGGTTCTAACTCTGCATGAGAAATAGATGGAGTCAAATGTTTTCTAATAATCTTAGGCACAGCAGGCCATGGTCGTGTCAAGTTCGCTGAGCACAATGTTTTAAGGCAAACAGCTCCAGCGGATTTACATCATGGCACCATGTTGGCCTTTGTCCTCTGACCCAAAGCATTGCTAAGTGGAGCTGGAGCTGAGAGGGGAGGGGAGGGGAACCAGCATTAACTGACCAATACAAAGACTAGGTTCCTGATATTTTGCTTATTGTAAACAGGGAAAATACAGCGTGAGAAAAGTACAATAGCCCTCCATCAGCTATAGGGAGGCTCTCTTCCTGCAGATTAGTTTTCATGATCTTAAGACCTGTAAGAGAATTACTCTGACACCATGGAGTATTAGAGTAGGTGTACAAGAGTAAAGCCCAAGAATGTTAGTTTAGAAATATCAGTCATCAAAAATGACTTTCATGACTTTGCACTGAAAATACTTTACTTGTTTTATGCTGAAATCCATAGCCCAGCAAATATTAATGATATTAAACAATATTGGTCAAAGCTGAGTCTGCTTATCACAGCAAGTATTGTTCATGGACAGCATTAATAAATCAATCGTTGTTGAAAGAAGCAGCAAAGAAATGCATGCATTTGCAATTAAGGAGACATGCAGCCAAATGAGGGATATCTGGGAGCTCACAGCAAGTCAGAAGTGACTGGTCTAATTATCTGCATCAACGTGTGTGTGTGTGTGTGTGTGTGTGTGTGTGGTGGGGGGAGCTCACTTGAGTGCTGTGTGTCCAGAGTAACATTACCATGGAGGGCAGCTTCATCTGTGTCTCGGCTGTAGATAAACAGGTTTAGTGGCGCTACGCCAGGTGAGGGGAGTTCCTGCACTCTCTGGAGTGTTACGAACAGCCACTTCCAACATTGCACAGAGACAGATGGTCATGCTATTAAGAAAATGTCCCTCAGTTTACCCTCAGGAAGTTGTGGGGTGGGGGGGTAACAGCCTATATAATGAGTGCAGTTGAAGGAACTGCCCTTCACTGCTTTGTTGTGCTTGAGCGCTGAAATATTAGTGCCTGAGCATCAGTTGTATGGTGGATCACACTAACAGGTGCCTGACTGTGCTAAAACCACAGTGCTTCTGACTTGAAGATGCGCTGGAGATTTAGTGGGCCGGATTCACAGTGCATCTCTGGTCTATTTTGGACACATTTCAAAGGCTGAAAGCAGTTTTAAAAAAGAGCAGGAAGCATAAAAGGTTTAAAGTGCTCCAAATAATCTGCCTCGCGCCCTTAAAGCCCTTCAAAGAATGATGCATCGTAACTTTCACAGATCTGATTCATCCGGACTTGGCTTTTTGTGTGGAAGCCAAGTTAGCTTGAGCGTAATGAGAGAGGAAGTTATTACTCACTCTACTGTGTCCTCCCAGCTGCACCAGTGACGCTGGTCCAGGGCTTCCATGTCCAGCTTAAACTTGGCCAGGCAGAACTCCTCGATGGCGTACTCATAATGGCTGCTACATGCCAGGGCTACCACAGGGAGCGTTGCTGCAGGAGACAGGAGGTGATTAAGGGGGTTGGTCAGAAGTGACTTGCATGTCTCCTCTCTCTGTCTTCTGTCTGTTGTTTTCTGTCTGTGTCATAAGCGTCAGGTCGGAGTGGCTGAAATCAGTCAGTGGGTAAGCGGTAGTCTCCCCTTATTTAACATAGCTGACGTTGTTTACTCTGAGCAAATTACCAATGCCTGTGCACAGATCAAAATCAAATTCTGCATCAGAGCTGTATTTTCTTCACACTGCATCAGTCACCGAGCTTTTATTTCTTCCTGCATTGCCCATCATTGTTGTTTAATCAGGCCGTCACATAATCTGCATGGCAAACTAGCCATGAAAATCAAAGGCCATTAGAGAGTAAAAGCCATCAGTCCTGTTACCACGTTAGTCGTTTACAAATTACCTGTCTGTATAAGTTAGAACTTACATTTTTATGATATGAAATTGACCCGTACTTTCAGTGATGTCTTGCTTGGACTATTGTCACGCCTTGCTGGCAGGAGTCCAGACAGGTTGTTGAGTTTCACGGGAGTCCTGAAGCACCACAGACGGGCTGTTGAGTGCCACGGGAGTCCTGAAGCACCACAGACAGACAGACCCTGCTACACCTGTTTGAGCACCACTGCTACTACTGACTGTCTGCTTCATTCCAGATTCCACATCCTCTAATTGGTTTTTAAAGCTTGACAGTTTAACTCACGTCATTTAATGTTGTTCATTTCATGCCCTTTATTTTTTTAACTTGCCATTTTTAACAAACTGTTCCAGGCACCTGTTCTTGTTTGCCATAAGCTAAAACACTTTACGCTGCATTTTAAATGTGTGTAAGATGCTAGTTTAAAAGTTGCTGTTACTGGGTTACTTGTTATTAATGCTGTTTACTTCATTACATTCCAACTTTTAAGGCTATAAAGCGAGATTTTAAATAGGTTCCCATTTATTGCTGTTCACAAGCTGAGGGCCCCACCGCTAGCGCTACACCCACCGCTAGGAACTACAGTGTTTAGAAAAGGGTGGAGAGAAATGCAGCGCCTCCTTAAGGCCGTCTTTGGCACTGCTCCAAGTTCATAATTATGGATATGTACTCGTTTCTAATTAATACATTACTCTAGCCGTAATGTGATTACAGTGTCACTCCACTTAGCTGTTTTTAATATAATGCGTGGAGGTAAACAGAATCTAACACAATGACTGGCAGTGCAGCTGTGAATAAGTGACTGATTGTTTTACGGACCTCGACATGTTCAGTAAACCCATGTAGTTCATCTTATATTCAAGTCTGGAATTATGTGCATTTTCTCAGAAAATCCAATTTCATGGGGGTTTTTTTCTTTCTTTCTTTCTAATCTGTCACTGTAAAGAAAGAACCGATCAAAGGATTAGTCAAATTCAGAGGAAGTGGGGGTCTAAAAGACCAACTACACAGACAAAAGAAAAAGAAAGCTTGAGCTGAGAAATAGTGATGGTTTAATTAACTCCAACAGAATTGGTTTAATATGCAGAACTTGGGAAAACCAGCAGCCCTTTCCAGACGAAAGCATATCGGTCATGTCTCCGCCCTTCGCACCCTTCTCTCACTCCCTCTCATTATAACCTCCATCTGTAGTCCATCTGTAGGGGTTTGCAGCAATGACCCGTGACCCATAATGCCATGGGTGAGGGGTTAATGGTTGATGGACCATTGTCATAACTTGTCAAGGGAATGTCAACTCTGCCAGTCATGTGATAGGTGACCGTCCTTCTGGAGAGAGAGAGAGAGATGTGAGGGACAGATCAATAGTTTTATGTGCGGCGATGTGTTTGCCCTGTGGCTCTGGGTTTGGACATCAGGCTTGTACAGTGAGCTTCAGGTTGCAGTGTGTTGATGATTAGGTGCATGTGACTGGGTGTAGGGCTGTTTGCAGGGGAAAAGTGAGAAAAGCAAATGTGAGGGTGACCAGTGTATTTACACCCTGACCAACTGGAGCTAACTGGAACAGGTTAATTGAGCCAGATTTGAAATATCTAATGATCTAAACTTATGTGGAGGTGTAACGCTGAGGCAGCGCGTATGTGCTGCAGAGAGAGGGCAGGACGCTGGGCTGGTCATGGGCTTTTTCTGTTTTTATTAAGCGTTGGCTTTAGACGACAGCAAGTAATTCACCAAGACGATTAGACGGGCAGTCAGGCTAAGAGATGGTGACATGCACACGCTTAAATACACACACCCTTAATGAGACACGGGTGAAACGAACAACAACAACAACGAAGAACAATAACGAGACCGACAAACGCCACGCACACAACAAGCACAACGAAGAACACCGACGCGCACACTCACAACAGCCACGAGACACAAGAACACACCTCCACACAGACACGCCCCCACAGACACGGACAAAGGAAGAGGCAGGGATGGCCACTGTTATATAAAGAGAGTGTGTGTGTGTGTGTGTGTGTGTGTGCGTGTGTGTGTGTGTGTGTGTGTGTGTGTGTGTGTGTGCGTATACCGCAGGCAAATTTTGACTTGAAGCTACTTTTATTCAACCAGCAAGTTTTTAAGATACTATTTTTTTTTTACCATAAATGATGCAGGCTTCTCCCAGAAGATAATATGATGTACAAGAGGCATGTACGTACATTTTGGTGACAAATATTTCTCAGATTATATTTACATTTGAAAAAAAGTGGCACTTCTAAAATTATTCATACCCTTTGCAAACTGTTACAGTCTATGGGAAAATCCAAAGTTCTATAAAATTCCCAATAGTCCAAGCTGTTCTAAAGCATCCTAATTACCCTGATTCATTGGGAACAGCTGTTTCATTCGCTTCAACAGGTGAAAAACAGCAGCTCTCTGCAGTTGGTTTGTGGACAATCATGGCTGCTCACTAGACAAAGGAGCTCACTAAGGACCTGCTGTGTTGCATTGTTGCTGCTCACAAGTCAGGAAAGGGCTGTGTTTTCAAGTTCCAGCGGATACTGCACACTGCTGGGTTCCATGGACGCAGACCAACGAGAATGACGACCCAATGACGACCCAAAACACACAGTGGTGAAGAAATGGTTAGGGGACAAAAACATTAACGGTGTTTTGCAGTGGCTCAACCACAGTCCTGACTTGAATCCAATTGAGAATCTGTTGAAGGAACTAAAGATCAGGGTGGTGGTCAGGAGACCCTCCAACATGAAACAGTTGGAGCTCATCACTAAAGATGAATGGCCACATACCCGTGGAGACATGAAAAAAACTGGTAAGCAATTAGGAAGCATTTGATTGCTGTAATAACTAATAAAGCTTGAAAATTGTTGCTATGGCAGCAATGAAGAATAGGAAAAATAACTGATCTACACACAACCTCATGGAGTGAATGGAATGATTTAAATGTAATGATTTAAACAAACATTGTTTCTAACATAAACTAGTTCCACCTCCTATAAACAGTGTTTAAAGAGCTTCACTCCATGGACTCTTCTTCTGAACCATAAAAATGTGGAGCAGACCATATATAAAACAGATGGCAGATGATAATGATTTCTTTTTCTGGTGGTGGCAGATGGCAGAGGACAGTGATTTCTTTTTCTGAAGATGAACATGCCATGGGTTTATGCGGGACAGTGTCCTGAAGCTGCTACTTCTTCTTCCTAGGCAGCAAGGCTCACCACAGATTCCCATATTCTTAAAGTACACATTTTATATATAAACAATGCCAAGCCTGGGTTGCCTATTTATTAAACACTAACATTTACTGCATAAATGCTGAGTTTGAAGAACACGCAGGGAAATCCAGAAGAATCAATACAAATGTGAATAATGGTGAATGATTCGATTTTTTGAGGCTGAGACAGTAGAACAACCATAGCAGGAAGAGACACTGTTCTACTAGAAGTTTTAGTAACACTCACCGTTCATGCACACCCGCATGTGTGTCAGGGTGTTTGTGCGATGGAGCAGCAGGCATTCGAAATACGGTCAGAGTGTGAAACAGTGGAGGCCCACGCTCCTCCACTGTCTAGTAATTAGTAATGCTTCATTGTGTTTGATGTGCCCTTGATTAGGGGGAACTGAGAGCAAGCATCTAGGATTAAATCTGAGGTGCAGATGCACACTGGAGTGGTGCTGAAAGAAGGTGTGTGCAACCCAGCCATGGCTGGCTGTGGTGGTCTGTGAAAGGTCATCGCAATATTCACTGCCACAAAATGGGCTGCGAGTCCTCGGGAGGAACTTGTGTAAGAGCAGTGGTTTCATAATGTGAAGGGAAACGGTCGGATAGCGCTGCATCTTCACAAACCGAATCAAAGGAGGGCTACGGTCATCTGTATGCAGAAGTGGGATGCATGGTCGTTCAGCTCAGCTGCTTCTCAATGAGCATCAGTGTTTATAACAGGAAATAAGGGAGCACAGCTTGACGAGTGTGAACTCCAGCTGGAATTAATACAAAAAATATTTTTGGAATGTGATGATGCATTGCACACATCCATGATATCTAGCCAACAGACACTCTCAAGAACATCTGTTGGAAGTGGGAATGCCATGCAACAAGGCTATTCTTGAAGAACTGCTGGCCTTAAAGTGTGTTTTTAGTGTTTCACATTGTCCTAATGGAGCATCCCAGAGAAGCAAGCAATGGTAATGAACGAGTAACCAAGGCCGGTTAATTATTCTACAATTGCAGTGCCTTAACAGTATTTAAATATTTCAGAGTAGTTTTTATTAAATGTTTACAGTATACAGAGAAAGAATCAGAAGAACCAAACATGCTTTTTTTCCTTATTGATAATCTAATGAACATTTTATGCAGAAACTGCATCCTAAACATGGGATGCAGGTGATGTGGAAGTTTCTAAGAGAAGAGGGAACTTGGACGATATCATTCTTCTGTTCAGGTCCTGCTTAACTGAGCAGCTCTCAGACAAGTGTTTTCAGATCTTAGGCAATCCATCATTGGCACAGAGCGAGCGCGCTCTCTGCAGAACTGACGTAGGTAGGGGCCGACCCTGTACCTGAGAACATGTCCTGAACGGGACCGCGGGGGCCTGAAAGAACGGGAGAATCATTTTAATTGCGCTGCTGCGAGCGGCAGTGCTGAGTGATTGACACGATGCCTGACCTCACCAGGCTCTTACGCACAGAAGCCTTGGAGAATGTAAGTGAGTAATGAACTCTAGGCAGAAATTGGGTCGTTAAGCACTCACAGCGAGAGACGTAACTTTTTTACTCTGAAAAGTGTTGGGGGCAAAAAAAAAAAAAATTCCCCAGAAAGATTGGAGAGAGGATATGGTCACTGTTCACCTCTGTGTTGGAAGTTATTTTACACTCAGATAAGAATCGGAACAGTGACTAAAGAAATACTGCTAAAGAACCAGCTTCATCACAAATTCAGTTGTAACACTTCTGAATTTAGAAATGGTGTATGAAATACCTCACTGTCCCAATGGAAAGTTAATGCAGTGTTGCATCCTTCACTGGAGGCCTTATTCCTGCCCGTACACCCACTCTGAGAGGCAGCTCGGCTGTACTCCCACTCTGAGAGGCAGCTCGGCTCTACTCCCACTCTCAGAGCCAGCTTTGCTGCATATTTCCTGAACCTTTCATCTCGAGACTTACTGTTGCATAATGTACACAAACATGCATTGGAGCTTAAATTGAGCATGGAGTCTCCAAACATATTCGACAGGGAAGAAAACCCAACCAGGGGGTTAGGAAAGTATTTTGTATTAAAGAGGCAGAGTTTAAAACATTTTTATGGCACTTAATATAGTTTAAATGTTATTAAAAACTCACTAAAAGTTTACCAAAAACATATGTGAATGAGCAGTACATTATACTTATAATATAACTCTTATATAACTCTCTCTAAAAAGATATATTGTAGTATAAGGATGTACAGAAAATAACAAGTCTCTACAGCCAGTAGTCTTAAGACAGGTCATGTGTTTTCACATTTCCTAATAAATAATACTTGAAAAGTATCGTACATGCCAGCAGTTAATATATGGAATGAAACCTATATTTTTGACACACAAGACCCAATAATGGCATATGGAAACTGACTGCTTCCACTAAAATAAAACTAAGTTCTGTCAACAAATATCCCCTCTTGAAGATGTGACTTCCAGGCACGTTTTGTTTCACAGTGTTCACCGCTAATCAAGTCTCCAAATTAAACAGCGTTTTAGTGCCTGGGTCAAATAGCCGTGTTCTTCTGGAAGAAACGTCCATGTAATTGTAGAAAAAACCACCGTCGAACACTACCAGCCAACAGCGCTCGGTGAACAAAGGCGGGGGGGGCGTTCTCTAATCGCAAGCCCACAGTCGCACAGGATATGAGGTGCACATATAAGTGATGGGTGAAATGTAAGCACAGGGGCGGCGTGGAAGAGTCTCCCTCAGCCTCATTTCCGCCGCCCCACTCCCACACCCACTACAAGTCTCAGCTAGCATCGATTATTTCTATGAATTTTACATGACAAATATCCTTTAATCCTGTTGTGACACTGCTTAATATAAAAGAGGAAATTAACAATTACTCGTTTTTGCTCCTATTCCTATATTAAAACATAGCCGGAATCCAATGTGTGAACAAACAGCTATACAAAGTCTTTGTAGTTTTCGGCTGAAGATTACATAAACAGCTATTCATGTTAGGCTAAATCATTAACAAAGTGAAAAGCAGAATGCCAGCATCATTAAAATTTATATGGATCTGCTTCCAGCTGTAACTTATGGATTAGAAAGTGCGCAGAAGGGAGCTGAAGAAACGCTGGTAGTGGTGCATGATGGGAAAACAAGCAGCGAAGCTCAGCAGAGATCTTTGCAGTCTCCATTACTGCGAACATAACCAGCCCATCTAAAGCACTGGTTTTGTACAGCTGTGCGAACATAATAGTTTCCTTTCTAGGTGACTGCCTGAACTGAAAAGCTTGGTTTATATTCAACATACAAGTTCAGCTTCAGGGCTGTAATAATCTGTCATGCAGGAAAACAGTCAAATGTGCTGAAGCAAATCGTCCCCCGCTTTGTTTGTCCTCGTTCATTTCCGTGGATGCTTTACAACTATTGACAGAGCAAGCACAAATGCAATGCCCTCACTCGCTCCCTATCTCACACACAGCACATAGCACACACACACACACCGGGCGTTCATCACCACCTCCTGCAATAATCCAACTGCAGCGACCCTTTGTGATGTCATAATTACAGGGGTTGCCAGATGTCAGCCCATTCCGCTGTACTGGTGACGGATCACTCACAGCCATTATAGAAAAGATGATTCCCATCAACAGAGGCATTTGCTTGGGGGTTGCAGTGACTCACTGTTGCAGCCTGTAATTGACACCTTGCACTCTGGCTTGTTGTAATCTGTGATTGAGTTGTGTTTGCAGCTCTGAGCACAAACTCAGTGGAAGTGGAAATACAGGTTAGTGGTTGTGCCTGAGGTAGAATGGTGTACAAATCATTTCTAAGCAGGAGAAGATTTGTATGCATGTTCTCAGCACAAGATGAGGGAAGGGGCAACGGGATTTCTAGATTTCTATAATTAGGTTTACATAAAAAAATTACATCAATATGTAAATTAATATAAACAAATAAATAAATACAAATAAGTAACATTTACTAAGTCAAATCAGTGCATAAGTGTGTTGTTAGTTAACATGGGCTTAAAGTTCATTTTATTTCTAATTATTAGGTATGATAGGCTATTATAGCTCTATTAACATATTTCTAATTATTAGGTATGATAGGTTATTATAGCTCTATTAACATACTGATGTCTAAGGAAGTCATTCTGTAGCTGTCATAATGAAATGACATGAGATCAGCCATTTAAAATAAAATCAAAATCAAAAATACATTCATCCAATGCAAAAATGATGTAAAGAATTTAGCAGAATTTAATATGTGAAATGTGGTGAAAGTACAGTAGCCTAAAATATTAGTGTTTGTGTGTGGCTTTCTCAAGAGGCGGGTTAACAGCTAGAGGGCTCTATTCAAACTCTCTTTTCACTGAAGTCTCATTTTTCATTCCAGAGTCTGAAAAGAGCCGTTCAAGAGGACAGTACGGGGTACAGCGCTGCTTAAAAAACACCTAGAGTCAAAGTCCCATCGGGTGACGCCATGTGTCGAATGTAAATGAAGGAACTGCTGTCTCAGAAACCTTTAGGAATGGAGCCCCTTCCTAATCACCGCCACTTTAAGCAATGTGTGCAAAGCACTATGTGACTTGGGCCCCTCCGACAAGCAGTTCTGGCTCAACCATCAATCCCACACTAGTGAAGGCAGAAGGAAGGCGGAGCCGTTCTCCCTCGTCCTGTTTCCTTTTTCACTTTAATGTATGCGACAGTGTCACTCTTTGGTTGGCTGAAGGGTTTGATCTACATAAAGGATATTCATAGGAATGAGTTCCATTCCATTTCCATTCTGTAGCAGAATGTAGTAGTGCCTCCCCAGCTAAGCATCAATTATTTACTGTATCCATGCAAACACCTGTTTATTAATGCAGCAAACAGCACAGTCGTGATGCAGGCGTGAAGACACAAACCTCAGTGGGTAGAGGAGGGGCATAAGCTGCACGTTTCACCATGTATCATGCATCAGCACAAACCTAGAGTGTGTGGCCCTGTCTGGGAAATGGCTTATGATAGCGTCTAAAGCCCATCCACCGTGCAGAACAGAACGGGCATCTAGGTCAATCGATGCCAGCACGAGTGCCAGCAGGCCGTGGGGTGCTCCCTGGCACTTCAGGAGCTCCCACGGGGCTCCGCGTTGCCAGACAAAAACAGCTTCGCACACCATCAGTCACAACACGCAACAGAAGAGATTTAAGGGGGCAATACTGGCTTAGAGCATTATGATAAGCCACTTTCCATATGCACGAATATTGAGTGATGACCATATACTATTAGCACTCATGTGAAGAATAGTGATATACAAAGTTCTTCGTTATCAAGAAGCAGCTTGTCTGAAAAGAAAAATGAAAAGAAATTAAACTCATTTCTACTGTCTGAAGAGCTAAACTACTAGACTGCAAAGCTCTGCTGGCAAGTCAACAGTAATGAAAGTGCTCATTTGTTTGTGCCGTCTCCTCTGCCCAGTGTCAACCAACTCAATATGCAGCCCCATCAGATAAAAATCATTTCCCAGCATCCTTTCATCAAGGGTTTGTCAAGAAGAGCACGCACGTGTACATGCTTTCTCCAGCACTGGCGGACGTGGTAGTTTTTTTTTACTTATATCAAGGTACTATAGTTATGTTAAAATGTGTACTGTATGGGAGCCAGGAATCTCCCTGGGCTGCATCAGCAGGAACATTCTGAAGACAGTTTGGCATTTCATTCACAGCTGGTGTCATCTCCCTGTAGCTCTGGTACAGTGTGAACGTGCAGAGGGTATTCACGTGTGCTCCTTTTGTCACTAGCATGGCAGCTGGGGTGGTATACACACACACACACACGCACACACACACACACACACACGCACACACACACACAACTTTTGTTGCTCTCCTGCTTTCATGTGAAGTTCTTATGTTGGTAGTTTTCTACCACCCAAAGAAATGTAACAGTAATTCCTTAATTGATCTAAATAAGCAATGTACCAATTAGTATGCAAATTTAATTTAGCCAGTTCATTGCTAATTAATTCTGTTTTGATGGTATAAACTGTGGACTGAAGCACACCAACAACAGCAAACACCTCTGGCCTTTGATTACATAATATATTTATTTATTTTTCTTTATTTATAAAGTTAATTAGCTACAGTAATATGAATCAGGGCAGTCAGTAGTAATCGAGTTTTAAGTAGATCTTCACTGGAGACATGACGCAACAAATCTGAGTAAAACACCAACATTTTGCAATGTTCCACCTTTAATGTCACCGCACATAAATTCCACAACTTCACTGCATGAATACAAGAACTGTATCTGAGTAGGATTACAAGGTACATCTTGAGGGTCATTCTCCACCTTCAGTGCAAAATAGCAAGGTGTTAATGGATTGAATTTCATGGCCTGGGAGTTGGTATAAATTATTTTTTGGGGGTGGATTGGATATTTTGGATACTTTAACAGTAGGTCTAGTTTACCTGCCTTTTCAATGTTTTTGGTGTAGTTTATTAGTATTTTGAATATACTGTTCAATCTTCATATTCAGAACAGTATTCTCAACAATACAAAGCATCCTTGGCAAGTTGGTATTAAATTTAATGTTAACATCTTACATTTTAAGAATTTAGCAGAAGCTCTTTGTCATTTGCTCACAGAATGTATCCCAATCAGTAAGTATGACAGAGTTCAATACACATTTGAACTAGATCACTGAGAAAATACAGAAGTTGATGCTGATCCTAGTAGAAGTGCCAAAGTAAAAGCACCATCAGACAATGATGAGTACAGTAACAATAGCTGCTAGGATTTTAAGTTTTCAAGAAAATAATAACGTTAACATTGTATTTGTAATATTAATCAATTTATAATCAATAATTCTCAGCAGTGTATTAAAACAAGAACTTTCATTTTGATAATGACTAAACCTAAGCCATGCAAATCTTGCCGTTGATAAAGAAAAACAATCAGGAGTTTTGGGGGCGGGGGCGGGGGCGGGGGCAGGGGGCGTACCGCAGACCGTCGATGCCCTTGCCACCCCCTAATTTGTAGACCCCCTGCCTGAGTAACATATCTGTCGTTGCCTGTCCAACGCACGAAAAGCGTGCACGAGGGCAAAAACGTCGGTATGAGCGAGGCATGCACCGTGACAGCACGTGAAAAAACACTGAATGCCGTTTGCAACCAAATGTTTGAAACGCTGGGCTCGAGAGAGAGAGAGAGAGAGAGAGAGAGAGAGAGAGAGAGAGAGAGAAAGAGATAGGGAGAGAGAGAGACAGAGAGAGAGAGAGAGAGAGAGAGAGCGATTTAATGATAACGCGAGCGCGCACAGTAAATTCAGTAGTCTTGTATGGATGTTTGAAAACAAAGGCAACAGAAAAGCTTCGTTACTCATGCACGACACCTTAACAGCCTTGTTAAAGTAAGTGAAGTGGAGTCTTTCCCAAACAAGGCGGTCGACATACAATATTAATTAACGAATTAAATAATTCACTCGTGTAGGTGGGTGTGTCCATTTCATGGATTTTTGATTCAGCAATTTAACAACTACCCACGAAAAGTTAAATTTAAACCGTTCTGTTTTATGTTTTGGTTCCTGTTGTGTTGTTATAAATTACATTTTTCCTAAATGTAACAAAATAATGTGTAGTAGTTTGGAGAGCTTACCGAACTAGGACAATCCATACATGAACACAATCCATGTCTTAATTTAGCAGTTACACTGGGGGTATATTTTCTGGGATGTAAAAGGAAATAATTGCCTACATATTACTGCTGGCGAAAACTCCTAGAAACACGGATAGGCTGTAACTACAGCGCAGGTTTACGGTAGGCTGCAGTCATTAAGATTCAATGCGTAGAGGAGCATATTTGGATACATTTTATCTCTGACCATTTAATGTGTGGTTTTGATTATATAACGACGGCTTATGTGATGTCAGAAGTGTATCACACTGCTGTGTTGGGATTTGCTGTGGTTTTAATGTTAGAATAATGTGGACGTATGTAAAACAATTACTTCAACGGACAAACAATAGATTACATTGAGCAAAACTTACCTATCATAAAAAGGACAGCCACATGTTTCGATGGCGCTGAAACGCTGCTGATTCCCATGGTAATCTAGTATTTCCCCGCAACACAGCCTAAACCAAAAATAAGTTTTACGGGTCTTCTGCAGTATCCAAGTTACTAGTATTCTTTAATACTTATCCCCTTACTGCTGGAAACATCTTCGTAGCGAAAACGAGTGATAAGACATGTCCTTCTTGAAATATAATTCTGGAAACATTTCTTAAAGGAATAACAGTTAAGAACAAAATCTGCATAGCGCAACAAAGACGAGGTGTCCCGGCGGTTTCTCCATCACATTCTGAGACAGTACCTTTGTGAAAAGCCCCCCTTTAATAAAAGTGTCTGTCTAAAAACGTCCTGCCTAAATTGGGATGGGGTGGGGGGCAAAACAAAGCCGCGGGTCAATCAATGCGGTGGCGCTATAGGATTTCACTAAGTGGACCTCACTGGCTGACCGCGAGGACACTGAGGGTAGACACTTGAGTGCGCGCATTTAGCGACAGCACGAGCGAGTTGTGCAGTAGCGTGCATATACAGTAAATGAACGCATTTCGAGTGGGTGGGTGGGTTCGTGAGCACGCGGAAGAAGCAAGATCAAAGTATCTATGGAATTTCGATGAGCTGATAATATACAGTCGTAAATTGATTATTCTTTGGGATTTATACAAGTAAAGTTTTTCCCCTCCAAAGAACGTGTTTACATTTGTAGCATTGTATTGATTTAAAGTCATCGTGACCGTCACCACAGCCCTAGGTACAAGACGTATGCTTGTTACATTATTTATGCTTTAAATTCCTACAGGAATGTAATTCGTGACACATAGGCCCGTAAGCAGCCATATACTGCTATGCACGTAATTTTCGCCTTTATAAGAAAACTTGACAATGCACATACTTGGATACTGTCAACTTGTTGCTGCTTTTTGACGTAACTACCGTATAACATCCTATTCGCCTGCTCGCTTAAAGTCGTGTTAGTTATAAGATACCAAATACTCCTAACGTGGGTGTTTAAAGCTCATTTGATCCCTTGGCTAGTTTAAATCACTATTTTAGTTTGCGCTCATTATCGTTTTATTTCTAAAATCGTTCGCACAATCCTGCAGCTATGTCAGTATTCATTCCACAGCGTCTGTCTCCCCCTTCTGGCAACGGAAGGCTCTGTCTCCACAAGCTAATGTGCGGGAAGAAAAAAAAGACAATTTATGGTAATTCTCCGAAAAATGGCATAAGGCTTATTGTTATATAATGCACACATTTAAATATGTTTTAATTATTGTTTGGTTGAAAACTTCCTTTGCTTTTTCTCCTTTTTGGAAAAGACTCACCAGTCTTCATGTCCAACTCTGCTTCATTTACAATCTTTGTCATCTCCATGGTTTCCCTGAAAAGCCTTAGTGACTGGCTATTGTTCTGCTTTAACTTACAGTCTAATTCTCTTACTTTCAACAACTTCTTTTTAAGTATTCCTCTGTGTTTGTGTTCTTGTCTTGTAGCTTGTCATATTTTAAAATAATTTCTTTTCTCCTCCTTTTGTCTCGGAGTAATTTTAAGTGAACTACACCCTTCCTGATACCCACAACAAGTGCTGTAACTGCTTCCTTCTAGCCTCCTCATCCTCTCTCTCTCTCTCTCTGTTTTTATCTGGTGTATACAGGTCTTTCTCTCATCTCACCAAACCTTTATGCTACTTGTTCTTCATCTCCTAAATCTCTTTTCTAATTTTTTACATTTACATTTTCTTTTGTACTGTTCATTCAGTTCCTCCATCTTTCATTCTCTGTCTTTAGCATTTTTCCACTTTACACAACTTCAATTCAACAAAGGTTTTGTCTCTTCCTTCAACTTTTTACTTTTCATAAAGGTGTCTAATTTCATCGTCTTTCTCCACAATAATCTTGTGTGAAGCCTTTTGCTTCTCTGCATCCTTCGACTTTTTCATTATCTTGTCTTCATACATTTTTTTAAGCCTTGAATATATTTGTCTTTTTCATTTTTGTTTAGCGTGTAAACTGTTTTCATTTCAAGTTCTCTCTGTTTGGATAGGTGCAGGTGCTTATACAATTACAAATGATATTGCCTCGGTTTGAAATATATAAATAGCAGGGGGTCCAAGAAGAGAACCTTGGGTGACACCCTGGGTGACTGGGAGCAATAGATGCCTTGTGGATAGCTCTAAACTGTTCCTGGTTAGTGGTACCTAGAACATTATCTAATAATATTAATACTTGTGCCAAGTAATACTTGTGTGAAATGAATAAAATGGGAGACAGTACTGTTAAAATACATCTTTACTTGGAGAACCACCTACATCATACAAAAGGACAGAAGGTGCACTACTCAAACTCCGTCAGTGTACGTACATGATACCAACGTGTGATGTGACCTCTATACACGTCATTAATACATCTATGGTATTCTACTGAGAGTGAAATAGGGTGCTTGTACAAAACAGAGAGAAAAAGAATAAATTAAAGCCAGACAGCTACTTAAAACTGCACTTCTGATTACAAATCTCTTACATTCTAGGAACCATGGTTGTGAAAGCTCTTAAGACCAGCTAAGACTGGTAAAAACCCACTGCTGTCTTAGAGGAGATGACAAAGTAACCACTCTCATCAGAACACTGTCAGCATAAGACAGAGAGAACATTTTATATTTTAGGCCAGAGATCTTCAGCTGATGGTCGAGATACAAGTTCACATGTGACATACACAGCAGGAACAGCAGCCACAGAACACAGCAAAGGTCATTTGAAGAGCTTATCTGGTTGTGCAGAAGTAACTGGATACAATGACGGACACAAAACACATTTAAAAAAGCGTTACCATTTTTATACAGTAGGAACACTTCAGACTAGCCTTCACAGCAACAAAATCATTAGTTGTGGTTTCAGCACTGCTTGAGAACCGGGTACAGCTCCTGTGTTTGTGGCCTGTTCTCATGTGTCCAGTGTCGAGACTACATGATAAAAAAAAAATCCAGTGAATTACAATCAAATGCAGTGTTCCAAAAAACAAAATTCATGCTAGAGGATTTGATTTAATCATTTTAAAATGAGCAAATTATTCAGAACCAGCAACACGAACAGTTAAGACAGTGCAGGGCGTTACGCAACTACAACTCTGACAAACACAAAAACTGCAACAATGGATCAAAGAGCAAAACCAAAAGCAGCTCAGTGATGTTATGATGACATGTAGCTCAGTGCTACATAATGTTGTTGTCCTCTAACAATACACGAGTTACACAAAGTACAGCAAAACACTAGTTTGTTAACTAGTGTTAAAAGCTTCATAGTGAACCCTACCATGCCTCATACAGAGGACAGAAATGAAAAAGCAAGAAAGGGAAAACAAACAAACAAAAGTTTACAAAAAGAACTACATCTGTTCTATAAATAAAAGTTTCCAATGTTGGTGACCCATAGGGGTCCAGCAAATTGCTCTTTCACAGTGTTCTAAACTACATGAAGTTTGAGAACAGAAGGGTGGCAGAGCAGAACCGTCGCCCTCTGAACAGATGTCCAGTGAAATGGAAGCCTTCCAGCGCACCCCAGAACAGTGCTGGTGCTACCAACCCATGTAACAGACACAACAACTTTCACATCCCGAAGTCCAAGACCAGATTAGAGTTTGGTCTTGGTGAGGCTGGTCCTGGGTCAGGGCTTGGAGGCCCCTTCTGAAGCCTGTTGGAGCTGAAAGGGGTCCAGCTGGTAGAGTCATGTGTGTAGTACACTGGGCGTTAAGTGTCCTTTAAGCCTGGGTTGTGCTGGGATGTGTGTGAGGGAGCATTACAGTGGAATGTCATGGGGAGGGTGGAAGGTTGTAACAGCCCAGAGTGGGCGGGTGTCTGGTGGTGAGAGGTGGTGCCGGGCCCGCAGGTCTTAGAGCTCAGTGGTCAGCAGGGTCTTGGGTTTGTGGCTGTTGTCCCTGGGAAGGGGAGTGACAGCCAAGAGCAGACAGTGAATCCCACTGCCCGAGACACGAGGAACACTTCTGTGCAAAAAGGCACAATCTGGTCCATTTAAAGACTAGTTAAAACACTTCAAAGGTCAACAAAGTTTTAGTTATTTTGTTTTCACAGAACATCAAAAAACCACATCCCTTGGTGAGAACAAACAGGAAAACATCTGTTTGCTGTGTAATTACGTGGAGGCGCATGTGCTCCATTTAAATCTGCTAAATAATTATGGTGATGTTAATCTTGACAGCAAACAATGAAAAATGACAAGGAAAATAATTAAGGGAAAAAACAGTAGCGAGATTTGAGTCTTAAAGCTACACAGAAATGAAGCGAGGCTAACACAAACCTGGCGACAGTCACACCGTGAGCGTGAGAAAGTTGCGGAAGGGAGGCGATAGCGCCCCCTTCAGGATGGTGAGGCGGCATCTTTGCTGTGCACTCGAGCTCTAGAAGGCCATTAGTAAAGGTGCCAGGGTGCTAGAGAAGGGGGGAGAGAGGTGATGGAGGTCACTACACTGGCTACGGGTCAGCCAAAGGACGAGAGGAACACAGGATGACGAAATGGACAGCAGAAAGGTTCATCACAGTGAGTGAGTGATGACTGCTCTACAAACGTACACACTCATCGCAGTGAGTGAGTGATGACTATCTTTGAAAAATTCCTGCTAAAAACAAAATGTTCAATCTATTTCATGCTTATTTTTTTCCAGTTGTTCTTGTGAGCAGCTCAATGCTCCACTTGACGTGCAAGATGATTAAGAGAGAAAAAAAGAGAGAAAAAAACCATCATGTTCCTATGGACATCACACAGAGAGGAAGCACTAATGCTGTGAAGTGCTGGTAATGGGTCCCATGCGTCATGGTGGACAGAGACACCACCGACACAAGCTCAATATGCCTCAATTTAATTAGCAACGTTTCAGTGTTGCGGGTAATTAAATTACAGGCAAACATGAGCGTTGAAATGAAACATATGGAGCTTTATTACCAACATGAAAAGCTTCCACTTGGTAACGACATGTTACATGATCCAGCTATTTGGGACTTGAACAGCAGTAGAGCCTGGATCTTCCTGTCAGCTGCCTGAACTCACCGTAGCTGCTGGAATGATCCACCGGGGGGCAGTAATGGGCTTGAGCAGCTGCACCTGCGTGGGCTGTCAGAAAGGGACAAGGTCATTCCAGTTTACACTGTATCGCCTTACGGTTGGTCGGAAGTCGATGACGGCAGATTCAGCACGTTTTCTTTTGTCGAGAGCCGTTTAGAAAGGTATTTCCTTTAAAAGCGTCATAACACCTAAGCTTGATGGAATGCTGGCTGTGGTGTCTTTGGACTTACTCCTGGGTTAGGCTCGGTGAAGTCGATCAGGTTATCGTTCTGGAGTACAGGCTCCTGCTCCTCTGGCCTGCCCTACGTCAGGACAAGCCAAACACTCTATCAAGCGTTGGTTAAAAATACGTCATACTGATCAAATATAAGTCAGCTTCTGGTACTGCCGTTACCTTGGCCAAGCGAGCATCACTCTTCGGCTGTGCTGACACGCCGGGCGCAGGGGACTCATCTCCTTTCGTGTCAAGGCTGAGGGGTGACAGAAACACACAGATGAAGCCATGATCACATTTCAGTGCGTCTGCGAGTCTGTCCAGGAAGTCACCGAACGCATTCCAAGAAGTACTGATTCACTGGTGTCCGAGTGAGGTGGTTAATGGTGCTGCGAGAAATCTGGAAATCCTCTACATCTGGAGCAAAAAGAGTAAAAAAATTCTGTTTCAGGATTTACTCAGTTCAGTTATCCAGGTAGGACAACAGGTCCGCTTTGTGAAATACGCAGCTGGAAGTTGCGGCAAATCATTTGATTAAAACAAATGGTTTGCAGTTAGATTACGCTTTTGAGATCTGTTGCCCATCAAGCTGTTTGAAAGTGGAGGAAACTTGCTTTTCAAGCAGGGTTGAGGTTAGCCTGCACAGAACATGCTCTCAAAAAATTCAAAAAAGAACAAAAAAAACCCCACATGGCAACCCACAGAGAAACAGAGCATTCATCTTAATGATGATTCATGGCTGCCCCTCATCAATCACTCACTGAAGGGCCAGGCATGTTTGCAGAAAACCACATCATTCACCATGAAAAAAATGCATGTATTTTAAAATCAAGGTCACCCTGTCATAACTGCTGAGCTGGCCCGTGTGTGTGCGTGTGTGTGTGTGTGTGTGTGTGAGAGAGAGAGAGTGTAGGGTGATGTCTAGCTGAGCTTCAGAATGTGGAAGCGAAGACTGGAGAAAACCATAAGGACAAAAGCCTTTTTGATAAAAAGTCAAGAATGAGGACAGGAAGTAGAGGAACACAGTCAACAGTGTTTATCTTCACTGACCATCAAACATGCATGTGGGACTTCAACAACGTGGCTGAAGTGGATCGAGTCTAAAAAATGAACCAGTGAAGTTAACGCCCTGTAATGCAAAAAAACAAACCAACAACAAAACTGATAACCCAGTTTATTTAAATTCACGCTTAGACCTATTTAGTTATATTTGAATTCTAGAATCTTTCCAATTTACTAGTTTCATCACCTATTTGAAATCAGTGATCAAACATACATATTAAGGCACTTTTAATTACAGGATTCAAAAGAAATAAAAGTGTGTTATTTGAGGGCCTTGTCCATGTGTGCTTCCTGTCTGCATCTTCAGAGACACTGAAAAAAGATACTGAAGTGATACTGAAAAGTGGAGCACATCAACAGACACAATGGGTGAATTATTCAAATCTCCAGCACTTAGTTGGAAAATGTTGTGTGCAGCTGACGTGGGGGCGATGTGGACTCCAGCTCGCTCCACACATTAAGGCCCGATTCACTCCCTTCTCCTTGCCTTGGCTGGAGAGAAGAGTCCTTCTGTCTAGGGAGTTTCAAAGCTGAACACATCCCCGTCATGCCACAAACCACACAGCCTATCTGTTGCATGTTAGCACATGTGGTTATGTAAGGACAGCATGTATCTGGGCAGAACCTTAATCATGTGACCCACTGAGCCTGTTTACCTCTAGATGGCAACAAAGAGCTGGAATTGGAGTTGGAATTGGAATGAAGCGTTTTCAGTTACTAGGATAGAGACCTGATAAACTACTTTTAGCATTAAAATACATCTGTGTGTTATAAAGTGGATCATGTATAGCATTTTCAATATGCATTTGATATGCACCCTTATACACCCTCCCCCCACGACACACACACACACACACACACACACACTCAGGTATCCCAACTGCCCTTTGTCCTTCAGAGTCAGGGTCATTAATCTGCAGCAGGAGGAGTAGAGCTCCACACTCCTGCTCTCAAGCCCTCACTCGTACATGCCGTCCCTTCTTTCCTGTGGTGTGTGAGGGTTAAGGTGGGTGGCGTGTGAGGGCTAAGGTGGGTGGTGTTATGGCAGGGCCTCACCGCGTGGAGCAGGACTGCAGGCTGGGCTGGCTGGGGGCCTCCCGGGCCTCCTGCACCTCGGTGCGTCCTCCCACCGTCAGGGAGGAGGTGCTGCCCACACGGCCACCTCGCCCCATCAGCCTTGGGGGGGGGGAGTTGGTAGAGGTAGAGAGAGAAATTCTACAGTGACTAAAAAAATGACTACAAATGACTTGTTTTAAAACAATGGTAACAGTGATGCCAAGACTGTGTTCCTGTTAGATTAAAAAGTACAGGACTCCGATAAGAACAGCCAATGGCTGTAGTGCATTCATAGGGATAACATTAGTGATTCTTTTTGTTTATTATTAATGTTGGTCTGTGAAGCGATAATCTTACTATAAGTAGGGGTTACTATGTGCCTTTCAGTGAGCTAATTAGTTTATAACCCTGACTGAGATGAAATATGTAACAAATATGTTCAACCCTGTGCTTGCAGGAGCTCCATCCATCTTTCTATGAAGTTCTCCTTTAGGGAGCCACTCCCACCACTCTGTGCTGATTCAGTAAAAGACCTGATTCAGTAAAAGAATATTCTTAACAACTAATGAGCTTTGCAGTATCAAGCAGAGTGGATGGGGGCTTGTCGCTCTGAGCCAGCGTGAACAACCTTAAGAAAAGGCTCAGAGCTTCCTAAACGATGCTTAAGAGAGACCAGTGAAACTACAGGAATATTAAAATTCACTTCACTGTCTAATTGTATTACAGTCTAAACAAAAGCTTCTTTTCCCATTTCAAGAAAGAAAGAAAGAAAGAAAAAAAAAATTCTCTTTCCCAGTTCTCCCAGTCTCACTTGGCTGTTGCTTCCTGCACGTTACAGTTCTTCTCGCTGGTCAGACCAACCTCTTCTCTCGTGCCCTGAGCAAAGACAAGACAGCAAGCTGTAAATCGATTTCCTTTTCAATATTAGAACATGCTGCTGTTTAAAGCAAACCCTCAGACTGTGAGGGCTAATGTGGGGTTTTAAGGACACTGTTGCTAGGGGCAGCCTGTTGCCAGGGGCAGCCAGCGTGGTAGCCGGGCGTATCATTCACCCGCTGCGCTGCCTCCGCCTGGGCCTTCAGGATGTTGCTCTTCAGCTGGTTGGGACCCGTGAGGTGGGTAAGGACAGGACTGCTCCCTGCTCCGTTCAGAACCTTCTCCGTAAGCTTCAGCACCTCCTCCTGAACACACACGTGGACACAAGGAGACACATACGGGGACGGACGCACACACACACGTTGGGAGTTCAAAAGACTGACTTGATGAGGTATGGTATGACATAGTCCACAGACTCGGGGGCAACATCACCTACAATGATATTAAGATCTAGCAAATGTATTATCAAAATACCAGGCCTGGACACTGCACACATACACAGTCGTTCAGTGCTTTCCACGTTCTACACAGGTTCCCTCACAGTCTGCTGCAGCATATGGGCTGATGCAGCCAAACACTAACAGCAGAAGGCAGGAGAAAAGATGGATGGATTCCTGGACATGATGGATTCATGCCCAACAATCCATCACTGACTACAGCAGAGCAAATTTCAAATCACATGTAATGTATAGAGTGTGTGTGTGTGTGTGTGGTTAACAGAAGACTGTGCTGGCTCATTAATGTGTAGGATGGGACTCCTGCTGCAGAAACAACTTGCACACAACCACAAATCGAACTGGTCCACGCGAGCAGCAACCAACACGGGCGGCACTTACTGTTTTTTTTGCTCAGTGAAGAATTAGGCGTGCGCTTGCTAGTGTGTGTGTGTGTGTGTGTGTGTGTGTGGACAGAGGCCCCATACCCCGCGCTTCTGCAGGGCTGCACCAACCTGGTTGTTCATGTTGACGTTGAGGGTGGAGCGGGCAGGACTGGAGACTGGCACACTCTCGATCTCCAGCTGCTTCAGGCGAGCGGCGGCCTCTGGACGAAGGGGATCAGGGCCCAGACTCAGCGCTGAACACGGACCCATGCACACGCATGCATTTACGCTTAGCACACCTTACTCCGGGGCAACAACCCTTCACACTTAAAATGACCCCAGGAAGATGTGCTGATGGGGTACATGAGAATAATCCTCGCAATTTAGCCTGAATTAAACCTGCATCTGCACCCAACACAGACGCCTTAATTACTAAAGCATCCATTTGGTCAACAAGTAAACTTTTCCTTTCATTTCAGTCTCTTCACAGCATTCCATCAGTCAGCAAGTACACATTATGTAATTGTACACATTATGTAATCTGCTAATTCAGTGATGTTACAAAAATACATGTATTTACACATTTCATATTTGTGTGTGTGTTTGTGCACATTTGCACTTGACTGACTCACCGGCGAGAGACAGACTTTCCTGGACGGTGACGGGGGCAGGGGGTGCAGGCCCGGGACCCACTTCCTCCGACATGCTTGCCGTTGCCATGGGGACAGGCACCCGGATGACCTCATCCAAGCACGTCTCCAGCAGGTCAGCCGCACCAGGCACGCTGGGTGAGGGAGGAGGTGGGGGCAGTGGGCAAGGCAGAATCAGAACCGACCCGGTACTTGGCGTTTGCACAGCTCAGGGTTCTACGGACCAACGGAAGCAGTTTTCACTTACCCGTTGTCTGGCACACAGTGTAATGAGCAAAAATCCCTCATAATGAAAAAATACAGAGGGCTCTCCTTGACAAGGCTCCAGTGGTGACATTCATCCTTGTAGTCTATATTTAGTTAAGCAGTCATACTCCCTTTAAAAGGAGTAATACATATTATTTTTATTTAAAACCTGAGCATAACCAAAACATAAACACTCAGGAAAACTGACAACCACATATAACTTCACGCAACATATAGTTCAATATGTCTGTGTCTTGGGTGTTTCTGTAGAAACTACAAGGTATTAAAAACACCGACATAACAAAACACACAAAACCTTTTTACTGAAAAAATAAAATTTAACAAGTATATTCAATTATTAATAGAAAGATGTGCATTTAACTACAACAGCAGATCAAATCTGACCAGCTTCAGTTTTAGGGCTCCTCTCATAGCAGCTCTACCTACATGGTACTAGTTCTAACCAGACTTCACGTGGTATAGCCAAGGTTCACTTCAAAAATTCATAATTGGCTTGCATGATTAACTACTGACAAAAGTTATAAAGTCCAATACCATATGTTCTTTAAAACTACAGTAAACATCTAATATTTCCATGAAATCAACATGTTTAAAATGATATAGTGTGTTATTATAAGATGTTAACAAAGTAGAAGTGGATTCAGTATGACCATAACTGGTTAATGGAGAGAGAGGGAAAACCGATGATACAGGAAGGAAAAAAAAAACAAAAAACCTTGTTACCTAACAGAGGTGCATGCCTTTAGGACCGGGCTCCACACACGCACTTGCATGCACATTCTTGCACGGCTCGATTAAAAACAAAGTCCACACCCACAAACACACACATATACCCACATTGCCGTAACGCAACAGTAAGGAAATCTGAGACGTCTTCTCCTTAAACACCCCTGTTCTCACACCATAAAAAGCCTTTCCATCTCTGTGTGGTAGCCTGTGCTTGGAAGGGAGGGAGGAAGGGAGGGGAGTCAGTCACATTCCACACATGACTGGAAGGAGACTGAAGTTTGATAGTGGTTTCAATATCACCATCTTCAACACAGACCAGACATGCTGGCCCTCTGCTCCACCACCCAGACACAACAGGACAATGCCCTGAATTGTTTTCGATGATGTAAGAGTTTAATAAACTACTTGTACAAGAAGTAAATGTAATTAACTTCTAACACATTGAAATTGCAGTTATAACCTTCATACAAATCATTATTAGATTACTGCAACCTAGAATCACAGGCAAGGAGAGATAATGCTCCCCACATCAGCATGTATTAATAAAAACATACTTTGCACATAGACCTGTTGTAATACTGAAACCCACCGCATTGTCTCTTCAGATCTTCATTTCCTCTCATATCTTTATTAGTGTGTTCAAATGCCCCTCCTGCCCCTCCCCCTCCTAACCAAACGTAATAAAAACTTAAGAATGGATTTTTTTTGTTGCTGTTCATCAGGAAAGGTCCTTAAACCAAGTGACATGGAGAGATTCCTTAGTCACCCTTTACAGTAAACAGAAAGCTAAAAGCGTTTACTGGTAGAGTTGTGTAAGAACAGAGTCAGCATACAGAGATGTAACATTGATATGAATCTGAACAAAATAATAAGCTGTTTATAAAAACACTCCACATTCAAAAACACTTTAAATTCACGCAGCTCTGATTTGACAGATGTACTGAAAACTCTAGCTAAACTGAAAAGCAAAGAAAAAAACTAAACTATTCAGGAGTTAACCGTAATAATGTTAAAATATTGGCAAATTAGCATTTAGCATAATTTATGGACAGAGTAGTGGCACATTCATGTCTTCAGTAAGAGACTGTGTAGAAAGAGCTTCAGTGACGTCTCTGACAGGTGGGCGTTTCCCCAGTTGTCTTATCTCTCGTCCACTCAAGCGGCTTCTAGTTTCGGTCACAGGTGCAAAGGAGCCGAATGCGGTTTCTGTGGTTAGAGCAAGGCTGGGCTCAAGCTCAGGTGGTTTCACTCCGGTACCTTCACGAAGCACATTCTGGGAGCAGAGCCACAGCCAAGGAATGCAGGGGTGGGTGGGGCAGAGGCGGGCCCTCCCAGGGTGGAGCCAGGCTGCCATTGTAGGAGGGAAGCTGGGGTGAGAGGGTTTTTTTTGTTTTATTTTTTCCCTCGAAGAGTTGGTGGCTGTAGTTAGGAGACTGGAATGCTGGACAGTCAGGGGAGTGTTGGTAATAAACAACACTGGGGGGGGCTCTGAAGCAAATGAAAGGGATCTAAACACAAAACAATTTAAAGACTCTGATTAAGAACACTTTCTTCAGACGGCTGGCATTGGTCATGATCTGGCATGTAGCTATTCAGATCTGAAATTTTAGCAGCAGACGCTAAGGGAGCAAGGGAGGAGGCTTTTAACAGCACGCGTGTCTCTTTCAACATGTACCTTATGCCCTGACGTGGCATACAAGACTAATGTTCTCACTAGACATTTACGTTTTAGGCAGATTATCCAAAGCAACTTCCAATTGTGACCGCATACGTATTGAGCTATTAAGGGAATTGCTCAAGGGCCCAAGAGAGGCAACTTGGCAGTGGTGGGACTTGAACCTTCTGATTGCTGGTAAACTGAAGTGAGATGAAACTGCAAGTGCTCTGCTAAATATGCTTTCATCAGTGGTAAAGTGCTGAGAAACCAAAAAGTCTTAATATCAACATGGTGCTTGTTGAAAGAAGAGACCTCAGCCATTTAGAAACCAGAGGTCGAGGGGAAAAGGAACGGATGGTGAACCAGATGCAAGACGACCTTCCAGGTCAGAGGGTGGAGATGTTAATCGGCCTGATGAGAAATCGGACCAAATACAAATCAGAGGGGAAAAAAGCCACAAATATCTGCATGGTGTATTCTTCCTCCCATTATTTATTGGGTTAGTTTAGAAACAGTGGGAGTGATTCACGTTAATCTTGCATGCTTAGAAACGAAGATGGTAATAAGATGGAATGCATTAGTACCAACTATGCTTTACTGCACATTTTTCACCAACTGTGTTCACTAACCCAGCCAGGTTCACCACCCCAACCCACCCCAAACCTCACATGTAGCAGTAAAGCAGGGGGTGAAGAGCAGCTGACCGCAGAAGAGACCGGACGGCTGAACCTCCCACAGGGCCTGCTTCGCTTCAGCCATTCCCTGAACTTCTTCCATACGGTTTCACTTATAAATTCGACCCTCTCCTTTGGACTCGAGGTGCTTTTCTCAACCGTTTGCTGTCAGTGGTGATGAATGCCTTTGGTAAAAATGTGCACTTACTGTCACACACGCACACAGGTCAGCAGCCTGCGTGGAAGTTCTACCTCAACTGCTTTAAATGCAATTCAACGAGAAAATTGGGAGTTTTTCAGGTTGGGAAAATTAAGAATGACTTCTGAGACTTTGGAGACAGTAATGTTGCTGTTAGGGTGAATTACAGTGGATAACATTTTTTGTTACTATTGTAAATTGTTGATTATATTAATTGCTGATTAAATTAAGAAATATCTATTTTTATTACTTAATTAAAAGGACATAACTAACGACGGAACTGAAATATACAGTTAACAAAACTAAAATTGTAAGTGTAGAAAAGGGCTTTGGAAATTAGCTTTATGCTGTGATGCTAACGGTTATATGTACGCCTTGAGCTTTAAGCTGTGATGCTAACGGTTATATGTACGCCTTGAGCTTTAAGCTGTGATGCTAATGGTTATATGTACGCCTTGAGCTTTAAGCTGTGATGCTAACGGTTATATGTACACCTTTTCCAGAGGAACTTGCAAAAGTGCTTTGCTGTCTCCGTGGAAGAAATATGCTAGATTTGGTCCGAGTTGAAGGGTCAACAACCTTCAGTAGTTTAAATTTCAGTGTTTGCAAAAGCAGGGGTTCTCACTTTTCATTACACAATTTAACATGTATTCAGTTGTTTGTTTAACACCACCATTAAACTGAATAAATTAAGATTTTAAGATAGAATCTGAGGGATTTTTTTCTTAAGAGATATTTTAACAAGTGATTTATCATCACTGTATGCCAAAAAAGCATGTCGAGTACTATTTTTTGTGTGTGTTTGTGGAAGACACAACGAATATTTAAAATTCTGTTAGAAAAAGAATTAAATACACCAGTGCCCTCAACTATATCTTGAAAAACTCATTCTACTTTGGAAAATGAATCTTCTAATTTAAATAATGAGAATATATAAGTTAAATAATGAGAATACATAATGTTGTATAATCATAAATGAGACATACAGTGCAAAATCCTTAGGTCTAATTTGAATGTAATTATATGAACCAGTTCAAGCTAAATTATCATAAGAACTGGTGGACTGGCAATGAAACACGATAAGATGCCACCCCGTGAGATGCCAGTTAAATCTGGCCCAAGCAAGGATCAGAGGCCAGTGCCCTGCAGTTCTCATCAGCTGCCCTTATTCACATATCTCTCTCTGATTAAAGTCAACATTCATTAAATTGTAATGGAGTTGATCAGCCCAGCAAGCTGGCAAGATGCTGACCCTTTAGTGGTGCGTGTTCAAGTTGCTAGCAAATACATCAGGCTATTTGTCAAGCAACGACCTTAGAGGTGACAGTTATAAGTTGGCACTGGCCATTGTAACATCTGAAAGCAAAAAAATAGTAATAATGAAAGAAATTTTGATCTTTAGACCAGAAAGACCCCAAGGTTTATGAGGCACGGGAAAGAGAGAAGATGATCGATGATTCCTATATACACTGCAGCACTGTGGACATCAAACAAGGCTGTCATGTCCACTGATTGGATTGATTTTGAAGCGCAGAAAGACAGCCAGGCAACCGACTATGAGCCAATCAAGAGAGCCCGCCCAAAAATCAACCGCAGCAGAGCCGGAAGAGGCTTAAAAACTTGAGAACTTAAAAGTACATACCTCACCTTATGCAAAAGGCCATATGGTTTCAGAACATCAGACTAGAACAAACAACAACAGTTATAAAGATAAACCCCAAAAATTCCAAGATCAAAATCCAGGAGATAAAAACCATCTCCAAGCTTATTTCACAGCTCCACAAAGGCATGCACACACAGTGTGATCTGCAACAGCCTCACTTCATTTCTCTTCAATACTGTAGGAAGATTGGACAGAATCTCTTCATAGTACAGTAATCCCAAAAGCAGCCTTAGGGAGAAGAGAGAGAATGGGGGGGGGGAATGGAGAGAGAGAAAGATACAGAGAGAGAGAGAGAGAGAGAGAGAGCGCAAGAGTGAGAGGGAGGGAAAAAAAAACAGGGCTACACAGAGAGAGAGAGCGAGAGAGATGCTTGTACAGGCTTGCCAGTACAATAGGGAGGACCTCCAGTATAACAGCACCAGTCTGGTTGATGCCACAGCCAAATGGCCCTCACCACCAGTCACAAGCCTGTACCACCACCACCACACACTGATCACCAAGACGTCCACAATACACCCACTTACAGCAGCCTACTACTTCCACTACAGCCACCCACAGGAAGTACAGCACTGGAGTCGAGCCAGGAGCCCTGAAGTGACAGGATGGCCAAAGATTACCCAGCTCAGGTGTCTTGGTGCATTAAAAACGTGCGTGGGACTCACCTTCTCTTCTCCGAATGGCTGTGGCCTGGGCTCCTGGGAAGAGCATCGATTTCTAAGGTGCCCTGGGCTGAGGGTGGGCCACTAACCCCGGACCAGGGAGGACGAGTCTGGGCCGGCTGTTTGTGTGAGTGGGGGGTGGGGGTCAGGTTTTGATGAAGAACAAATCATAACACACAAGGCTGACGCTGTGTGCTGCTTGGTGGTAATGATGCACCAGTAAAACTTAGCCTAACAATTAACTAGAAATTAGGCCACTTGGATAACTTTGTAATCTTTACAGGTCGACATGGAACACACAATTTAGCCAAAAAATTCAAATTGATTCTTCTAATCCCTAAATCTTAGAGTTTTATATACAAGCCTAAAAACTAAAAACTACATCTACTACATCATTTTTTTTTTACAGCTGAACAGTAAGATGTAGTACAGTAGCCGAGAAGCTGATATGATTGATGACAGAAGGAAACCTCCTACTGAGTGATACTCATTGAAGAAACACTCGACAGTACAAGCGTCTTGGTACCTGTGTGTCTTTACTTGGACTCAATCCATTATTGTGTGTCCTGGAGAGAGGAGAGATGCAGGAGGTATATTACCACACATCAACGGCCGTAACACGTTAACTCAAACATGTGAAGTCTTACTATGGACTTTGCTATGATCTGGATGAAACGAGCCAGCGTTGATGGGATCTTAAGTATAACAATGTGTGCCTTGTGATGAGGTAATGCAATAGTAAACCACCTCCCCCACTCTTGGGACTTTTGGAAAGACCTTTTTCATTTAACCATTTTTTCCTCGATGACTTCAACTGCTCAGTCGTTTCCACTGAATGTACCGATATGTCCCACATCAAAAGGAGAGCACTGATCAAATACTGAGAAACATTCAAATTCATAAAAACCATGTGGAGCAGTTAGAAATGTTTATACTGCATTTCCCAATAAAACTCCAGGAGGTGTTATATGGTACCTCTCACACACCGTGCTTACAGATAGTTGTCTGGGGTTAATGTTTTGCGATCACGGAGAATAACTGACTAAGGACAGCTGTGGAAATGCTATAAGACAACAGGTATGAACACAACAGATCTTTGATCGCACAATATCTGCTGATCTGTAAGAAACTGGAGAAACCCCCCCCCCTCCCGGCAGCACACACACACACACACACACACACACACCCCTCTTGCATAGCAGGCTACAAGTCATCACACTTAAATAGCTTCCGGTCACATGGGAAGATCCTTTTCATAAACGCTGCATAATAAAATCTAAGAGAATAAGACGTACTTACTCTAGGGACTTAGGGAAACCTGTGAAGAGAAAAGATAACCAGTGATATTACTGCTCAGCGCCACCATAAATGAGAAGGTACAGGTGATGGTACACGTAAGCTGATGGTTCAGGTAAAGATCATGTCCTTGTATGCATCTCCATTCACCTCGGTTCTGCATGGTCCTCCTGGAGTAGCGGCGGCTGGGTCTCCTCTCAAACGACGCAGACCGTCTGGCTTTGTTAGCCTTTGTGGTCTGGTACTCCGTCTTTCCACTGCAAAGCAAACATGGCTGAATTAAAGACCTCCTAAAACCTAAGAGTCTCACAGGGAACTCATTCTACAATTATGGCAATTTCAACACATGCAAAATTCATTTTTGTATGTGTGCAAATGGAGACTTAAATGAATACCATTAACAATGGATATTCAAACCCTGACAGACAAATATGAATAAGATTTTAAATAACAAACAAACAAAAAAACAACTTAAACTGTCACGAGAGAACTGGCCCAATGGAAGTCTAACTGGTCTGCGTCAAAGCACAAGAATGGCAGCTAGAGATAAGATATGAATCCCAGTGGGACTGTACTCACACACACACACACACACACACACACACACACACACACACAGAGAGGGAGAGAGAGAAAGCAAGCTAAGGGCAATTCCAAGGAATATGAAAACAAAACTGTTCTGTGGTGTGAGCAGAAATGTAAAGACTCTCCTACTCTAAACCCTGGAGAAAAGCTCATTCCTTATTGATATGCAAAATCCTTTGGTAAACAAACAGCAGACACACAGAAGGCAATGCAGGAACTGAAACAGTGAGTCATAAATAACACACAAAAAACTTTATTGGGAACACAAATTAATAGTACGTTAGAAAAAGTAATTAAATGTTTAAAAAAGGAAAAGTCAGAGGCTTAATCGCATAGCAAAGAGGTCAAATGAAAATGGAGCTTGGGCATTTTCCCCTGAAGAGATTCAGCCCTTTCCAAACCACTGTAAGAGCAGAGAGGAGGAGAATCGTTAGTGGCATGACTGGCATGTATTGTGCCCTCTGCTCCAGCACACTGGGCCAGTACTGCACGGTTAATAAATCACGCTGGTTAGTCAAACAGAGAGTCTGTGGTTTGCAAACAGGCCTGATCGCGCAGAGTCGCTTCAAAAAGACCCGAATAGCCACGCAGTTATGCGCCCAGCGCTGCGGCTAAAGTTTGTTTTCTGTGCGTTTAAGCCACGCCTCCTGCTAACAAACGCAAAGCTTGGGCGGGCGGAACCCGGCGGGTGGACTTGGCGCCGGGGCGGGGCGCGGCGCGCCGCTGGTGGGTGTCCCCGCTCACCTGTATCTGAAGCGGGAGCCCATGCGGATGAAGCTGGAGCGGGTGGAGCTCTTCTGGACGGGGCCACGCAGGCGGAAGAAGGCGTGGTGCTCCACGGCGCACTTCCACAGGTGTTTGCATGCCTTCGGGTGGTCCATGCGGAACACGAACGTGTGCTCCTGCTCCTTCCCCTACGGCAGAGCGAACGTTTGATCCAAACCCTCAGAAAACCACCACAACAGAACGGGGAAGAGATTCAATACTAGAGTGATATATTTGCTCAAAATGCCCATGTATTCATTATTAGGTCCATTCATGCCTGGATTTTACAGAATGCATCTTACAAGTTGGACAGGCAGGCAGTGTACCCTGCTGAGGTCACACAGGGTACCCTGCTATTGCACGTCACTAATTAATCTAATTTCCAACACCTCTCTCTGAAGTGAATTCAGCTCTTTCTTTAATGAGTCTGAGCCTTGGGCCTTAAATCAGTCAAACCCAGCATTCCGCTTGTTTGACGGCATTCCTCGACCTTCCAATGTGTCATTCAGACATTTGGGACAGAGTCAGGGTGGGAATCCTGCACAATTCAAGATCACACAATAAAGTCCCATTCTAATGGGAATAGTGTTTAGATGACTGTGGTTCCAGCAGCTCCACAGGAAACTCATTCCGCAGTAAATCTTAGAGCCCACCTGTTTCTGAATACAATCAGTGGGATTAAGTAATGCCCTGAACGTCCCCTCGTTCACTGTAGGCTCATATCAGCATCGTGCAGAGGTTACACAGGGCATAATTCCACCCTTGAGTTGTACATTGGTCTGAAATAACTGCCCCATTGTGGCAGGTTCACCTGGGTTCCACAGCCTAAAGCCACCTTCATGCTCCCTATGGCCCTATGCTCAAGCCTGAAGAAACAGTCAGACGTCTGGTTCTGGAAAGACCAGTGTTGATCAAAACAGACTTGCAAAACTAGCTGACCATCTTTCTTAATGCTTGTCATTAAAAGATTTAGAAAAGGTAAGGGCTTATCCCAGGTGTTTGTAAGTATGTATGTGTGTGTGTATATATGTATCAAAATGAATCTCAGGGGCCTGTCCAATGATGAGTGGATCATATTATTGGCTCTGGTGTGAAGTGTGTGTGGTGCCTGAGTGAGAACTGAGTGGTTTATTACCTCCTGCTGGAGAGGATCCAACAGCCTCATTGAGGTGTCACTATACTGTTAGTGTAATGTAGTGCTTGTGGTGTGTGCAGGCGCGCGCACACACACACACACACACACACACACACACACACACACACACACACACACACACTCCGCTAACTCATACCAATGGCCAAGAACATTTGGCTTGTTAGCAATACATGACTTCTTTTTTATATATGGTTCCCCATTTCTCATAAATTGGCAAATACTGTGAAAATGAGTGTCCAGCCGCACAGATTCATCAGTACCAGAGTTGTTAGGTGCTTCCTCAAAACACACACAACACACATGGGCACATGGTACAAAGTTGCTGTAAACAGTTTCCCAGCATGTCTTGATACATAAGACACTACGGGTCATTCCTGTCAAAAACACTGTTTAAACTCTTACCCTGGATGCAATATAAACGCACCATGCAAGAACTGTTATCTTTACGTAGTAAAAGTACGTTGTGCAAAATGTTAACTCTTCTCCACTGCCGTACACCACCCAAATGCTTCAAACAAAAAGGTGAATTCTCCGACCACCATGCTAATGAAAGAGGCCTTGGATTAAACAGCTCCTTTAATGACTGTAAAGAATTACACCATGAATTACACCATGAATTACACCAAGCACCACTGCAGCCTAATGTTCACTGGGGTGAAGAAAAGTGGGGAGAGATCCAGACACACAGCACAGGAAACCACCAAGACCCTTTTTAAGCAGCAACATATTTCACCATGACATGAGGAGCAAAACAGTATGAAATATCCTGAACCAGGAGATGCAGTAAATATGACGGAGCTGAGAGCCTCTCCGCAGACAGAAACCTGGGGAATGTGCATGTGGGAGAAAGAACGGGAAATGGGTCTGCTCCTGGGGTGAGTGATGTTACCTGTTCATCGTCCTCCACCACCACCAGGGTCAGCTTACTCTTCTTGAAGTCCAACCGCGTGATCTTGGGCCTGAAGGAGGCAAGACAAGCTGAAACAAAATCAACTCTCAGCCTGAACGTCTTTATCCTAAACAGCTAAAACACTTTGAAAAAAAAAACTGTTAATGTATGCAGTAAATGGTGTCATCGTTATCCATTCTCCGAGGCCTAGCTCTTCGCTGGCTGAGAGAAGATGACCGCCTCCTCACCAGAAGAACAGGCCGATCTTGGTTTCGCCCTCGAACACGAGCACTCCGGTGGGTGTCAGGCCCAAGCTGTACTCGTTTCCGTCCCGGGCCTTGAGGAGAACACAGCAGAACATAACGTTAGGCGTCCTGGGACTGCTTGGTCTGAGCTGAGGCTGAAGCTTGTATATACATATATATGAAGATCACCGACCTTTACCATGTGCATATCCACCCCATACATCTCCAGCCACTTGGCTTTGTTGAGGTAGTTTATCTCAGCCTGGGCAGGCATTTGGCCCCTATAAGACAGCAAGAACAGAGAAAACGGAAAAGAAAAAAAGATTCCTTAACATAAATGCCTCTTAACCCTCTTAAGGGCTTAATTATTGTAATGAACTTGTCTTTGATGGGGAAAAAGTGAACATCATACAAGAAAGCATCTACACATGAATTCAGTTAAAGATGTGATTTTGTGTCATATTGGCCTGGCAATAAACAGCTACCCATATAACTTTTGATCATCCGGCCAAGATTCACTTTTGAAACATTTGATCAAATGTTTCATGCGTAAAATAACGAACCTGTAATTCAGCTGGAGGAAGTCATAGATAATTCAAAGGCTCAGTCACAATTATGATCCTTCATGCGGCCATCTTTAAATTATCTTTTGAATTCATGTTACCAGGTTCTTAAACTGATTACTACACATATACATCTAGTTAGAGAGTAGAATACATTCATGCCACATCTGATGCACATTACACACTGGAATTAGCGTTTATAACTCAAGTTCTCTGAACTCTGTCCTGGAGGGCAAACGGTGATGATGGCAGTGAGGCGATGGAGTACATAAAACATCCGCGCTCGATTCCCATCTCGATTTCCTCTACCGGAGGGCTGATTTATGTGGAGGGGGACTTTGTATGATCTGCGCCATACAGACCTGCACTCCTTCCAAGCGCTGTAGATGGCCTGCTCCATCTCCTCGGTTTGCTCCGGCACAAAGCGAAACTCGGAGACCAGGTCGAGAGGGTGCTCGGATGGGTCACAGTCGCCCAGCTCAGCTGAGGGGAGTCGAAGGTTCAGGGGTGAACGACGGCAAGGCTAGGAGCGACACGCTACAGCTCGTTCAACCTGGACGCCACGTGGAGGCCGAAGCTCTCGTGCGCTTGATACTTAAATAACAAAGAAAATCTAACCTGGACATGGTCAGGACCAATAAACCCTGAAGCACAACTACAAATCTGCGTAACTCATAATAATGGTGATCTAGACAATAGTGACCTAGGTAAGTAAATAGCTTTTGTTCTGACTATATCTGTTAAAGTATTATTTTAGTAAATCTGGTATGATACCACAATACAATAAAAAGGTAAATGTGATGCCAAACGGCACTTCAGCTCATCATCTGAGCCTCAACTCCATCCTTCAATGCCACAAATAACAAACACAGCCGTCTGCGGGTCAAAGTGTATTACGCTCACTGTGCATTATGAACTAGGCTAGACTCTAAACCCCGTGTGTGTAGGTTGAGTTCACACACTGCAGCAGGCATGGAAGCGTATCACGGGAAGTGCCTGAGCTCTGCGAGAACAGAGAGGGAGACGGGGCCTGGATTAGGAAGCCCTGCTGTAAGCCTGTGCTAATGAGCTGGCATCTACCCCACAGAAATGAGCTGGAAACTGCAGATAGAGAGCGAGAGAGAGACTGAGAGAACAGAGGGAGAGAAAAAGAGAGGGCAAAACCAAAAAAATAAAAAATAAAATCCTAACAAAGAATGACGTCTGATTATTCTTTTAGCTTTAATTATTCATAGCTTCGCAACAGCACAACTGAATATTCTTTCAGACCAGTCTCAATGGAAGCTTAACACCTTTATCCAGCAGTTAATCCAGACAATGACACATTCAGTCTGCAGTTCTGGATTAGCGGTGCCTACAAATGAGCAATACGTCTCTTCCTAGGGCGCCATCATTACAAACCTCCCCACTGACTTGCAATGGTACAACACACTTGCCAAATGGGGATGGGGGGGGGGTGTCTTGACTTTTCACATTCCAGTGACTGTTCACTGGAAGGCATGAGGGCACAGTGCAGCAGGCCTTCCACTCACCCTGCAGAGAGCACGCTGCCAGCTCAACGGCCGTGTCGAAAGGGCAGTCCAACCTGGGACCAAGCAGGAAAGGGGTTAGTCAGCTTCGTGTCCACAGCAAAGAGGTGTCCATGACAACATATCTTAGCGTACGCGTTTAGAATGCAATCTGCATGTCGTTAAAGGAGATGGTGTGTGGTCGTTATGGCAAAAATGGGTGTAACAAGCATAAACAGAAAAAAAACCCAAAACATCATTGGCACGTTCTATAATGAAGTCAGTCCTGGTTCCTAAGGGGTTTGGAGATCTCCACACCGCAGCACAATATTATTGGATATTCTCAGATGATTCCAACACCCTGTTCTAAGGTACAAACATCCATCTGCTTTCCTAAACAATTCCATTCCAGTCACATAATCCACCCAATCCTCCCATTAGCAGGCCTTACTGATGGCATCAATACACACATAAAAGTGTAGCAAAGTACCACCAGAATACCATTTCAAACCAGTGTAAATAATGCATGGAATTCAGGCTGTTCAAATAAACAGTTATGCATGGGAAAGTGGAGACTTACTTGCCACTGAGGATGTCCTGCTTCAGCTGGAGCACAAAGAGGTACCTGTAACGCAGCCAGTCATGTGGTAAAAGGTCGGAAGCGTCCTTTCTCCGGAAATGCACACTGTCCAGCGAAATGTGCGTCATGAATGAACTGACCTTGTTAACTCCTCATGTAGGTTGTTGGGCTCTGAAGAATAGAACTTAACTCGCATGTGGAGGCAATATGGAGGACCGACTACGACGAGGAGAAAAGAAACAAACACACACACACACACACACACACACACACAAAAACAGAAAATGTCAAGGGGACACTGAATATACAACAGCGAAATGAGGCGAGTCGTAATAAAGGTCAATAAAGCAAACATATGCTGGAGTCTGTCTGGTACACAGAAAGGAAGAGAGACTCTCTTTTTTAAAAAGGTTAAACCTCAGTCCCTTCTGCTGGGCCCCCAGGAGACGGTTGGGCGGGAACTTCACGCTTCTGCTTTCCTTCACCCAAAGGTGCAGGAGATATTCAAGCTAAAGACCCTTTTCGTTTTCGGATTTATACCAACACATTTCTACTAACCAAATAAACATGACGTGAACGGAATGGAATGCAAACAGGAAAGATTAAAAAAATTATTCTGAGAAGATTTTATAGAAATGAGTTTAGAAAACTTACTTTTAACTTGCTTTTTAATGCTTTTTGTGACATCCAACCAGTGCTGAAAAGATGAGAAAATAGATCTCAAGATCAAATATGTTGTAAGTACAAATAAATAATGTTTGGTATATGACATCTACAAAATATATAATGTCCCATTTTACAAAGGAGATTTCAGACTGTAAGAATTTTACAAACCTCTCATTTTTACATTAGCATTTAAGAACTCTCTCTCTCACACACACACACACACACACACACACAAGTTCATGGATTCTTTGCTCTCCTTCTAGGTTTGTCTATTTGAAGACCGTGACACACAACTGGGGGGGGGGGGTTAAGAATAAAAGGTTTTGCTCTCCTCTCCCCCACATTCCTCATGCCATCCCTCCCTCCCTCCCTCCCTGTCTATTCCACAAAGCATGCAGAGCGGTCTTCTCCAACCAAGGTGCTTCTCCAGAACTGAATCATCACTACTCAGTGGTCATATACAAACACAAGAGTCTCATGGCTGGATGAATCCTAAGGCCCTCGATTATCATTTGTAGGTCTTTGCATCAGCGTGTCACAAAGGAGCTTTGTGTCGGCCAGCAGAAGGTATGGCTGGTTATGATTATATCTACAGCAACCACCCCCACACTTTTGGGGGGGGGGGGGGGGGGGGGGGGGGGGGGGGGGGGGGGGGGGGG
>JAOXYF010000024.1:5208887-5273009 GCA_028565775.1 Sternarchorhynchus goeldii
AAAAAAAAAAAAAAAAAAAAAAAAAAAAAAAAAATATATATATATATATATATATATATATATAACGTCAACAAAACTTTTAAAATGTTTAATTACGTATGTCTGAGGAGCTTTCACGAACTTCTGTTGGAAAGTGCTGTCCTTTTTTCACAAGGCATGAGACATTTTTCAAAAAAAATTTGCTCAGTCCTCCATTTTTTGCCTCAACATACCAAAACCTGGATCATTATGGGTTATTATGCTGGATGGGTTTTGCATGGGCATTCAGTAGGAGATATTCCTTCATCTCCTTGACCTATTTCTCCAACATGCCTGATTCCCAATCAAAACAACACATTTGTTACGTATACGGTACCCAAAACTAGGGTTTCAAGCATGACCATGTACTATTATCCAGTACTACTAGAGGAATAAAAGCAATAGAACCCACATTTAACATGTTATGTTCTGCAGGGCTGTGCAGGGTTCACAAAACATCCTAAATTGTTTTCCATCATCCAGCAGTTTTCTCAGTAAAGTAGTGACAAACCTGGATATGCAGCATGCTGAACAGGGCGGGTGAAAAGCTGGGATGCGGGATTTCGATGTAAAGCTCATAAAACATGGATCATTGTGTACAAATATATATTAGCATATTTAGTTTGAATCAGGCCGTCTAAAATTAGGCTCGGCTAAGTAAACACAAGAAACAGTTTAACCAGAAAGGTCAACTATCCTTAACCATATGCTGCACTACGTTTGCTGAAATGCCTAAGGCCCAGTTCTGGGAAACGTCAACACAGCATGACTGGGCTACACGTGCGCACATACATACCCATAAAATATCACAAAACGGCTGCATCACAAACAACACAGAGTGGAAACATACAGTACTAACAACAGAGCAAGCTGGAGCGCCTGCACACGCTCTCTCTCTCACACACACACACACACACCTCTATGTTTGTGCAGTGTTGGGTAATAGGCTTGGCAATGATTTCACTCTCATGCAGGCTCATAGAGAGGGTCAGCAGGGTTAGATGCTGTGCTGCATATGCACAAGAGCGCCACCCGTTGAGCTGTGCTGACACAGCATGGTCAAAACACAGGAACATATGTGACCTCCCCCTTACAGACCAGAAATGGAAAGGCCAGCCATATATATGATGTATAAAAACACTCATGTACAAAACCAATACAAGCAAAAACCCAGGTCCTATACCCATGATGTTGGATCTGAGTGTGTAACGCACCAAATGGACAATAGAATTTTATGTAGAAAGTAATTTCTATATAAAAGTGCTCACATACAAAATTGCCTGCAGCAAGAAGGCGGTCAACTACACCCCTTGATGGAACACGAATTGTTAAGTGGAAAGTTTATTTCAAGAGAATGTTTAATTCCTGACACTCCTTATGGGTTGTCCTTTCTTTTACAATGATACTGCATATGAAACAACTAAAGCCAAGGAAGATGTGAAGGTATAAATAATATCCCCTGGCAAATATCAACAGATTTCAACGGATATACTTTTTATCTATAAAAAGTACAGCTTGTGTGATGACAGCCAGTTTTTCTTTGAGTCGAGGCGTTCTGAGAAGGTTCCCACAGTGGCAGTATGAATGCATTATGAACTCCGAACGTGCTGTCAGGACGTTCAGGTGTTTCCAACAACTTAACAGATCAGAGAATCGCCCAAGTAGCTGTAAAAAAAAAAAAAAAAAAAAAAAAATTCCCCCAAAGAGCAGTTTTTGTGGGCCTGTTCAAACTGATGAGCTCAGTGATCACGGCTGCAGAAAGTGGTGATTAGACTATGTGAATAACCTGCAAATTAAAGAGGCACAATCGGACACACATGCATGTCCATGGCTTCCCCTTCCCCCACCTACTCTAGTACTACAGATCCAGTTAAGTACTATACACACAAACCCTTGTAAAAGTTGCTTAGCGACGTGTGATAATCCCATCCCAACACTCCACCGTCATGTCAAGCATAAAACCAAAGCAAAAAGACAGCAAGCAGAGTCATTTAGGGTGAAGGACACACGGACACGGAGAAACACACACGCGCAAACATCAAATAAAAAAAAACTAACCAACTCAAAAGTGCTCTAGATTTCTTGGCAATTGCATGGGTTTCAATAAAAGCAAAGAAATTAATAAATAAAAACTCACCGGCACTCCCACGAAACCAAACCCAAACCAAACCCAAACCAAACCACCACAACAGCAGGGGTAGGTGGAGGAGGTGGGGGTCGTAGCAACAGAAATCCAGCTAAAGTAATAATTATTCTCTTACAGAATAAGGAACACAAATCAATTTATAAAATGCATTTTTGTTCAACCAACATGGCTCGGCATTAAAACTAAAGCACAATAAATACCTAAAAAAAAACAAAACCAAACAAACAAACAACAAACAAACAAAAACAAACAAACAAACCACATCTGTTCATTGGTAGAACAGGCCTTGAGTGTTTGTGTTTATGTCCACTGGATGCTGATCTCTTTTTGTTCTTCTCCTATTAGCAAGGTGGGCATATATGTTTATAAATATATAAACATATATAAACATCAACAAACAAACCAACCCTCCCTCCCTCAGGACTGCCTTTCTACACTCACATATGGCACTACAGCAAACTCCACTATTTTCATCATCAATATACATATATATTTTCATTATCAATATACATATATATATTTTCATTATTAATATACATATATATTTTCCAACCCTGGACACTCAACAGTCCTTTTAAGTACCAAATTCAACTTTATTGGATTTTGTGTCTTTTGTCCTCTCCCCCCTCTTCGTTGAAGCTTGGTGAATAGTCCCTTTGCCAGTATAAAGTGCAGCAGTGCTTGATTTATGTCCTACGTTTCTGGCTCAAATGTTTCTTTTTCTTCTCCATTGCTTTTGGTGTGTTCCTTGGGGCTTTTGCACAGTGCCTCGAAAAAGTTTGCAGCTTCAAACACCCTTTCATGTGTTGCCTAATGTTCTGAATTTGACCTGAACGTTGATCTAAAAGGCATTGCACACCATTTAGAAGAAAAATGCAAGTTTACAACAACAACAAAAAAAATAAAATGAATAAATAAACTGTAGCTTGATATTTGAATTACTATTTGAAATTTCAAATTCCTCTTCTTTTGCCATTACAATGTGCAAAGCTTCAACACGAATATATATTCAACATATTCAAATCTACGATGCTTCGTTGTACATTGGGGGCATCTGAGGTGCAACACTTTTTCAAGGCCCTGAATATCCTTAATCAGATGAAGGTCCAGGAGCTTCATCTGTGAAGGTTCAGTGGTACGTCCTTTAGTCTGTCTTAGGTGGTGTGGGCTTGTCTGGTTTCACCAGACCTTCCTCATAGACCTTCAGAATGGCCTCGCACACAAACTTGAACTGGCTCTGAGAAACAGGAAAGACAAAAGGGTCAAATGTAGATGAACGCAAGCTTATGTAGAAGAACATGACACTTAGAAGCTTTGAGACTGCAAGGCAAGAGCTTCCATGCGTTAAGAAGGCATATGTCTGCCGAGGGGTGGGAGAAAGGAGAACAGTGAGTACGGCTCTGTGTGTGTGTGTTAAGTGCATGTTTGGGAACGTGATGGGGGCGGTAGGTGTGTGTGCACAGTATGCACTTCATCTACTAGCAGGCCGCATCAGCAGCTCTTTCTCTCCTCCCCTGTCTAATTAGCCTGTAGCCCTGCTCTCAGTGCCAGGGCAAGGAGGCCTTCATTAAGGCCTTGTGTAACGTAACCAAGTTAGAGCAGCTGCTACATGTGCAGCTCAGCCGTGGAGACGTGAGTAGAGGCCGTGCACTACATGGTGTTTACACACGTCCAAACGTGCTGAGAAGTGGCTGACGTAGTTCGGGTTGTTTCTGCCAGGCACAACTAACACTATAAAATGGGACAAAGTTAACAACTAGGAAGACAGGGATTCTCATTGTCCAAGGTTCAGTACAAGAAATGTTTCAAATGTTTGGAGCTTATATGGTGTTTGTCCCTTAGTGGAGAAGATCTTCTGTACGAGGGGGTGAGTTGGGAAACAGAACTCACAGGGGTCTGGATCATCATTGCCCGCTGGTCCCTCATGGTTCTCACAATGTCTAACGGATACACTGGCTGATTGCACTCCATTAAACACATTGCGGTCTCCATGGTGATGAGCACTCCCGTCCGGCCAATCCCAGCGCTGGGCAGAGAGAGGAGGGAGAGCGAGGGGAGCAGAGAGAGAACAAGAGAAGAGAGAAAGGGAGGAGGCGTGGGGATGAGTGACTTGAGATTTCTGTTAGACCCCAGGGGCTGAGTCTTGAGTAATGATTAAAAAAAAAAAAATTAAATGCTGGAATTATGGTGATCTGAAGAGGGGATACGCTGTGACTTAAATACAGAGCTATCCTTGTATTACACTCAGGGCAAAAGATTGTGATGGATGAGAGAAAAGATCTAGATGAGTCACATGGCACTGCTGGTGAATGTGGCTCTGAAAACATCACCCCTGGGGTCGACTCCTAATGTATCGTTCACCTCGAACGCCATTGTCTTGATGAAAAGAACCATAGACCTTCCTTGAGTTGTGTTGCAACCACAGTAACTAAAATCACCTGCAGTGCACCACAACCGGCTCATCTTTTCCCGCTCTTTTACTCCGGACCAGAGACACAAAGTCCAAGAAGTCAGTGGAGTCATCAGGTACTCCGTGGTCAGGCCAGGCCAAATACTGAATCTGGGTCAGCTCCCTGCTCTCCTCAGTCTGAGGTGACAAAACAAACATCTTTCAGCCACTTGACTAAGTATTGGTTTGGACGGTTTGTGTGTGCGGTTGAAAATGTACCTCAGCGTGAGTGAGGGTCATGTCTCGAACCAAGAATGCAGAGTTTCCTTCTTCAGTTTGGCAGAAAACCTGGAAGCCACCATAGGTGGCAGTGCCTGAGGGACTGGGCCAGTACTGATGACATTTCACCTGAAGCAAGGAGGTACAGGTTAGAAGCAGAGAATGCAGGCTCATAAAAAAATAGCAATGAAAGAAATTTTAATGGGGCCCAGAACCGTGCCCTGTGGGACCTCGTTACTGAATCCTCGTCAGAATGATGTGGAGGCCGGTCCTTACCCTGCCTCTCTCCACCTGCGTGGTGAGCATTACCACCATCGAGGAGCTCTGCTCCCAGGTCATTTGCCAGAAGTCTGCACATGTGTTGGGTAGTGGCCCTTGGCAGGCGATGTAGCGATTAATGATACTCGAAGCGGGAATTTCCATCTGAAAATTTACCAGCCGAAGACTCAGAAACGAAAGTAAATCACTATGCAGTTGTATAGGTATGTAGAAAGATCAAAAAGAATCAAGAGCTCACATTTATGTAATTTGCATTGATATAGTCATCTGTGCCTTTCAAGAGGACCCGTGTGGCATCGTCTAAAGAATAAAGTAACGGAATATTTTAAATACAACAAACCCAGCCCAAGACCTGGGTTAGGAGGAGGCATGTGGTAATACTCACAAGGTGAGATGTCTCTGTAGCGGTTTTTGGAAATGTTCTGAGGTAATTTGGCACATGACATTGTCATTCCAGGCCTTTTACGGTAAAGTTGCTTCAAAGACAAACAAACAAACAAACAAATAAATAAATGGGTTTAAATCCTCCAATGCCTAAACGTGTTCACACCAGATGCTCTAGTATGCCTCGGCCCGTCTGTGATGATTTCATTATGTAAGGAAACAGCAAGAGATCTGAGATGTGAAACATGATCTGTAAAAAATGATAATCCTTACATGACATTCAGGAAAGATACAAGAGTTACAAGGGTGAGACAAGGGTGTCTGGCACAAGTTCTGTATTCAGGACCGAGTTAAGTCCTACAGAACAGCTGAACTAGCTATTCAAGACACTTCCCTCATATATTATAATACCAAAATGAATGTCTCTCTATAAGGCAACTATCTACCTTCTGTTTTCTATATGTCTACATAGTGCATTGAAATCTAGAAAAATAAAATACATTTGTTTCCTTTTTTATTTATTCAGAAAATCTGCACATGATGAGAACTAATTTTAGAGCCACACAAAGGTGTGAAAACAATGTATCCATGTCGTGTAAATCATGAACACTGACTGAGTTTAGCGTGTCCAACACAGATGTTCCAAGGAAACTATGACAACAAAAAGGTTCTTGGAGCCATTCATTCTCAACGTGGCATGAAACACAGCCACTGTGTGGATAAACACAAGTACGTCCTTGCAGGCACAAACATGCACAGAGACAGACATGCGCACAGACACAGCCACACGTGCACACACAGAGACAAACACACACACACACACACACACACACACACACACACACAGTCTGCTTGATTAAACACAGGAAGTAATAGGAAGTTCTTGTAGATATGACCACATTCTTGTAAACACCTTGATTACTTATATAACCCTTAAGAGGGCTACAACTTTGTACTGCATGTCAACCCAACAGCTTACAAAAGGTCTCGACTATATTTTGTGTCTATATTTTGGCAAATGTAATATTCTAAAGTTTATAACGTTACTACAGCCTTCAAATGTTTCCTACATTCTTTAGGTCAACTGCCACATAACATTAAAGGATGCAGTTTAGAGAGAGAGAAAAAAAAACATCACTGGAGTCACAAAACCCTTGCAATAAATACATCAGATTTTGCTCATCATGGACACACTTCTCTGTTGTTTTCAGACCAAACCAAACCCCATCCATATCTATATGACTCACAAGACAGGAGATCCAAATCAAAACTCGAAGAGTTCGTACAACTCCGTTAAGCTCGGCTGGCCATCACTGACGGCGTTAGCCTTGTTGGATGAACTGTTGCCGATTAAGACTCACATCAAACTGGGCCAGTATAGCTCCACTGCTGAGGCCCTCTCTGAGCTGCTGCATGGACTCCTTCCAGGCATCCTTGTCCAGCTGGGAGGGGTCTGTCGGGGATTTCGCTGGGATGTACTGGAAGTCTGGTTCCATCTCCAGCTTTTCCTCCACCACGTCATAGATAGCTAAAATGTATGCATATATAAATTCTGGATGATTGGACTCTAAATATAGGAATTACATTGGAAACCTCTAAAGTCTGAATAAATAAATCAGAACAGAAGCACAGCCAGACCATTATCAGAGGGTGAACAGTTGCCAAAACATAACAGTAAGTGGCATAATCTGGTCATTTAAAAGGCTTTTGTTCCAAAAGCATTTGGAAGAGACGCAAAGCTACCACTGTGAAACATTCAGCTAAAATAATCAGATGAAGGGGATTGCAGATGCAGAAAAAGCTAAATTCCTACAAGATCGGACACATCTGCTCCGGGAGAAGACTGAAGGGTGGCGCGCGCCCATGCTTGGCTCTTACCGTTGGGCCTGACCAGCAGGATGAGCTCCCCTGAGTGGCTTTCACAGCTGGCCCTGATGAACATGACCACCTGGTCGTGCGTGTGCTCAGAAATGTCGCGGCCGTTTATCAGCACGACCTGGTCGCCCTCGTTCAGGCGTGGCACACACATGTCAGCCTGGGGAGACGGGGGGGCACGGTGAGGTCAGGAGGGAAAAAAGAAAACACGCACAGGCCACAAATCAGAGGAAAAGACACGATGCGCTCGCCCTCGAGCACCACTGTGTGGCATCTGTGGCTAGCCGAGGAAGTCCTTGAAGGGTTCAAATGAACAGCTTGTGTAGGCTTCTACTGTCAAGTGACGAGCAAGTGTTTTATCTCCAGTTTTTTTTATTTTATTTTAATTCTTTGCACCAATAACTGCAAGATGTCCTGCCCTAACCCATATGTAGTTAGGTTTGCAGTTGGCACAGTCCGTCTGGCATTGCTCTTTATTCCTGCCAGTGACCATGGTCTGGCTTTACATGAATTTGTCGATTTTTGGACAAAATGTTCCCAAGATTTCTTGTAGCGTTTCTAACAGTAGCACCACTTGTATTCGTGGAGTAGCTGGTGAAACACTTCACATGTATAAATATCTAAGAACTATTCCTGATGATAATCTGAGTGCTGATATGATTGAGGCGGTAACTTTTAAGGAAGCTGATGTCATTTGGGATTAGGACAGTTGTTTTGTGTACTTTTTACCAAGTGTTTATCGAGAGTGCAGTTTCCTTCTCACGCACACGTTGGTTTTATTTTCTTAGTGTGATGATTCAGAACAGTCTTTACTGTGTTGTGACCACCTAAAAGGTTGGATCCATGTTACACTCATTTGACACTGTATTGTAAATAAACTGAAGGATATGCTGAAAAATTATTCTCACATCCTGCATTCATCTTTGTCCCGTCAGGTCTTATTAATGAGCAACATCCAACTCGGCCTCCATCAGTCGTTCATGAAGAACCACTGAAGAACCACTGAAGAACCACTGATCGACTTGCTTAGGTTGGTTTTTCAGTGGGTCCCTGTATTTATGGTTTTAATGTGTGCCATTTTAATTGACCCATTGGGAATAAGTCAAGTGTATGAAGTTAAGTGCTTCCAGTCTTTTACAAGTTCAGTTACTAGAGTTACAAACTCATAAAACATGACTGATACTTACTGATGTTCCTGGGGCCACCCGAGAAACAATCACGGGCATCTTCTGATCAGAACCACCCTAGAAAATAGAGGCAAAGGGCATCCAACAGCTATACGTTCATCACTCTTCAGTTCAACAGCTATACGTTCATCACTCTTCAGTTCAACAGCTATACGTTCATCACTCTTCAGTTCTCAATTTCTGACCACTTTGTGTGTGTTTTTTTCAACGAAAACAAGCTTACTGTAACATTGAATCCAAATCTTCCATTTTCATCAGGCTTCATCTTGATCAGAACAAGATTGTCATGAGGAACAACCCCGTTAGGCTGAGGGAAAACAATAAACAGTTCAGCTGTTATTTCTCCATCTTCATTTCAGATTCCTGAAAGATACAAAACTAAAAGCCATTGACGCACGTTAGCCCAAATTCTCATTTCAGCAGCTCAGCAGAATATACTGTTTGGTATGGCTTCAGTGCTTTATTTTGAGACAATGAAACTTAATTAGATGCACAGAAATGCATAAACAACACAGCTAACCATTTTATTACGCACTGTGAGGGTAACCACATTACAGGACCACCGCAGCAGGGAGGGGCAGTCAAACTATTAAGCTGTGTGCCAGACCACTTTAATAACAGGAACTCCACAATCAGGACCTGGGTAGTGCGCGCGGCGTGTGCTCGTGACGTACCGTCGCCTTGTCTGTCGCCACGGGAACATCGTACAGCTCGTTGATGTGGTTGTCCAGATCCTGTTGAGAGTGGGAGAGAATGAGCTGGCTCAGGGTCTTCCTGGATTGTTTAGGCGGCAAGGCAGGGGGTGGCCCATCAACCCCCTCAGGAGACCTGAATCAGCACCAGCACAAACAAACAAACAAAAACAAAGAGTTAATGAAAGACCCTCTGATCTGGATGTCATTTATTGGATCTGTGTGAGGACCTTTATAGAGCGCCACCTCGACGGTACCCTGCGCTATGCGCGACGTGCACGGAGCAGTACTGTGTAGCGCGGGGTGATGCCAGCTCCGCAGACCTGGCAGGGACTTGGTGGCAGCTGGCGTCCTGGCCCACGCCCGTCACCACCGCGCCCTCCGAAAAGCCACTTAACCTAAAGCTGCTCCAACTGCTGCCCCAGGAGTAGGCTAGTGCACGTCGCCACGGGAAACGGAACAAGATCCTCGAAGCTCCTTGTTGTAGTGTAGGTTTGAACGCAATATTAGAGTAATATTCAAGTGTTCTACTGAAAGCCCTTCCCAACACCACGGCGTGTAGGTGTGTGTGTGTGTGTGTGTGTGTGAGTTTTGGGTCACATAGTGTGTTGGGCTATTCTAGCTCAACCATGGGGCACAGAATTCACAACTCGTGCCAGCGACCATTACACTATGCACAGCTGAGTGCTAAAACATAAATAAGGAAAACCTTGAATTATATTGCAATTCTGCCTAAGCTAAGGTAATACCTACTGGGACAACCCTCATCACCACTATAAAACTCAGTCTAAGCTTTAACACTGCTGTTTACAAACAGTGTGGGAGCTCTCAGTGGAGAGAGGAGCTTTTTTTGGTTTTATAACGGTACTTCTCACAGGGGCAGCGTGTTTATTCACACGTGCACACACAGAGGAAACGTGCAGCGCTTCTACGTCCGTGCCCATCTGTGCCACTGGGCCGCTCCGACAGGCGCCCGGCCTGTGGGCTTGGGCGGAGGGAGCGGGTGGTTGTGTCATCCTTTGGAGCGGCGAGCGAGAGATACGTAAAGACTCGTGCAGGGGGGGTGGGGGGATGTGGAGGGTCCTGAGGTGCAGTGTGAAGCGAGGACCAGCATTCAAGTCTCTAGAGCGCTGAACGTGTATGAGCCAATAACAGGCAAAGCAAAGCAAAGCATCCAAATCCAATGAAATAAATTCACATGCATGCAAATATAGAGTAAACTACTAAAGCACCGTTAAGTCTGATAATTACATCTGTGAAAAAGGGGCAATACTTTTCCACAGTGGGACATGCATCATCAGGTCTCATCAAACCAGCCACTCCAGTTTAAGGGAGACCCGCACAAGAAGGCAGACAGGCAGCGGTGAGGGTTGGATTCATTAAGCCAGTCTCATCCTTCAACACAAATACCCGTCAATGTCATTAAGACTTAGTGAATGGAAGGCCTACAGATTTTCAAAGAGAACAGAGGAGCAAGGCATGCACCCCCCAAACCAAAGTAATACACTTGGCTCTCTGAGCAGTAAACACCTTTTACAGCAGCACCGAATGCATGCAGTTTCCATTCGAGACACTTTAATGACAGCGATGGAGGGTGTGAACCGTGATTGCCAGCCACAGACACAACAAAACAGGGGTTTTATGCAACAGTAAAATCAGACCCAGAGAGGCCTCGAGGTTGGTTGGGGCTCGGCCGGCCACGTGCGTGGAGAACACTGGCTCATGGGCGCGCTGCAAACCACAACGGTCAGGACCACGTCGGAGGCACCAGTCGAAGCAAACCGCCATGAAATCCCTTCAAAGTTCAAATTTAGCTGTCCACGAGTGACCGTCACAAAGGTTTCCCCCGGGGAAAGCTTCACGCGTTCTGCACTGCACTTCTGCATATTTGATTCTTTGACTGATCATCCAGGGGTCATAATGTTTCGCAGAAAACCATAATTCATGAACTGCCCGCCGTGAAACAGGACACGGTTGTAGGTGCAGCAGTCGGCAACGGTGACTAACGCGTCCGATCGTGCTGGCAAAGTCAGCAACACTCGCTTCAGGCAGGAGTCTTGTTGGGGCTTATCGTACAACTGAGGTTTGTGCGCCGCATGTGTAAAAACAAAGCCTGGACGAGGTGTTCCTGAAGGGGGCTCTGCAGATGTGCTCGTGTGCGGACGGGAGACCTACGGCGTGGAGTCCAGGCTGATGCTGTTGGCCTGCGTGGAGGAGGCCGACTTGGTGACGCGGTGGTTGGTGAAGGCAGGCAGGCTGGGAGAGGCGTGAATAACGTGCTCCACCAAATGACCCATGGAAGACGGCCGCGGTCGAGGCCCCTCTTGCACAAACAGCGAATTCCTGCTGGGGGGGTATGTAGAAGACAACTCTGGCTTCAACCCTGTTCACCTTTATCTTACTAAATCAGGTAGGCAAGACATGGAACAAAGGAAGAATAACGGCTGGGAATGAAACGTTAGGAACACCTTTCTGACTTTTCATGGACTACCATTTTTCACTCACTATTTATTTCACATATACTTTTATTTACTTGTCTTTCAGCTACTATACGTCTCCCCAGCCGTTGTTTTCCAAGCGCTCTCTTCTTGACTACAGCTTCTGCAGATCTCTTCTAGTCTGCTTGAGCCAGGTTTCCATGGCTCTCCTCAAAAGGCTGCTTACTAAGTTCTCCCTTTTCTCTAAAGGGATCTCCAAGGTTTAGACTGGGGATTCTTAGCCCCTGCAGCCAACCACTTTCACCTCACTGATTAGAGTGAATAATCTATTGTAGATGGGTGTAGAAGATGTAAAAGAGCTGAGTGCCACCCACTGATTAGGGGTTCCAGGAGGTGAGCGGGTGGGCAGGCTCTGGGTCTCCAGCCTCTCCTCAGACATCGAGTTCCTGCTCACCGCCTCCCAGTCCATCACACCCATCATCTTCCTCACTAGTGGTTTGCTGGGAGATCTAGGTAGACATGACACACATGTTCATGATGCAACAAACACGTAACAACACGGTCACCACACCATTCTGGCACAGGCAATTTTGCTGAAAGGAAATGAAGTTACAAAACACTTAAAGCCCATGACACTCACTGTCAACCTGTAATGTTACAGTTTACTCTTGTAACGCCAACTAGTTAAAACAGCTGTTTGCTATGGTGATGTCAAAGCTGGAATATTTAGATTTTCTGTCTGTGATTTTCATGACGCCGTGGTTTTTTTTGCTTGTATATTTGTCCCCCAGGTAAACTGCCAACGGCAGGTTACAGAGTTCGACAATGATCTAGAAGAGTTGACAGGCTTTTCATTTTTACAATATGAACGTTTAACAACTGGAGAGGAGCTTGATTGGTCACCAGTAACTCATCTCTCCAGAAAAAACATTCCATATGTTCAGGAATACTGATACTTTCCTCTCTCACTCCTATGAATGCTTTACTGTTACAATCTACAACCTGGAAGTGGTAAATCTAGATTTTGGCATACTTTAGATTCTTCCATAAATTTAATAATAATAATTCCAGAAACTCCATACTGGCCTTTTAGGAAAGACTACAGACCTAACAAAGACTAGAGAAACAACAAATTTCCAAATCAACTTTAACATTTCAGCAGAGCTGCTAACAGGGCAAACCCATAGCATATTTTCAGTGCTGGCCGTTACTTCAGACTTGTACTGGATGATTAAACTTCAACAAAAACTGATTCTCCAACATAGACATGGTCCCTCATCTTGCCCACATCCCATACCTAGTTTTTGTATTGATGCAGTAGGAGGGATACTGAGCAGGAAGGATACGGGCTGGTGGAGTAAACACTTGATCAGGCATTACCTTGCAAACACTCTATCTTTGATTCCCTTCTCCTTGCCATACTGTACAGACTGTGCTTCTGTCCTGCCACTGGGAAGAAACAAGTATTTCACCACAGCGTGTCAGTTTGAACATTTCGCTACACATAATCCATACCAAATCATCCAGTAATAATGGTTTCCATAACACTGAACAAGGTCTTTTTTTTTGTCTTGGTGTGTAATCCTGTGATTCTCTAATCAAACGAGTCTGCAGGAATTGAAATGTGTTTGTAGTGCGGTGGTCGCCATGATTTAAAACCTAAATAATACATTTGAAAAGCAAAGTGATTTAATAATACCCTTATTCTGAAACATTATCTGAACCACAAACATCTTAACGAGCATCATCAATATTTCACTGTAACGTGCTCCCCATTTCATCACTGTTACACGTTACAATCTACTGTTCCATTACAGTCTATAGTTTACCTAATAAATGCAGCTATAAAATGCTTTAACATATATTCGACAACACTATCCATGTGGTTTGAGACGATATGAAAGCTGACTTGACTGAACTGTCCATAGCACCTTTAGTTTACTGGCAGGAAATTCCTCACCGGTAGCGGAACTTGGACCCTAGACGGAAGTAGTGTGCAAAGAAGTTCTTTTCGGGTGGCACGGGCCGGTCCAGCCGGAAGAAGGTGTGGTGCTCCACACACGTCTTCCAGAGGTTCTTGCAAGCTCTGTAGTTGACCATGTTGAAGCCCAGTAACGTCTCGCGGGTCTCATTCTGAACAGGACGGAAAAAAGGGGGGGGGGGGTTTTTTGAGTTATAGCTAACCACTGGGGCAGTGGTAGCTCTGTGGTTAAGTCCCTCAGCTAGTAATCAGCCCAAATCTGCCAAGTCACCACTGTTGGGCCCCTGAGACCCTTAACCCTCAATTACTTGAGCTGTATTCTGTCACAACCGTAAGTCGTTTTGGATAAAAGCGTCAGCCAAATGCCGTAAACGTTATAGGGAAACTTCTCCTTGTGTAGGTAGAAAAAGGAATTGTGATCATACGACAGACCTTTTAAAAGAGGAAACATGGTAAACATATTGCATGAGAAAGAGCACTTCACACTTCTGCATATGATCCAACGGCATGCTTTCTAACCGCTGCGTGAATTACAGATCATTATAAAGCATTTTGAAAGGTAACTAATCAAGCTGAGCCTGAAGGGTTGTACTACAACACGAGCGTAACAAGGCCAGGGTTCCTTAAAGAAACCTGGATCCACCCACCTAAACAAGCCTATTTTGGTTTAATCATCTCCCTGAAGGCAATGTGCTCATGTTTCAAAGACAAAACAAAACGGATTACCTAGGGCCTTAAACCACACAGTTAGTACATTTGGTTAAATTGCTTGCAAATACTTTTGTTCTTAAAAAAAGTGCTCATAGAAAAAGATCTGATTACTTTTATATAGAAATTCTTTTGCTGGTTATCCCGTTCTTACGGAAGATACCTCCCATCCCAAAACTTCAAGTAGTCTACATGTGGGTCGTTTCTATTTACACCGTGTGGTTTATAACTGTCATGGGAGTAAGAATTGTATGTACCAACATAATTGTGTTTTGTCAGACTCGCTCCATTGCTAAAAAAATGTAAGAAAGTGGTAATGGAGTCAACAAAAATCATGACACACTGAAAAAGATGGAGAAAGATCATGGTTTATTTGCTTTAAGCAAAACACTGTTGATTTCTCCAGGCTTGACTGGAAATCAATCAGTTCTTTCTCACGTGCTTGAGTTGAACTGAAACATAATCTGCCCTGGAGCTGGTCAGCTGTTGAGTGAACGTTGCCATAGTAACTGAGCTGGTTACATATTAGGCATACCGGATAGTACTAATCCTGAAGTCAGGACTAATCCTAACCTCAAAATTACCTCACCAGTCCTGCCTCACCTCAGGTTAAAAGTCTACACCAAAGGGACTGAGAGCAAAGAGGCAGACTGAAGCAAGAGTCTCTTATAAAGCATTCAGCACCCTATCACAGACACAAAGACCTACCACCCCCCAGTCCTTCCATGCACTGCGGATGGTCCAGGTAGTCAAGCTCACAGCACACGCTACATTTATGGAGATTTTGTGCTCTACCACACACATTATAGCTCACCATCCCATGATGGGAATCTTTGTGTGTCTCATCCAAGTTCAGCAGTGCTGCTGGGAAAAGACTGTTGTAAAAAACACTGTTGTATGGTGCTTTGGAAGCCCATCTCAACTGCTGGGTACTAAAGTGGGCAGAGTTAACAAAAACATCCAGCAAGCGGACACTCCGGTCTCCGACCTCCAGCCCATCGACACGGGCCTGAGTTTGGGCCGAACCACATCAGACACAAGCTGTAAGACCCAACAGCTCTTACACAGTGGGCTCTGGGGCTCCACTGAGGGCTACGTGAAAGAGGAGAAAATGCCCCCCCCTCCCAGTGGTGTAGCTCGCAGGGCAGCAAGCCGGTACACACACCCACACCCTTGGACACACTTGAACACTTCACACAAGCAGTGGGGGTAAATAAATAAATTGAACCTAGTCAGCCACGCTGAGCCATCTGGCCATGAATTATGGATCATGCCACTTCTGAGTTCTGCTTTTAGAACAACTGCCACCAAAAAGAGCTGTATGGTGCATTATTCACACTGCTCGGGAGTCTTCGTGGCCCAGGAAGTGGAAGTGTGTGCGCGTGTGAGTGAGGAGGGGGGAGGCGCTGTCGTCGTGGAGACATGGTGCTGGCACGTGGGCCTCCTCCACGGTTCTGGTTTCAGATCATGCCCCACTCCCTCATGTGCAGAGCGCATTATCTACTCTTCATAATTAATACGATGTAAAGAGGCTCCTCCGCCCCCTCTCTCCCTCACTCTCCCTCTCCCTCCTCTTCCTCCGCCCCCTCTCTCCCTCTCCCTCCTCTTCCTCCACCCTCTCTCTCTCTCCCTCTCTACTACTACTGATGGCAGGAAGGCAGTAACGTGCAATGCATTTCAAATAAGCGAACAGCAGTGGAGCAGGTCAGCGGTCAGCGCTCTGTAACGTGACAGCAGTAGTTTGCACTAGCCGCTTGGTTAGTGCAGACGGCGTGATGATGGACGGGGGCTCTGCTGGGACACTAAAGCTCACGCCTAAAGGACTAGAGAATGGACACTGATTTGAGCCACACCACAAATGGAACTGAAATGACAACAGCCTTATTTATCTATTTTCCTGTGTTAGTCATAGCCAAACCTGATTTCATTTCACTTCTGGGACTGAGAAAATGAGTTTCAAACAAGTCTGGCTGTTAGGTGTAAAAATAAATAAATACATAAATAAAAACTACAAACAAACAAAACAAACAACAAACCATACCTGAAATGTTAAAAACTACCGAGACTCTTGAGTACAGTCGACACAAAAGAGTACTTTTGAGTACGGTTGCCCCTAGCCGTGTGTGTGTGTGTGTGTGTGTGTGTGTGTGTCTGAGGGGTAAATATGGAGAGTGCAGAGGTTTGACCGGCATTCTTGCCTAAAGTTTCTTTTGTGGTCCGAGAGCGCATCACGCTCGGTGGCGGACAGAACCCGAAGAGACGGAAACTTACCACTTCTCTTCTCAGCTGGATGAAAAACTGTTTGCATTTAAATGAGATTTTCACAATCTTCAGCCTGCAAAAAGAAAACAGAAAAAAAAGAAGCATGAAGTGCGTTTCGGAGGCAGGCGCTCTTAAGACGTGCTCTGGGACGGCTACAACCAAAGTGCTCTGGGACGGCTACAACCAAAGTGCTCTGGGACGGCTACAACCAAAGTGCTCTGGGACGGCTACAACCAAAGCTCCACATCACTTCTGGATGTCTCCTCAAGCATTCAGCTGCGCCCTCCCACAACTGTAGCTCTCCTTGTAAGGCCTGAATCAGAGCTGAGCACAATACACTTCAAATTTGAATCTCACAAACACACACACGTATTATTAAAACTGTGTCAACTATGCATGCGAGTGCGTACACACACACACACACACACACACCCCCCCGACTCATGGCTGTTAAACAGGGCGCACAATAAAGGCACATGAGGCCAAAAGAAGAAGAGTCTTCACCCCCCACAAAAGACACTTTAAAGGAGGGAGGCGCTCCCTCGTTACGTCCTCTCCACCGGCGCAGACGGAATAATCAATACTTCCAAACCGTGCCGTGGGAGGTCTGTGTGCAGGCATGGAAAGCCTCCCTCTCCTGGGCTAAATTTAGCCTGGCAGGGAAGCAACTGTGTGTCTATTTCAAAAAAAGCAGATTCTCAGGGCAACAGCTCCAACAGCCCCCAAGGAAAAGTGCCTGCGAGGACTTGGAGAGCGTGCGGAGAGCAGCACGTGCACACGCGTTCTTGTCTGGGGTGGCTGAGTGAGGAATTAACAGTCATCTGGCAAGGATCTGGGTGTCACTATTCCAGCCCTTTGCAATTTAGAGTGAGCTCAACAACTCAATACACCCAGTAGAAGCTCGGGGATCCAACCCCCCCCCCAGGTAAAGACAAAATAGAACGCGTGCTGTAAATAAGCAAGACCCAAGCAGATCCACCCCGCTCTGCGAGGAAGGGGGTGGAGAACGTCACCCAGCCCAGGCTCTCGGGTGGCTGTGTGAGGATCTCATATTTAGAGAGCTGGTCGCACTTCTACATTTGAAACAGTAAACGCTGTCTACAAGATTTCCTTCAGTCGTCAGTATGCTTGTTCAATACACAGCAACAAAGAAACTTGTAAAGATACACATGGGCTTTGAAAAGTGTGAACACGCATGCGCACACACACACACACACACACACACACACACACAAACACACACTTTAATCTACTAAAGTATCGACCAAACAAACAGGGTCCAGTCTCTCACTTACCATGGAAAGTAGTTCATTCGTACCCTGTTCTTGTAAATGCCTATCCCACATGACATTACCCCAATTAAAATCTCAGTGTTGCTTTGATCCTGGAACCACAAAGAAAAGAATATAGATTAAAAAAAATATGTACAGATTACTGATGGGCAAACATTCAAACATCAGTGAAAAAGACTGGAAAAAGTGGAAGGTTACACATGACAACACATCGGAGTTGAAGGAAAGATCTGATCTAAATCCACTGTGGACTGCTATGGCTTTTGTCCCAATGCTGAAGAGAATATAATTGGTCATTAAGGTCTTTAAAATGTCACCAGGGTCAAGATGGGGAAGTCACACCAATGACTGAAGTGAGGAAACACAAAGGATTCTCCTTTTTTGCCTGGTTTGGAGGGAGGGAATATAGAGCAGCCTACTTAACCCTGTCTCTCGGACACACTTCCTCAGAAACACATTACACATCACCCCTTTCCCGGACTCCAGAGAAACGGAAGGGCTTCCAGCCAGACCTCTGCATCGCATTCTCTCTCTCTCTCTTTCTCTCTCATCCATCTCCCTGGTGCCTGATCTTTCAGGCCTTTGCCGATTGTGACCGATAATCACAGTAGAAAGGGAAACACACACACACACCAAAAAACAAAAGCCACTCCAATCTTCCAGCACAAAGGCCACTGATGAGGACCTTTAGATGTAATGGTTCCCAGCATATTTACACACTCAAATGACACACTATAAAATGTACTAAATTAACAGACAACAGAGAGACAGCTGGTCAACTTTACAGATCTGAAAGACTTTTCAATCTTCTTTAAATGTCTTCTAACTTCCTGGCATTTGTGCGGTACATATGTAAAATATGGGTCACATTAACAGACCATGTAGCCTTTCCTTTAATCTCCAGTTCTGTTGGAATTACCATAAGTAAGGCAAAGTTTCCCTGTTCAAATTCTCCGAGCCCCCCAGTACAGCTCCAGTTCAAGCTTGTCCAGCTTAGCGCACCCGTTTCACCAGCTCAGGTGTGAACAGTCAGGACATGCAGACTGGACTGGCGCGGCCGGTCTCCGTGGCGAGTGTCGGACACAAGCCTGTGCAGCAGGGGGCGACGGCACGCATGCTCACCCTTGCATAGTGCAGCTCGACTCCGTAGAGGTCCAGGGCGCGTGCTTTGTTCAGGTAGTTAAACTCGGACTCGGCCGGGCTTAGGCCGCTGCGGAAGAATCCAGAAAGAAGCGAGGTTGTGAGAGGAAGCACCGGAGGTAGTGGGAGGGACGGCCGTGCGAACAACGCTGGCCTGGCCAGCTTGTGACCCACAAGCGTGAAACCAGAGTGTAGAGAACAACGGGGTAACTGTTCTCAACAAGCACAGCCACCCACCCCTCCACCCCTCCACCCGCTTCCTCATACACACAAAGCAAAAGCTGGAGTACTGTATTAAGACCTGCAGGGCTGAATGGACTCTATGCTGGACTTGTAAACACTATTACATATTAACCCACCACTGAGTTTCTTGCTGCTTTTACACACTTAAGATAAGAGCAGATTAGCATAAATTAGGTCCTTTTAACGACTATGATCTGATATTCCATAAACATTAATAATAACAAGGTAATAAGTGTTTGACATCCTATACGTAAAGGGTTAATAATATGTAAAAGCTTAGTATAACGTAACCCAGCTAACAGTGCGAACTCCCTGGGCCTCACCTGTGTTGCTGGTGATGTTTGCCGACTTCCTTCTCGAAGCCCTGCGGTTGGTTGGGGATGAATCGGTACTCCGACAGGTAGCCGGGTGAGTTTTCCGCCTCCCTGTAGTCCCCCAGCTCGGCTGGAGGGCCAGACAAAGCCGTACAATCAGAGCGGGTGGCGAGTCCGGCGGACGGGCGGGGCCACGACCCCTATAGCGCTGTGAACGCCACGTGCACGGACTCCACTAACGAGCGCTGAAAGGAGATAGCCCTGAAAGCAGGTGTTAACGACGGCCCAGACTTTGCTGGTTTACACAGCTCCGAAGAGCACAGCCGCGAGGATCAATCGGAATACATTTCCCTGACACGAGAGAAGCACGACGCTACTGGTTTCTCAGGTTCCTCCTCCTCCCAATATCCCCCCACTCACTCACTCACACACACACGCCACCCGGGTGGTTAATGCCACGTTCAGGGAAGCATGCTTGCCTCATGCACCTCTGGCTCTTACAAGCTGGAGCTTGCTGTGTGCCACTGGAATGTGCTGCGTTAGCCAGGCGCTCACAGGGGAGACACCGCCTTCTCTCTGACAGGCACTTCACACACATTCTGTGCTCCAACCTAACGGGCAACACACTGTAACGGCTTCACTTACCATAATTACCATTATTAATGATTAATGATACAGGACCCTGGAGAACTGTGTGGAGCAGAACCACAGACCAAGTGGTATTTCATCACTCACATGCAATCCAGTGCTTATTTAATCCAGTATTTATTCAATCCAGTGCTTAATCAGTGCCACATAACAGTTTGTCCAGTGTCTGCGTTTCTCTGTTCCTTTCTCTTCCTTGTTTTGATCTAACGGTGGAAGCCACACTCTGAGCTCCATCTCTGGATGCAGGTGACTTCAGGTGAACTCAGAAGGTACAAATCAATCTTAACATGAAAGCATTTCTAATTATATCCTTATTGTTGTACTCGACTGTTACTGATGGTTGGTTAAAGGAAGGTGAAGGAAATGCTCGAGAGAGACTGGAACCGCACGAGAAAAAAAATGTGAAGAACCTTTTTTGTGAAACCAGATGGCAAAGGGCAAACGGCAGAAGTGGTAACGTGAACGACCGTAACGTGAACGACCGTAACGTGAACGATTTCCCGGCATATTATAAAGTTTATGACTCAGAAAACTGAAGACGAACACGTGAAAAATCATCAAACAAAACAGCCTAAGTAACTGCAGCTATTCGAAAGTATGAAGTAGACCTTTAAACAGAATAACAGCTAACTTATACAAGTTTATACTTACATTGAACAGCATAGGAGGCCAATAGGGCGGCAGTATTGTGCGGGCAGGGCAGTCTAAAAAGACACCAAAAGAGCATCGTTAGGTCACGCGATGACTGGTGTCCATGTAAAGGCATACGCTTCAGTGTGGAGGTTAATTAGGAACCAGCAGTGATCTGTAGCTTGTGCTCGTCATACACAGATAACGAGCAGGCTTGGGATACCCAAGACCCCCCCCCCCTCCAAACTCACCTCCCACTGAGAATGTCCTGCTTGATTTGCAAAAAATACTGGTACCTTTAGAGAGTGGTAAAGAAGGCCGTGCAGGCAGAGGAAGAGAGAGGTGGAGGAGAGATGGAGAGAAAGCAAAGGAAAAAGAAAAGAATCATTGAGAACCTGTGGTCACGGAGTAAAAAAATAAATAAATGTTTATTTCCCCAAAGCATGAATACATGTTGACTTTTTAAAGCCTTGAAAGGTTCATACAAAGGCTGTCCCTGGAACAGCGTAGAAGGCAATAAAACAGAAGTGGAGGGGGGTGTCTGGAGCAGCTGTTACAGTATGACTGCTGCTACACGTTACAGTATGACTGCTGCTACACGTTACAGTATGACTGCTGCTACACGTTACAGTATGACTGCTGCTACACGTTAGGTTACTCAGTTACAATAAGGACTGAACAAAATTATTTGCAATAAATTCAAACCACAGTGGTGCATCACTGACACAGATAAACACCACATTGTGATCAATGTTATTTACAGTTAGACACCCTCACACCCCAGAGACATGCATTTCCACGTAACGGTATGCTGTGGCCACCTCTGGGCTCGCTGTGCTCACCGTGTGTACTCTTCCTGAAGTTTGCTAGGGTCACTCACGAAGAACTTCACCCGGAAGTTCAAATGATGAGGAGAACCCCCTACAACAGAAGAGCACGTGAGCAGCTCAGGAGAGCATGGACCAAGAATCGATAGCCCACTTTAACTAACTGTGGTTAAGAGACGTTAAGAGATGTTTAAAATTGACTCACTTTTTAATTGCTTCCTGATGGGTTTGTTGGGATCCAGCCACCTCTGAAATATTGAAGGGGGGATGTGACCTCAGTAACAAGGTAACACAATGATACTCAATAATTCACTACGCTGGTTTTCTCTGCTGTGTGGAGACAGAGGAGGTCTAATGTGCAGTTGTAGCACAAAAGGCCAGACTGCTTTTCGACAAGGTAGCTCTTTAACTTCGATTCATCTCCACCAGCAGAACAATACTATCGACCTAGTGATGGTGTTTTATCTGACACCCTAAGGACTTCTGTCAATATTCTTGCTTACAATGCAAAAAATAAATAGAAATCTGGTCAAAAATTTCAAAAGGAGGTAGGGTGTCAAAACAAAGGATCAACGCCTATTCCGTGTGTCTTCGGAAGATACCGTGACCTCAAACCAAAGACTGTGAAGCCAAGTTTCACCCTACACTGCAAAATGTAAGCCTGGTTCAGGAGCACAGTCAGCTCCTTCCCTGAGGCGATGTACAGCGGCTTAAAGGAGTCAGGAGCAGGACGGAGCCGCTTCGCCCCCTGCCTGACCCCCGGGTGTGACCTTTGAACTCACCGGACTGTCGGAGGACTCGTCAGCCAGATGCAGCCCAAAATAGTCTCTCTCGGTCAGCTCCAGGTGCTTGAAGACGGCGTCCAACAGCACCTGTCCAAGATCGTTCTTCTGCAGGACAAGGACACGTGCATGCACGATTAAACAATGCATTCTGATCAACGTTATTTACAGTCTAGATACATTTTACCCAATATCTGAGGTACCACTACAGAAAATGGCTCTTTTGGAATAAAACACGTCTTGAATGTAAAGTACATCTTGCTTTGGTGTGGTGGGTCCAGGGAGCAACTCTGCGAGAACCATGGTTGAGAAGACCATTTATTTGTTTATTTTCTTTGCATCACTCCCTTAGAAATGTACGAGTAGTGCTTTGCATACACCTTCCACAAGACACGGGATTTTTACATACACAAGCTGTAGATAAAACACACCTGTAGATTCAAGTGAGTTTTCTTCTCCGTACTGGCATTTACGATGTAAGCTGCATACAAGACAATTCTGAGTTTGTGTCTACTCTACCACACGCTGTCGTTCTCCTTCTAAAAATAGAATTCAGGAAGCATCGTCAGGCCACACAACTGCCTTCACCTCATCTGCTTTGTTACCCTGTTAAAATAAACACTTTGTAATTTCTGTGACTACTCACTGTCCTTTCAATTTTCTAAGACAGAAAGAGTCTAGCCACATTCCAGCTATGTGTTACAGACTTTAAAAAGCACGTCCATGCATATCATAACACTGATGTATCTATTCTCAGATGAAAAAATAAAAACGTGGATCAAATTACCATCCACTGAACTGTAATCAAAGTTTATAAATTCTTTCATAACCTTGAGCTATGACTACAGCTTTTGGTTACAATTAGTAAAAACACAAAGCAACCATGAAGTTACAAAGATTTCCTTTATCATGGTACAACCGAGGTGCTGTTTTTCTGCTGACTCGAAGCAAGTTCCTGACAAACACTTGGCGGAAGTTTCCGGCATCCAAGGAGGAAGGTGGTTAAATGGTGCATTAGTCACCTAGTCTTTTAGGGTTCAGGAAGTGGGTGCGTTCCTGCCCTTTCTGCTTCCTTCCAGGCCCACGGCTCTTTGAGCTGTGTGCCAAAACGACACAGATTTTAACACCACTGGCAGCCTAAACTAGAAAGGCAGGCTTAGTGCACAGTCTTTTGCGTGTGCGTGCGCGTGTGTGTGTGTGTGTGTCTCCACACGCTATGCTAAAGCCTGTCCTGCAGTGGTAGAGTTAACTAAAAGCAGGAACAGTGGAGCTTCTAACTCGTGTGTGTGTGTGTGTGTGTGAGAGAGAGAGAGAGAGAGAGAGAGAGATGACACACTAAACACAGACCCAAAGGGCCAGTGTACTGCTTTACTGAGCTGCTGGTCTGCTTCCACACTAACAAGCTCTCAGCAGAAGCAGTCAGTGAAGACACAGCAGAGTGTCCAAATCAGCGTTTATTTACAGTAGTTAGGAAGAAGGAAAATTAGTCTCACACTCACACACGCAACTAAATACTGCGTCGTCCCTTAACCCTTAACCCTTACCATGTCCTCAGCAGGCAAAAGGAAATATTTCTGCTCTTCTTGTTTGTGCTGTTGTTTAGTAAAGGTGTGTACACTCCAAAAAAAAAATCCCCTCAGAGTCAAACTTTTGATATTTTCCCCTCGTCATCAAGGACTTTGGATCCCAACGTTTTCCACGTGGCAGAGAGCTGTGTGGATGTGGTCTAGGATGCTGGGTTTTTTGAGAGAACCTGGAACAGCGTTTAATGACGAAGAGGAAGGAAATCACAGTAAAAGCTCTAAACTGCCAGATGAGGAGATGCTGATGTGGCACTAGCACCTGCTCAGACGTCCTGGACAAACATCACCACCAGCTAAGCAGAAGACATGCAGGGTGAAATTGGAGGTGCATGTGTGTGTCTGCAAAATTCTCCACAGGAAGAGATATGGCAGTCAGGGACTCCATAGTGTCCCAGTGTCACAGCAGGAGTGTGTACTAAAGCAAGAGAAGTGTCTGAGCACTAACGGCACTAAACCACAGTGAGAAATGTGTCCCAGTATGAAACAGAAAGCACGCACCCCAGATCCCAGTTGCTGTGTCTGGACACGGTGAGGTGGGGAGGAGTGGTGTCAGGGGGTGGGGTTACCGCTATCAGCATTAGACAGCACTTGTAATGCTGACAGCGAGAGATAGATGGGGGTCGAGTATCAGGAGAGGACAGGAACGGAGATGGCTCACGCGACGGAATGACAGACATGCGAGGTGGCAGGAAGCAGCATGTCCAGGAATCATCTTGCAGCAGGAGGCGGAGTTTTTAACGGCCCCACCAACAGAGCCTCCCTGCTGAGAGAGGCCTGCACTATATGCTAGGGCTGAAAACATGAGGCTTTTCACTTATAATGCAACAAATCAATACTTGGCAATATTTCAGGCATTCCCTTCAGCAGCAAGCTATATGATGTACATTATCGTTACCAACTGTTATAATTGGATTTCAATTTGCAATAAAAACTTTATTCTAAAGTTGTCAGTAAACATTTAGTGAACTCTGATTGACTGGAAACCGTTTCAACAGCCACGAGAAAATGAAAACAGTTTTCTTAGCAAATTGCTCTAAACAGAAATAAAGGAAAGCCAACCTCAACGAAAAACAATTCTGAAGTATTCGCAAAATACTTCCCACCTTGATTACTACTTTCCTTTAGCCACTTAACCAAGTCGAGGTACTGCTCGTCATGGAAAGACACAGGAGCATAAGGATGTTAACAGATGCCGTGTAAAACATTTACCCAAATCATTACTCATTAGAAAAGAGATGTTTGTCGCCGAAATGTTTTCTCAATGCTGAAATCACCCAGTTCAGTTTACCACGTTTAGACACTGTGTAAATATACATCTAACATTCGATATAAAACCCGTTTTCCTCAGTCTTGTAATGGAACATCTGTTTAAACAAGTGGCTTGAGTTTCCACTACTTTGGAAACTTTATAGGACATGACAACAACAGTAACTGTGTTTCGGTATGACTTGATGCCCTCATAAATGGAAGTAGTGTTTGAATTTGAGTCTGCTACATGATTTGAGGCTTTTCTGCTCTTAAAATATCACCTTTACTAAGGCCGCCCTTAATTTGGCGGGCGGTTCGTTTACCCCGCATCACATCCTTCTGGTGAATTAGGACAAAACTCTCCCCTTACCAACGAATACTTGTTCACTGCACGTGAAGACGGTGTCCCCCGGGTCGTGTGCAGGGTCACACGCCTACAGGCGAAATGTTGTCAGCCAGTTCTAATATTTACAGGTACGCTTGGATTTCTTTGGTTTGTTCATCATCATCTCAGATGGAATGCACTGATGTGAAACGTTTACGGTGGTCCTGCCCGGTAACTAACGATGCAGTGTGGCGAGCTTCCTGCTCGAGTTGGACGTTCTCCTCCTTGTTCCACTCTAAACGAGCAGCCCCCGCACCTCCAGTGTGTCTTGTGCGCATGTTACTCTCTCAGAGCCAGAGCTGAGCACAAGCGTTCCTGGGAGCAGTGAGAAGTAAACAGAGTCTCGTAGCCGCGTGCGGGTAGAGCGTCTCGCAGGCAGAGCGCCGCGTCCCAGTAAAAATACCAAAAGGACACCATGCAAACTGAAGTTGTGAGCAGTTATTAACATGTGAAAACTGTTTTAATTTTTTTTTACATTTTTTTAAGCAAGGAAAAGCCTTCTCCAGTGCTTTGCTGTGGTCCTGACTCCTGCACTGGGTGTAGTCACAGGGCCAGTTGAGATCAGTGATACTGAGGTTAGGATTAGGGTTAGACCACCGTGACCAGACGGCGGTCTAACCCAACCCAACCCCCCTCCATAGGAGGGTCCCGGGACGCGTGGCGTGCCCAGCCGTGCGTGTGCACAGGTGACGCAATGCTGCAGGTACAAGCTTGTTCTTGATTCGGAGGCAAAAGGGAGTCTCCACCTTCTGCAGGAATGTCAAGCACGTAACCAGACTGTGAGCAGAACTTAGCCGCCACCATCCTGAAGGCAGCACTCACACAAGTGTGTTGTACACAACATGACAAACCTTGCTTTGGTCAGCGTTAGCATCCATATGGAGAATCACAAACCTCGCCTTGACCAGCGTTAGCATCCAAATTCTTAGAAGCTTTAAAGAATTGGGCACTCAAATGCAAATCTATTCTTGCAGAATTTGAGAAAATGATTCTTGAAATGCTGCGAGACCATCTTTGTGACAGGGATTACTTTCCTCATCTCATCACTTCTTACAATCATCTTCACTTTCTTATAAACATGATCTCCAAATCTTTCTGGCTCAGGTTGGGGTTTTTTCTGTCTTCTTCTTACCATTCTGCGCTCACTGTTAAAAGCACGTGGTTCTGTGGTTTACCCAATTCAGGTCAAACGGAAACAAACAAACTGATAGTATGAGAGGATACTTACGTTAAGCTTGAAGGGCTGGATGGTGTTGTCCAGGAGGACGACGTTGCAGACCACCTCGGCGTGGTGCCCGTCTCGTGCCAGCTCCGATGCCCGCACATTGTAGGATCTGCCAGCAGGCAAACGGAAGCGGGTGCTCATTACGGTCCAGCCGGAGTCTGTGGCACAAAGATGAGGCCACTTCAGGAAGACATATCACAGCAGTCTGAACTCTGTCATATGGTATTTTGTACCACTCAGTAGGTGAATCAAACCCATTAAGTACCTGTAATTATCATGTTGTGGAACCACATGGACAAATGAACACTACTAGCTTGACTTAAACAGGCTCTTGCGTTTTTTACTTTAGCAGCTACATGAAACAAGACCAAACAGGCCAAACAGACACACGGTGATGGAGTAAGCAGAACTGATGTTCTTTTTCCATAAATGTTCTTTGTCGTATGAGTGTAAACATGCCCACCACTCTAGAACATGAGGCCTACAATGGGGATGGAGACTCAAACAATGGAATTTGGAATAATGCTAAAATTAGCTATGGTCTCTAGGACCAGAGCATCCCTGGATCCAGAAGACTAAGGTCGCCAGATATGTGCCTATAAAAACAAACAAACATGTAGCCCTTTGTCTTTATTGATATTACCACTGCAGCTCACAGAAAACGCCAAGGATCTGAAAGCAATATCGGGGTACACCTGGAGTCTTGCGTGGCCCGTCACCCTGTACGTCCGGTTTACAGCCCAGCGAGGTGGCATGAGCTGTAGCCATGTGGCAGACTGGCATGGCGAGACAGTCAAACACAGACGCCTGCAGGTAGGTCTCCATGCACACGCTCACCTTCATCCTCACACCGACGCCAACGTCAATAAGGAACGGCTTTGACCTGGAAAAGGAACCTCTGTGTACTGCAAGACATCCCTGCTAGAGAACTGATCTACACACACACATTAAAAAAGTGAGTGCAAGTGTGTGTGTGTGGTGTCCCTTGGGTCCACACATGACACTCTGTCCGCGATGCCAATTTGCCCCGCTGCCCTGTTTCCCAACCATTCAATCTGACCATCATGCCAACACATTTGAGAATGTTCAGCCATTAACGAAGGCAGCTTGGGGGTCCTGCTACTGAATGACCTCCTTTCTCCTCTGACCTACTTAGAGTTTTACGCTCGTCCAAAATCTGACTCATTTTCCAGTAAATCAGTTTTGATTACATGCATAATCCAGTCATTTTACTTATAATCCATTTTTGTCATTTGGCGGAATGTCAAACGGTCATATTACAATTACAATGTGAATTTTCACGAGCTCTAGACTGGAAGCGTTTGCCAGTCAGTGTTCGTGAGAAGGCCTGCAGTCCATCTTTAACCCTGCTTTATCACACCTATCTCAGGTCCCCGGCGATTTAACAAACATTTGATTAAAACAGGCATTTCACAGGATGGAAAACACTGCAGTATTTCAGAAATAGAACTACTTTTAATGAGTCAGTAGTTTTAAAAGTGCAGTAAACTCACTGAGCAGTAGTCAGAAGTTTAAAACTGCAGCGGGGTTGCAGAGAAGTAGATGGTAGTTTAAACAATGAACTGCATGTCATTACCAAAATTTTATTTTCTGAATAAAGATAAATAAGCGAGTCTTGCGAAAATGATGGTAATGAACTACAAACATTCATCTTGTAGTAAAGATAAATTCTTATTTGTAGGTGTACAAACAAATAAAATCCCCCAAACCACAACCTAAATGTTTTTTTCTTTTGGTACCCCTTTAAAATCAGGTCAGTGTTTTGTTTCTTTCCCAGGCCCCAGAAAGGGGGAACTGAAGTGCGAGACTTTAAACCATTGACCTCTGAATCTCTCTCAGTGGTCTCTAATGCCCTTTTGTGATAAGATTATAGCACTTGATAAGCAAGGGATGTCATTAGTACTGTTCCTCTAAGGTCTGAGAGTGAGGCAAAAGCTTGCAAGCATTCAGAAAGGAAACCACCAGCTTGCCAGAGGCGTTAACGGGGAAGCACTGTCGTAGTCTATAGCCTCTTCATGAACCCTACCATTTTCATTAATGAGAGGACAATTCCCCAGACAGCAAAATAAGTGTGAGTACAGCCTCAGGTAACAGGAGTCCAGATAAGGTACGGGCTCCAGGCCTGCTGGCCTCTAGAACATACGTTTACCTCCCTGCTATGTCCAAGTGATGAGGGAGGAAGATAACTAGAGCTTCCATTTCTGTAAGCACTGCACAAACCCTGTGTGGAAGAGTGTGCACCTTCTGCCAACCTTCTGAATGCTAACTGAAGTGGTACTGTAGAGATTTAGTTTAGCAGACTAAAGCTAGACCAACACTAGCATGTCAAGTCTTAATACTGTGGTGATTTTCTTCTACACAAATGCTATCCGGTCAGAAACTGACCAGTGATGAACTGAACAGGGGTCAGCTAACAAACTGCAAAAAACCTAGACGGCAAGTTGAAATCATTAATAAGACTTGGTAACCGAGTAAACCTAGAAAAAAGAGGTCTACTGCTGTCTGAGGGAAACCCTGGTGGATCAATGGGGACTGTAGATCAAAGGACAGTCTGATACAGACACACTGAAGGTAGCCAATGGCAGCCTGCAGCAAACGAACTGCAACGGCACACCTTGCTGTGGATTCCCAGGCAAGCAGGCGTTTCTCCTAACTCGTGTGTGAGAACACAAGCTCACACACGTTTCAACCAAGTCCACAGGAACTTGGAACCAGATCTCAGCAGTGCGCAACACACGTCTGTAGCCAATCTCTGACGGAGCCTGATATTTTTGCTCCCTCCGGCCACATGTGACACCAAGTAACTTCTGGTGGACTTATGGGGAAAAGCAGGAGACCCCCTCACGCCCATGGCTTCAAAAGCAGGTTGGACGTAGACGTGCCAAAGAAAAGCTTTGCTTATAGCAGGGAATTTGTGCAAAAAGCGTCATCAAGCACGCTGATGTCAGTCCTGTAGCGCAACACACGTTTGAAGCATAACCACCAACATAAAAAGAAAAACCTTTGACATAAACACATCAACATCCTCTCTGGCCGTCTCAGCGTGCCAGCGTTCAGAAACACAGGCCACTCGAACCCGTTCTCAGAGAGCATATCATCAGAGATTTCCCTAATCCCGTAGCAAGCTTCTCCAATTCATCTGCACAATCACTGTAAACTCTGCAACTCATGAAACTACCATGGCAGGACAATCCACCTAATCTCTTAATCCTACCTGAATTAAGCACATCTAGACTGTATGCTCTCACTTACAGTAGTTTCGGCCAAAGAGTAACTCTGGTGCTTATAATCCAGTCGCTCCTTCCCTGAGATTAGTGTCAGTACTCTGCCCAAAGTTAGTACCCTGGGTGCTGCAAACAGCTAGCGCACGAGTCCGACACACAGTTCAGTTAGAAACCTATTCTAGATGCCTACAGGTGCATGTCATTTTACTCAGCAAATGGACTGGTTCGGTTTGCAAAGAAATGTCTGAACATCAAATTAAATAATACAATATACTATAAAATAAAAGTTTCCTCTTTCCTTCCTGACAGGAATGGTCCTTGCTTCAAACATTTCACCATGTCTCTGAGTGCCAACACAACCACTGAATCAACTATAACTGGTGGAGGACAGCATAGCTTTGCCACTCTGAAACTTCTCAAGGAAACAAGTATGCTAGCATGTTTAATCACTGTTACATTTCATGAAAAAAATAAAAACTTCATGCTGCTGTCTTGTGAAGGCAAGAAAAGGCTTTTGTGAGATGCAATTTCTCATCTGCCTTCCTCCTATCTGGGCTGTTTTCGTCATTTCTATTATAGTCACATTCCACCCCTTGGGGTGTGTGTGTGCGCGCGCGAGCACACACACACACACACACACAATCTGTCTTGTGCCAAATAAATCCCAGTGTGTTGGAAGGAGATCTCAGTGTAAGCTTAATGATCTCAGTTAATTTACATGTAGATATATTTTCCGCTTTTGTTTTGCAGCACATTTCCTACCTGGATGTTGTCAAGGTTACTGTTACAGGCCCACAGATAGGTACACAAAAAGAAACAGCCTCTGCTCAAGTGCAGCAGCCTGTAGCTGGTGACCTTTCCTAACTGGCCTGTAGAGAAACTCAGCCTTTAGTTTGTGTCTACAGGCCAAACTCAGGATGATGATCAGGGCTCCAAATCATAAATCTTCAATAGTTTTTCCAACTCAAGACCAGAGTTTCAGAGCAGGCCCTGAGCAGCACTGAGACCCATTCCAGCACCTTGGAACCTCTCAATCCATTTTAGCAACATGTAATATTGGCACATGACTCCCTGTGACATATATGCAAGCAATTTGCTTCAAGTATCACAAAGGAGCATCACGGTGACGCCCCCAAACAAGACATTCTCAGACTGTTTAAGAAATGACTCATCAAATTGAATAAAGCTAAATGCCACTGCTGAAAGGTGGATGTCTTCATGTATTGTTATAGTCCTGAAAAGACAATTGATTTAAGTCCCTTCCAAAAAAATAAATAATGAAAACAAGAGTTTATAAGTGTTTAAGACGCAGCTCTCATTAACTGTTCAATCTGACCAGAAACCAAGCAACTTCAGACATGACAAATATTAATTGAATTCGGTAGTGTCTTTACTCACAATGTAGCATAACGAGTCTCACAGTCCATAATTAAAAGTAGCAACAGGGAAGCACAGGAAAAGCAGATACAACAGTAACTACAACACTGAACAGGAGAACGAGCTCCAGCACCAGTACAATAAAGGAGAGTTTTCCCATTCTCCATTCCCCCATACTGGGCATGCCTCCTCTAGACCCAGACTCAAGAAGCCCCCAGTTCACGCTCACATTTGGACAAGCACAACCCAGGGGATAGAATACCAGGCAACAACCACAACTCACAGAGAGGGGGCAGGTAGGATGAACGAACGTGATGGTGATTTATGTCTGTAGTAACAGTCATTCCATCAGAAATCTAATTAAGGCAAGTTTACTCATCTCAATCTGCATGTGGACAGTGAAATTCTGTGTTATTACTTCAACTATTAAACTGAACGTATAGACAAAATCAATTCACTAAACGTTCTTATCAACTTTTTCACGTCTTTTGAAATGCGACAAAGAGCTGATGTGTCACCACAAAGCTTTTGCATATGACTCATGTCTTGATTATATCTTAAGGAAGAAGTGAACTAAACCTTGGTCTTGAAAAGAATTAGAATCTGATAAGGTAACTCTGAATGTACACTGACTCACACTGTTGTTATAAACTAATTTCACCAATGACCACTATTGCATCCTGACACTATTATATTAGCAAGTAAATAGTGTGATAGCCAAATTGGGCATTTTAACAGCTAGACAAACAGATATCTAAAGTAAATTTACACATGAAAAAACATTTTTTGGTGTCCTGTCTCTTTCTTTGGTGTAACTTTGTGTGTATCTTGGTTACTGATAATGATTCTTAGACACTTATGCCTTAAAATATTACAGAAAACAAAAACCCCCAAAAATGCTACACAACCTGTTCATAACACAGTAACTGAAAATGTAACAAGCCCATGTCTTAACACTTCAATGGCAGCCTCAGATGTGCTTGGTCAGGCATTTAGACCAGCAGTCCTAATGTGGGCTGGTGTTAAAACAAACAGCTGTCCAGGCACCTGTCTTCACTGACCCCCTCTCCTCGAGCCCCATGCCCAGCGTTGCCAGGTTTCAGCTCAGGTGTGTGCCGACGCCTGCCCGGCCCCTCACCACAGGCTGTGCTCCTCCAACAGCTGACTCCCCAGAAACACCAGCAAATGGTCTTGCAATTGAAATCGCCTCTTCAAATGAACCGAGAATGCGTGAAAATCCCCAAAACGCTAGTCGGGCTGTTACACTGGACCTGATTCATACTAAAACATTCGCAAGGTCCACAGCTCACAATGTCCCAGTGATTGTTTTTTATACGATGGGTTGCATCGATCTCCTTCTTTCAAGCTGCAGCTGCAGAAACCTCGGGGACAGAATAACGATGCAATAAACCGATAATGAAATCACATAAGCGCATGACGATGTAATCGGAAGCTGGTATTTATAACACATTTGTTCGCATCCTGTGGGAACCTGTTCAGAGGAAGACGCTCCTCTTTCGATACTCAGAAATGGTGATGACATCACCTACAATCAAGAAATAGCTAAAGAAATCGCTCGTTGCAATGACTGCAAGTTAAATGTCCGCGGGCGGGCCATCTCCTACCACTCCTCAAGGTTTGTTTTTCAGTGCAGATCTTTAAAAAATGGGTTGGCTGTAAAGACTTTTCACTGCACCGGACTGGTACCGTGTTGATAGGTGCACGTACTATATTGGACGAATCCACCGTCACCGAAAAATGAACAGGATACTATGCAAAGAACATCTGTACTTAAACGGGGTTTGATTAATATAAATCCAGCCACTTACATTCCCTCAAACGCTTTAAATGAAAAGCTTTTAGTCAGAACACGGTCTTCCTATCTCAATACATTTAGCTTAGCCGACGTTACTGTACCGCAACTGTAAACTGAAACGGGACATTGGGAGCAGCGACCATATGATGCGTTTTATTTACCACTTTATTTACAGAAATCAATTTTCTAAGTCGCAAATGTTCAGTTTTACCAGACAGAGACGGTCGCCGCGACCCTAAAAACTTTATAAATGTAGCTACGCAGCTTGCTACCTAGCCTGGTAGCTAGTTAGCCATCTATGTTAGTAGCATTTCACTGTTCAAATACTGATAGCTGGGGCAGTTAGCTAGGGCAGCTAGCTACTAGTTAAGTTGCCCCATGTTCAGGGTTGCTGGGTAAAGTAGCTTCGGTATCCGGCGATACAAAATCTTACCGTCATAAACTGCTCCGGGGGTGTCCAGTTTTGAGGAAATGTTTTTTTTTCTTTCTTTTGAGACAAGAAATAAAGCACAGAACTGGAAGTCCCAGCTCAGCTCAGATCCGCCACAGCGGAGCCCAGCGGAGCCTCATCGTTATTCGCGCCCCAAGGCAGCACATAGGGGTTCAACCGCAGGGCCTCGACCGGCTCAACTCGGCGACGGATAATAACCCACAAACACACGGGAAGGATGAACGTGGCAATGAGAGTAACCTCGATCAACAAATACGTGCATTTGGTGCTCCGTAGTTTCTCTCATCAGGATCACGGACTTTTTTTCCCCCCCCAGATAGATTATATCTTCTCTGTTCACAAACCCTCTTCACTGTGGTCGCAACTAAAGCAACAGCGCAGACGGTGGTTATAACGTGGTTAGTCTCGGTAGCGCCGCCTGCGCACGGGGGTTAAGTCACAAGAAGAAGAGGCGGGGTATTGAGTATATATTCAAAACACATATCGGAAATATACATACATATACTGCCTTTAGTTGATGTAATGCTACAGTATTTGTAAGTCGTCTTCTATTTTTGAAGCCCGATCAAGGGCGGACGTAACGAGCCAGTGGAGCATTTTGTGTAGCTAGGGAAAAGGTTGATATAGTTTATGCGTCAGATAAAGGTAAAATCGAGAGCGAACAAACCTTTTTTTAACAATTACTAAATTAAAGAGTAAAGTAATTGGAAATCTCAAAGTTTTTTGTGTTAAAAGGGTCTTAGGAATTAGAACACGACGCGTAAAACGTGCGCTTGTGAAACTGCGAAGGACAGTGACATCTAGTGGGGCATTTGCGATATTCTACGTGGACATGAGTCGGACGGTGTTGTTTTCGATATGCTTGTCTTCGTTCTGTTTAACAAGTATAAAACATGGAAAGAGAGGAAAAAATGCTGTTGTGCATCACTAGACTGAACACAGTTTAGTGAAAAAGTCAGACAAAACTGAGATATTTGTAAACATAATGTGGAGAAGGCATACTGGAAACATCTAAATACCAAACAGATTTAAGTTCTGAAACAAAGTGTAGAAAATGTTGGAAAGAAAAGTTCCAATGTTAATTAGTAACAATTGTCTTTAACTGTTTTTAATTCAATCGTTGATCAAAATATTTTTGTGACTTCACCCAGAATAGGTCCGACAATGAATTTCACACTGAAGACAGACGCTAAAGATCCCTCCTGACAAAACCTTTTTGGAAAAAGCGGAAATGATCAAACAAAACCAACCGGACAGGAATATACTGTTAGGATTTAGACATTAATCTAAATGTAACGTGTCAGCAATTAAACAACATAGGACTAAATGTTTGGAAGAACATGAATCATTTGTCATTGTTTCCATCACTTACACAGATGTAGCACTGTGTAGTCATCATACATTACCTGACTAACATCAATGTGACGTTTCAGGTTCATTTTCTGTATGCACGCATCAGATAAACTTCATTGCCAGAGTACATATTTTGGCTCAAAGAGATTTTTTGCCACATGGGATAGATTAAGGAAACGTTCAGCCTTTGTGAATTTATCTTGGTTCTTGTGTCTTTAGGATTCTTTAATGTCACTGAAAAGACAAAGTAAGATTCATGCGAGAACTGGTGACAAGAGTTCTTACATGTAAACTACTACCATCTTTTGAACTGGGCCTGGGGTTAAGAACCACTGTACTTTTGCTGTGGTATATAAAACAGTTATTGAGAAAAAAATCTTAATGATACATAATCATAATAATGTGAAGCAGAGTGTCATGTTTTCTGCTCTTTCAGAAGTCTCAATATACCATCTCGCCTTGAGGTGTATGACGCATGTGTCAGACTCAGCAGACCAGCAGGGAACAGATTCCCACTGGGTGCATACATTTTTTCTCCCTTCAGCCCCATCAGGACACGCAGGGTCTTGTTCCGAGACAAGATCTTCTCATAGAACTCAACTCCGCCTTTTGCATAGTCACAGGAGAGTCCAGCAGCGCGCACGTCCGAGCGGTACTCCAGCCATTGGTTAACTGTGTCAGAAGCCAAAAAATACAACACGACTCCTAGGCCCAATGCAAGTACGTTAGCTCCAACCTTTAGGATCGCAGATCCAGCATGGAGCCCAAAGATCTGTTTGAGGGCAACACCAGAGATCCAGGCCCCAGTCAGGCAGATTGGAGCCACAGCAGCGTGCAGCACTGGCCCTCCACACTCCAGCCGAGCTACCTCTCGCGCCACAGAGAACTTCTGAGCATCCAAAGACAACAGCATGGAATCTTTCAGGGCAGTGCCCATCTTGCTGTCCCATTCCACTTCTTGGCCTTCGATGAGAACAGTTCGGTTAGTGATTTCTGACGAGTCATCCGGAGTGCTGTTAAAGTTATCTGGGAGGCCAATCAGTGCACCAGAGGGAAGCCATGGAATCCCTGCCCCAACAACATGGAATCCATACACAGCAAAAGCTCTGTAATTAGCAGGAGAGCTGACTGATGAATCTTTCAACACCACCTGGACTACTTTCTCTAGTTTCTCAGAGAGGATGGCTGGTTCTCCTTTGCTCCATGCCTGATACATTTTTCTGTAAGTGTGATGTGGAAACACATGGTAGAAAACATTTGCTGTAAAGATGCCACCACACCCAGCAAGTAGAAGAGGAGTCTGATGCTTCTGCACGAACACAGAGAGTTTCAAAAAAATAGATGTCATCCTCTTGTCGAGGTGCTGATGTATCTGTGAATGTAATAATGCATTATATATTAATTTTACATGTTTATGGAACTATTTCTCTCTCTAGCAGCTCCCCAATGAGGTTCTGCATTTTCATAAAGGAAACCAAGGACCACAGAACTGTGGCGCAGCTTTACTGACGGACTCCTCTTTCTTGGGCCACACCAGGCAGCAGTCCTCTATTCATGAAACAAAAATGTACTGTGCCAAACAAGCTCGGTTTCTTAAAAGCTAGTATTATTATTATTCTTTTCATTTCACAGTCTAATTTTCTTTTGTCATAGCCACACAACTAAGGCTGGACTTACTGAAAACGTGAAAAGGTTGGAGCATATTCCAATCTATGGAGATGGACTCCATTTGTACAATGAAATGACGCGTATCCACTTATCCCAGCTTCTTTGGAAACTGGGGTCAGAGGGTATGGTCAGCCTGGGTCCTATTCCTTCAGCTACCGCTGACTCGTTTAACTGACATGTTAAAGAAATAAAGTGCTTAAACAGCACTTCAAGACACACTAAATAAATACAGCTAATGCCTTAAAAGTGCATCAACATTAGCTTGCAACATTAAAATATAAACTCAGAGGTAATGTGAAAATATTTCTTAATTCCCACCAAACAAGTGACAGGGGAATTACCACGTCTAATCTGTACAAAAACATTGCTATAGGTTTGATATTATCGAAGAATTAACATGAATTATTTACTAAGACAAAATCAGCATGGCTCACCTTCATGAAACAAAACAGTTCTGCGACATTACGGAAGCAACGTCACAGCAAAGAAAACGAAAAAAAGCCCACACGCCTATCGCCACCTAGTGGCACTTACGGTTAGTAACACCACCTTAACATTTACTTTGAATACTAAGCTGCTCTAGCTAGCTATATACGTTCCATCAAATACAAGCACTTTAGCTATCTAGCTGTAGTATACTGCTGCGTCAGCTGTTATCTATATCACAGATAACTGAGCACCGGCATTTAAATCCCTGAATAAAGTGCGGCACTAACTGAATTGTAACAGATGTAGCCAACGATTACCTAGCTAGCCAGCTAGCGATAAATCAGCTGAGTTAGCTAACTAGCAAGGTAGTTAGCTAGCAAACAATTACGAGTCTATAGCAGAGGTCCTGATAGTATGATAAAGAATGTAGACATGTAGCTCGTTTATAATCTACGTTTCGATTAGTGAAATTGCTCAATTTAATGCCAATTTAATTTGGCACATACTAGAAATTCAACATTTGCACAAGGACGTTTTATAAGACCACTGTACCAGCGCCGGAAAACAAACCTGCCGTAAAGAAGCTGAAGTCACGACATTTTTACATCTAACCAAGAAAGCAAAGACGAAAAGCAGATCGCTTCTTGCGGATCTGCGATCGCTGATCTTCAAATCAGATGGCTACTACATTTCAATCCGGAAGAGCAGATGTTCAGATCACGTAAACTCCGATAACAACGTTATTTCTTTTTTATTATAATATTCAGATTATCGTGCGCCAATGACCTTGGAATAGTCTAAAATGGAAGCATATGTGCAAAATGTGTGCATAACAAAGCTGTATATTCGACCCCCCCTTTATTTCACCCCTACAGAGAATGTTTCTCGTTTTCATTGAAAGCAGCTGCCACCTTAAACTCACGAGAACTTCAATGTAACGGAATAGTCCACTTTCACAAGCGGGGAAAGCAGGAGAGTTTTGTAATCGCTGGCGGGGCATATTTTCCTGAAACGAAATTGCTCGATATTTATGTTGTTTACGTTTCTATAACATTCTAAATGCGCGGACTTAATAGGCTGTAGATTTAACATTAAAGTATTCTCTGAATTTGCTCGACAAGAAAAACGTCCATCGACGAGACCATTCTATTTATAGTATCATCAGTCGCGATATAAAGATTGTTACAGTAATTTTACGACGCCGAAATAAAGTGCTGAAAGCATGTCGTTGTTTGCACTCAGCGCTTCTTGAAGAGGATAACCTGTTGACTGACTACATTCAACTGCAATAAAAGGGATGTGGATAAGAGATTGGGAGATAACCTCCCAAAGCAAGGCGTTCACCCCTTCACTGGTAAGTTCCTTCCCTGAAATCTGATGCAATTTAAGCTATTTGTTGATAAAAGCGACATTTAGGATGGAAGGAAATTATCTGTGCGAAATTGTAAGAGACAGAAAGTGCTCTTAGCGATACTCGTTGAAAATAGGGTTAATTAACAATGGTTAAAGATTTCTGGTCATCATGTATTTTTGCCCAGTGAGTCAATTTTTCTTTCTTCCTTAGTATACTTCCATGTCATTATGTATATTGTGGGAAAAGTGATACAAAGGAAGGTGGATCCTCTCTCTGTAGACAAACTATTGCTGGACACTGAAGAGGGATCCTAAGGTCAAATATAGGCAAAAATATACAGCTGTAAGTCTGTGCATATTTTAATTTCAATGCCATCCTTATGTATAAATAAAAGCTTTTGTAGAATTTAATTTGCTCTGTCGCCTAAAAACCCCCCCATGTCTAATAGAAAAAAATCTAAAGAGATTTGAAAGCACTATAAAAAGGTCCACCTATTTTAGTTTGTGGGACAAAAAAATATTTAAAAGATTGTTGCCCAGTGTAATGGGCTCTGCTGAGCTGTGAATCAACTAGGTGTTGCTAGTCCACTTTCTTTATATTTATCATCAAACGGCTTTTTCTAGAACCAAAGTGTAGCACTATCACACACATATCACGCACTAGGCGACTATATGGGAATTAGGCAAGCAGTGTAGTGATCTCCCATCAAACAAAAGTACTGACTGCTACACTGACTACTACACTGCACAGTGATGTAGACCTGTATACAGATGGGGGTGGTAAAAATCCTAGTTCACACACAGACTTCTTTGGAATGCAGCTGTGTTGAACAAAAGATGTATTGTGTTGTGGGATATCAGTTTGTGGAGCAGGAACACAGTGACACATTTGAGGTACTAATAAAGTAATGGTAGCCACCACTCTACTCCACAGAGAGTGAAAGAAAGCGTCTTATATAAAGTAAACATTGCTCATGGTCAAACCTTGTTTGGACTTCATTATCGGACATTATATAAATGAAGGCATCAGTTTTGTTGTTAAATGTGTTAAGCATGAATGTTTTATCAATAAAAGCCAAACATCCACAACATTAGTGTTACATTTTTAAATAACTTATCATAACTTGCCATTAAGACAAAGTAGTACTAGTTTCTACAGTTTCTTTGTCGTTTTAAATATTTCATCTTAATCTAGCTTGTCTTTCTTCAAGAATTGAGCTTGTAAGGTGTTTCTTCTCAGGATTAGGAAGTAGAATTTTAATGTAACTGGACAGTTTCAGGGCTCCTGTCTTAGGTTTGTCTAGAAGCGATGTGTCTTACAATTTCCTTGTGAAAGAGTGTGTGACTCTCTGATATGAAATAGGCAGAGCTGGGTGGAACTAGGAAGGAAACTCACTTCTTCCTCACATTGTGGACTACAGGAAGGGGCGGCCGTCCATCAATTGCAAGTGTTTCCTCCCAGGGCAATGTAGGATCCCCATTCAGTTTGTTATGAACCCTTTCTTGTTGAAATAGCTGACATTAAGGCAGTGTCAGTGGGTCATTTCAGTGCTTTAATATTTGAAGTCTTCCTGTTGAAAAAAGAAAAGCAGTTTTAGGTAAGAATGAAGATACAATATACATATTGTTTTCACTATGAATTCCACAAAGATTTCTACATCTTTGCTTGCAGAATCTGCCATTGCTATCTGTGAGTGTGTACTTTTATTACACTACATTGCAGTTACTCACCTGGAATCTGGAGTAACTGGATAACACTTGGATATTTGTCTCCATGTTTTGCTTAATACATTTAATAATGGAATTTGTTTTTTAATTACAAATTCATTTAGGTGTATTTTGACTTGGGTGGGTCTGGGTTTTCAGAACAGATTCATTTGAAATGTTGTGTCAGCAAGTATCAGAGGGTTTGCTTTATGGTTGACTGATGCATTTAATGTTTACAAACAGATACTTAAGATCTTACATTGGTCATTCATAAAAACATACATTACAATGAAGCAGAAAGGTGATGCCAGTTAATATCTACTTCATCAAATTCTAATGTTACTGTTTACAGAGCATGGAGAAGAACGTTAACACCTGCTGTTACTGAGGCATGAAACGAACTGTGTCGAACCGTTGGAACGTTCTCACTTCCAATACAAAAACCTGCTCTGTTATCATGCTAAGCTCTTTTACATCAAAGGATTGAATGAACCCAAACAATGAACCGGAAGGTTCATATGATGATTGTATCCCCACATGGGTGAAATATATGAGGTTTAAGTATACAGCAGAAATCACAGAGGGCAGTAACTCTAACCCTAACTGGTATCTGTAAATGTAATAATGCATTATAACCCTAACCTTAACCCTGTGGTTTGGCTACAGATGTGAGGACCATGACTAATTTAGATCTACCACTGCCACACCTCCCAGCAAAAGCATAGTCCTTTAGGCATTGTTATAACTGTTGTGTTGGTATGGATCTTCAAATTACAAAGAAGTACTTTGGGAGAAAGGTTTTGCATCAGTGATCATTTGTGTTTTTCTATCTTTCTTTTTGCTTTTTCTTTCTTTTCTGTCCCAGACCGTCCAGCCTGTATGTCCCGTTAAGGGTAATTCACGTGTTATAACCTATCATAATGCCAGAAGGAAGTTGATATCAGCGGCAGGGTTAGTGATGTGTCCTCCCCTGTCTTGCAGGCATAGCTGTTGTCATGGCAACCAGCGCTGTCCCTAGCGACAACCTCCCCACGTACAAGCTAGTGGTTGTGGGGGACGGTGGCGTGGGCAAGAGCGCTCTCACCATACAGTTTTTCCAGAAGATTTTTGTGCCCGACTATGATCCTACCATTGAGGACTCCTACCTGAAGCACACAGAGATTGATGGCCAGTGGGCTATTTTGGATGGTAGGCCCTGCTACACCATGCTAACAGTCTTCTCTATATTGGTGCTTTGTTTAGATAAGGCTTTAAGGCTTTACAGTGCAGTACATGCACTGTAAGATGTGTTTATTTTGTAGACCAATATTTATACTATAGTAAAAATTCATGGAAGAACTACTGGTTCAGCATAAAAAACCCAAAATTCACCAGTGTGTTTTATTTCTGTAGTTTTCTATGGTGATTTTAGCCTGGGCCCGTCGTGAACCAGACACAGTCTAGATATGCTCTTGGCTTAAATTACAGTGTCACTTCTTGCTGTGAAAATGTGTTTGGCGTGAACATTTTGTATGTCCCAGAAAAGGCTCCTCTATTTCTACATATGTGCAAAGTGCTTCGGTTGTTCACTTTCTTTCTGACATTTATAGCTTTAATGACAACAATAACAATAATGGAGATAACTGGCACTTGGAGATTTGTTTTAAATGTAAAGTGCATTACAAATAAAATTTATTATTATTATTATTTTTAATTTACAATATACAGAAAAAATGACAAACTTATTTATTGAAATTGCTAATTTAAAAAGACCAATCACATTGAAAGTAGTTGAGGCATTCTATACAATCACAGTCAAACTAGTGTACTGTAATACAATCACAGTCAAACTAGTGTACTGTAATGCTTTATGAGCTGATTTACAGCCTGCAGCTACCTCTGTGCTGCATTGTGCTCAGGACCCTCCTGTCTTGCCTGTGCTGAGGACCCTGTGGTTCTGCTTCCCCAGTGCTGGACACAGCGGGTCAGGAGGAGTTCAGTGCCATGCGTGAGCAGTACATGAGGACTGGAGACGGGTTCCTTATTGTCTTCTCCGTCACAGACAAGGCCAGCTTCGAGCACGTGGACCGCTTTCACCAGCTCATCCTACGGGTGAAAGACCGGTGAGGGAGACACTCCTGATCCTCATGGGTAACTTTGGATCCACCCACAGGAAGGGTTGGATGGCTTTCAGCTGTTTTGGATACCAATTTGTGATACAAAAAATGGTAACATTTAATATTAAATGACTACTGTTACAGTGTAACTGTACCAATAATTAGTGGGGGTTTTTTTGGGGGGGTTTTTTTTACACAGAGTAACAATGCATTCAAATCCACGGATACATATATAATACATCCTCTTTACATATATAATAGAGGAACAGTGTGCTTAAAATTAGTATATAGTATCAACCTGTTGCTACACATTGCTATACAATTTCTTTGTAACAGTGGCTATAAAATGTCGCGTTAACCCAAATATGAAGAAGGCTCACTGACGCTTAGTAAAACATCTTTTTTTATAAAGTTTGGTAACCAAAAAGACTTTTGATATAAAGCGTTTTTTTAATGGGTTGCAGTTCTAGCCAGTGCCTGGCTTTTCCCACTCGTGTCCGTGTACCTTGGTTTTAATCTCGACGCCAGTCTGTACGGTTTGGTGCTGTGTAAATAATCTAGCAGTTAAGTGGGGTTTTTTTGTGTCTTCTCTTCCGTTCTTGTGTCTAACAGAGAATCCTTCCCCATGATCCTGGTGGCTAACAAGGTGGACTTGGTACATCTGCGAAAGGTGACGTGTGAACAAGGATGCGAGATGGCGGCCAAACACGGCGTGAGTCAGCCGGGGTGCTGCGGTGCGAGGCGTGCGGTTCCCGTCCCACGCTTCAGCTCCGCCATCTGACGCAGACGCTGTTTGATTGGGGCGGGTTTTTGTTTTAGCAAGTGATGTGTCTTCATGGATCTGTCGGAGGAAGTTCAGTGTGATGCGTTGTCCTGTGTCTTCTGAGGGCCTGAATACAGATGAGTATTCAGTATGAGTATGAGAGATGCCACCCTGTGTAATATTGCCGTGACATTTCTGACTGAAACAACCTCAGCTATTGCCAGTAAGAACCTGAGAGCTTTAATAATACACCTACAGGACGAGTTTCTGACTGATGTCCAGTGTTAAAATAAATGTCTCAACCATGGCACTGCTCCCTGATCAGTCCACGTGCCTAGAATTCCAGGATGACGTGTGCACTCACTGTATTTTGATGAGGAACTGGTTCACAGTGGCAGACGAGCTTATTTGTTTGTACTCCTCAGTGCTGCCTTTAATTAGAAGATGGTGAGTAAGACCAAAATACAGTTTCTCTTCTTTAGCAAATGGGAAACCACCACAGGAAGAGGTCTGTCTTGGGAACTTAAGAGGCTTTCTCTGGGAACCTGTGTGTGTGTGTGTGTGTGTGTGTGTGTGTGTGTGTGTGTGTGTGTGTGTGTGTGTGTGTGTGTGTGTGTGTGGGCTCCATGAGGGTGTGGGCTCTATGAGGTTATTGACTCACCATTAGAAACAGCATGTTTTGCCATGTAATGAACCAATCAGAAATGGCCTTGTTAAATTTGATTGTCCTATTTACAGAAGGAGTGAGTCAGAGCGCCTGAGGAATCGCATACAATGTTTTATTTATTTATTTATTTATTTATTTATTTATTTAATTCACAGATTACTTACATTGAGACAAGTGCCAAGGACCCTCCAATGAATGTTGACAAAGCCTTCCATGAACTGGTCAGGGTAATTAGGTAGGTAAAATGGTTCAATCTCAATACCTAGCTAATAATGTAATTACATTATTCTTGAAAGTATTTGACTTAATGCGGGGGTAGGCACAGTATATCCTGGTATCCTGACAAGATAGGAAGGCTTTGGTACAATTTCTGTAGACATGCCAGTGTAATTGAGTATTAGATAGAGGTGTGTTCGATAGGGTTTGAACTGAATCCTACAGGTGAGCACTGCGGGATGAACAGCTTCTTAGAACTTGCCTTTGAATCCAGTGGAGTTGAAGTGCCACCTTGGACATGCTGGGTCCTTTAGACAGGCTAGCCAGCACGTCTGCTATTTCCTGAATGGGCCAACATTGTCATTTATGTGGAATTCAGCTCACAGTGATGTTAAGTATAGTCATATCCTGTTTTAAGAACCACTTAACCAGTGTGCATGGCTGTCTTCCACTTATCTCGCTGCAACCACGATCGCCTCCTCCTCCTCCCTCTCTCGCTCATTTATCTCTCATCCCTCTCCTCTCATTTCATTTCCTTCTTTGTTTCACCCTCTCTCTCTCTCTCTCTCTCTCTCTGTCTGTCTCCTACCATGTCTTTCCCAGGCAACAAGTTCCTGAGCGGAGCCTGAAGAAGAAGAAGAAGATGAAGTGGCGTGGGGACCGTGCCACAGCCTCTCCAAGGTTCCACTGTAGCATACTGTGACCGTTTAATCTGGAACCTCTTCGAGCCGTTCGCCAAGGCCCCAGACAGAACAGTATCCCATCCCCACCCCATCCGACTCGAACTGGGAGTTCATCCTCTCTCTCAGAATGCCGCAAGGAGGGGCCGTTTGTGGTGTCTGGAAAGGCTACCGGAGAACCAGAGAGACACAGCGGTTTTGCACACACACACACACACACACACATACACACACACACACACGGAGAGACGCAGCGGTTTTGCACGTACACATGGAGAGATGGCAGCTGTGGACCACGTAGAGGGACGGTCCAGAAAGAGGATCCCTGCCCTCCCCAGTGCCCTGTGACCATTTAGCCTAACTCTGTTTGCTTTCGTCTTGGTAATGAACTTCCAAGGCCTCGGAACAGACAGAATTGTGCCTCCCTATTTTGTGACTCCAAGCACATTAAGTGGTACCTGAGCCAAAGGAGGGCCAGTCAGTCATTTGGATTGATTACCTTTTTTTTGTGGTGCATTGGGAACCTCATCAAAAATAACCTTCACTTTTAAGCACAAAAGTACCAGCGTTTGCTTGAATGGAAGTCTCCTCTTTGCACTAGCATACACACCTGAAGTCTGTTTGCACTTTGAGTTTTCATCAAATATCAAATCGTAGGATTATTATTGTTGAAGGGATGCAGTTTCTGCGCTTCCTGAAGGATTTGACTGTAAAGGGCAGTAGACTCTGCTGATGCAGCTGATTCTGTTCCCTGCTTGTACAATTTAAGCATCATTATCTTGTTTATAGTTGTTGGTTGGTTCCTTTATTTTTTCATTTCCTATTTTCTAGATACCAGTATTCATTCTGCTACAGCACTAACTTTCAAGGTCTTTCAGTACACACAGCTTTTAGCAGTGCTGACCTCTGACCATGGCTTATCAGTGTGTGTTTGTATATATGTGTATATATATATCATTTTTTCCCATTGTTTCTTTTTAGCTATTTACATCTGACACACACAAACTCAGTTTCTGCCAACATCTTGTACACAACACGGACACCTGCCCTAATGCACTGTATATATCCTACCACGCGTTGCGTTCTGCTGGGGTCCTGGCTGTACCCGCTTGTCTTAGTTTGGTAAGCATCTGGTTTATTTTCTCTCCAAAGTGCGCATATGAATCCCCCCCTTTAGGGTTTTCCGGTTTAGCAGTAATTTTGGATGGAAAAACTGGTCCCAGATCAGTAGGTAAGGGTAAGTTGGAGCCTGGCTGCTCGGGACGGCTGACTAGCCCCCAATAGCGCTCTACCACTCGGTGGACTCTGGACCCAACAGCCGCGTGAATCGCACCTGCATGACGTAAAGAAACAAGACTCGCCGAACATTGAAGAAATTCGCAAACTGTACGCAGATTTGCTCACAGGTTAAGGTAGGCTTAAATACCGAGCCACAGGTCGGTTGGGAGTATCGGCTCATCAAGCGTACTAGCTTTAAGTGATGGTTTAATGACAGCGCCTGTCTTTAGCTGGCCTTTCTGCATAAGCGAAAGATTCGACGGCGTTGGTTAGGATCCAGTAGAGGATACACGGAGCCTACTGTGCCTGGTTTAGCGGTAAAAGAGCGATCCATGAACATTACTGCTCTGTGGGGGGACTCAAAAGACTCAATGCCTTAGACAGTAGCATCAGTATTAATGCCCAGTGTTTACATCCAGTGTTCATAAACGGGATATTAAAGTGCATTAACACCAAGGATACAGGTCAATATGATATAATGTACTTTTCGACTGGTGGTCATGTCAAGCAGTATTACTTTGTTGTACATTATGGTGATGGCCGAATTGTAATATTATTTGCGATGTTGTCAAAACACGCAAATAATATTCTGATGGATCTCTTTCGATGCAGCCACATTAAATCAATTCTCACATATGTTGTTTTTTTGAAGCATTGTTCCATGTTATTTGTTGTTGTTTTTTTAAAAACCATGTCCATGTTCATTTTTGGGATTCTTAATTCCTACCAGTTCCATGTAATGGGTCCTAGATACCTTATATGTAGGAAATGAAAGCAAGAAAGTTTGAGTCTTATGCCAGTTTTACAGTATCGAAATCATGCTGTTACTAATCAGTCATTTTTAAGATGCATTTAAACACTTATCTGATTATTAATTTGGAGAAGGTGCTATTGTGCATTGTTTGATGCATGCTAATTATTTATGGAATATTTTAAACAATTTTTTTGGTACATCAGTATTTGGTATGCATTGATTTTTGTAATTTTGATTATTATGTTCCTCCATATTTATTTGTCACAGGTAATAAACAACAATTGAAGTTTAATGACATTTATTTATTTCACTTTATGTGAAATACTTCGGAGTGTTTTCAATTTAGTCTAAAAGTCAGTTTGAGAAGTGTTGTCATATGAAGGAGGTTTGACTAAGTAATACTCCTTAAAACAAGCAATTGCTTCTGTGTGGAGCTAAATCCCACGAGCTTGTCCACCCTCAGAATTATGCAAGTGATTATTCTGTAAAAATATGTCTGCCTATGCATTGGGTTTAATGTTGAAAAATAAATTGTTCTTTTATGCAGTAATATTTATTATCTTCAAATGACTTGGCATCCTGTAAAATGTTGCTTTATTCACTAGTCTAATTCAATTGGTCTGTTAAAGAAATCCAACAACAGGTTAACAATTCATGGCCAATAGATGGCAGCAGTGCATTGAAGTTTATGAGTGTACGTACAGTAATTGGCATAAGTTGCTGATATTTCTCTTCAAATCTTATGTCAAGCATCTGAAGAAATTAATTCCAAAAATATAATCTACTGAGTCTACTCTTTTATCACCCTGAAACACAGCTCCATAACTGATGTATTTGAAAGAATTAAATTTTGACAAACCATCTTTCATGAATAGGCAGGCTCCATACACTGTATATTCAATAAAATAATTGGCACGTATTCTCCTTCCAAATGTTCATAAGACACCATATCCTTGAACAACAAATAACATCTAAATTGTCACAGCACAATTTCATAAGCCTATTTGACACACAAAACAAGGCGGTATTCTTGGTATATTCAGTTCTCAATCACTGTATAAATGTGTACCATTCGTACAGGCTCTGCGAAAGACCTAAATCAACTTTTTTTTTTCTGTTTCTGATGTTTTATGGTAATGAAAAGCACTGAGGCATATTCCACTCCGATTAGTCTTTTACATCTGCCAGTCGTTCACAGCAGGCACTTTTGTTATGATGTGGGAGTGAAACAAGACTGGAACTGACCTAATGCCAGAGCCCTGCAATGCATCAGAACAGTAAAAAGCAAAAGCTAAGATTTAGGTAGTGAACACATGGGAACTGCCTTCACTCTGCACATGTGTGCATGAGCTCTGGCAGCCTTGCCATCCTTATATAAAAACCCAGCGTTATTGTGCTCGCATCTGTGTGTAGAACATTCCCAAGCTGTTACTGTGCCAAAGAGCAATGATTAATGGAGTCATCAGGCACAGCCAGAGACATGCTCATGTTCTCTGAGGGCATAGCAGAGGGATCCATACAGCAGAGCTTCTCTGTTCCTGTTAAAGAGAGAGAGAGTGTTTGTGTGTACATGTTTGTAGGGATTACATATGTGATAGAAAGTACATATTGCATATATTCTGAATGATTTGAATCTACATATTCAGACCATCTATTAAACGTTTACTTTTCAAATACTCCCTCTAATCCTTTTTAAAATGGTACTTTTAGGACTTTGGTTTCCAAACGTTTGCCTAGAGACCGACGTCAAAGCTCATAACTTACAGCAAGGACAACCAGCACAGCAGACAGTGCATAAGCCTACAACACAAAACTAAAGCATGAATTAAAAGTCTGAAAGACAAGAATAGAAACTCCCTGTTGCTCTTTGCTCTCCCTCCCAGTACAGCACTCCCAGTACAGCACTCCCAGTACAGCACTCCCAGTACAGTGTCATTCCAAGAGTCCTCTAAGCAGAAAACAGGTCTTCCTTTGACATCTGTCTGTGTCCTGGTGTGGTTAACAGCTCAAGGTAGGATTGCTCTCGATCAAGTTGTGAACATGACATCATGGTACTTTCACAGGACTTTTCACACGTTTCGGTTGGAGTTTATGAAGCAATGGATGAGAATGGTTTTTTGGATGAGAATATTTGACATCTTGTCTTGTGTATAATTGCATCTCCAAAGAAGACATTACAATCTCTCTGTGTTGCGAGGAAAACCAGTTCATAAAGACATAGTATCAAAGTAATGCTCACTTTCTCCCAATTTAAAATTAAACTGAGTGCCCTATAAGATCAACAATTTCAGCTATGTCTTGAATTTCTTGAGATCAGATGTGACCAGAGGCCATTTGGAACATTCACCATCTTCTTTAGTGTTATCTCAGTAGCAGTTTACAAATCAGCACAATTTTACTGGTGCTAATCTGTGTGTGTGTTGTTGCATACAAGTAGCCCAAAGCCTCTTCTGACACATAATGTACTGGGACTGATCGACTGTGTTTAACTCCATAATGTACTGGGACTGATCGACTGTGTTTAACTCCATAATGTACTGGGACTGATCGACTGTGTTTAACTCCATAATGTACTGGCAGATTATTCCTTTTTTTGAATGAGAAATCTCCGTTCCACTCATTTAAGTGCTAATTGATGTCACCACATGTGGATTCAGCAACAAAGTCATTAGTACTTCAAATAAAAGACCAGTAGCACTGGAATATAATAAGTAATCTCAATTAAGAGTAAAACACTTAGTTCATACTTTGAAAAGCTGTGCTTGAAAAAGTTTAAGACCCCCCCCCCTCCAATATGTGACTGTATTTTTTTTTTCAGAAATGACAGTGTGAGCACCTCAGCTAATACTGTTCAATTCTGCTTTTCTCCTCTAGGAGAGCATATCTTCAAACTGGGGCAGTGTGGGCAGGGATGGGGGCCCATGGGGATCATGGGAAACATGTTCACTTTCGCACTGAGATCCCTGAGGAGAAACAGGAAGCCAGCTGATTCCCTGGGTGTGGGGAGGGCTCTAGCACACGGAGTGACCAGAGATACTATGTCCTTGAAGCCGGTTATCCTCCTCTGTGGTTCAGCACAGTCAGATTATTGCACACACTTGGCTAGACCTGGATCTCTGATTCTGGATTGGAAGCTCTGTAATTATCCTACGGACATGGACCGTTTGACCAGCTTCATTTTCTTGAATGAACAGCCTTTGTCAGAGCAATTGTGCAGCCATGAATCAGTCTGACATTTAACAGCTGATACACTGCTAGGAAGATTCCTGGGCTGTTGGTTTTCTGACCCTTGATTAGCATGGAACTGGTGGTGAAAGTCATACATGAACAGTAAAGTGCAAGGACACGCACAGCTACATGAGAAATTCTTGTCTTGTTATTTTTAATGTTGTTTTTTTTCCCTTGATGTTTAAAACGATATTAGATCGTCTATATTAAACCGCTACAAACCAAAGCTAGATTTGTTTAGTTGAGTTTTTTTCTCAACAATCCCTTTGTGGACTGAGTGAAGGAAAGTTATCAGTCTGCAGTAGTTACATCTAACATCATGAGTTGGATAGCATTTTACTTTTCTTTGTGCAGTGTTGACATCTCATTGAAAGGCTGTTGTACAGTGCTTATTTTTCCACCTGGGACAGCAGTAACTTGTAGGTCAGGAGTTCACTTTCTATTTAATTTCTATGGCAACCAAGTGTAAGCCTTTGTTATTGGAAAGCTGAATATGTCCTATTCAATGGGACCCTGTGGAGTAAAGGAGGTGGGAATTGTAATAATCAGTGGAATTATAGGAGAACTAGAATTTTGTTTATTACCGTTTGACAGTATGCTGGGAATGGCACTAATCTGCAGACCTGGCTGCTATATATCTCATTTCAAACTGTAATTAAGGCACATACTGCCACTGGCCAACCCTTCTTTTGGTTTTATTGATTTCTTTTTGTTTGTGTGTGATTGACTGGAGGTGTTGGAGCACAAGTTGGACCATGTGCATCAGCACATTTGTGTGGGATGTGTTTTTAGTTTTTCCATTAGAGTACACACAATACTGTATGTGGAATACATTTATCACCAAAGCACTATATATTTCATAGTGTGGAGTTATTTTCTTCTGGTGGTGTGAACATTAGCTGTTTTTTTTTGCATATATGTGAAGTGTTGTTAATGTTGTTAATCTTTATAGATACTACTGCCTCACTCTTCAGCTTCTCCAAAGGCTTTTCTTTGTTTCTAGGGTACTTGGGAAACCTGCTTATCTGCTTCTACACAGTGGGAAAAGCTGTGTGTGGTGATTGCACTGCCTGACTATATTAATAGATTACATTAATAGAGTGGCATTTGGAATGGTGCAGGATTCTACCTTAAAATGTATTTTTTTAGTTAACATTTCAGGAGTATTGATAAAGTCCCTGATTTACATATAATTTCAACTTTAAATACATTCAATGTTGAATTAAAATGTATGAAAAGTATGACAAGTGTAAGTATGTCAAGTATGAAAACCGAGGATTCAAAAGAATAGAGGAGAACACATGTTCTGTTAGTCTAAAGGTTATGTTATTTATTGAGATGAAGCTACTGCATGAAAACGTAAATGTGAGGAGCAGTTGAACTGAACACAACGTCCGGTCCTCATTCGTGTCGGTAGCATTTTTCAAAGTGAAGTTACTCCCACGTTCATGAGGAAACCTGAACTTTATTCCTTATGCAGACTAAGCCATATTATTCTACCTTTTAGATCCATAAAAGCTTTAGAACTTATTCAAGTTTTTCCATTTTAGAGGAGAGCTCATCTGTTTACTCTATCCACTACTCAGAAATGCATGGAATTGCAGATCATCTGTCAGAAAAAAACACAAACATCAATCATTAAGAAAACACCCCCTTCAGAACTCTTTGAACTTTACCAATTTTGAATGCACACGAACACTTTATCTTAACTGATAAATAGTTCCCCTGCCTTTAGGAAAACAAAGAAACAGGTGCTGTCTAATGAGGACAAATGGGTTTACAAGTGCTCCGGTGCAACAAGCTTTGGTTTCAGTCCAAATTAATCACGAGCATACAGGCTTGAACAGGTCTAAGGCAAACAGACTGAGAGGCTGATGAATACAGACCATTTACCAAAGTGTAAGGGGCACTTATAGACCACTCACAGAACTGTAAGTGTCTTTACTATTGTTGTTGTGATGGAGGACCTAGGCTGTTGTAGTGAGCCACTCTTCCTCGGAACAGAGCCGATCTTCCACCCTGCAGACTGTGACTGGACTTTAACACACCTAGCTGTTGTGCTCATGATGTTCCTGAACCAGGAACTGAGTCTGAAAAAAATCCATAAGCATTAAAGCAGCATCTGGGTCAAGAACATCCATGGCTTTTTATATAGGACCACTTGTGTGAATTCCTAAAAATCTGGATCATTACATCAGACTGGCTACTAAGATTAAATTAGATTAAGATTGGATAATTGGATTAGAGTGTCTGTAGGAGGATGGTCCAGGGACAGGCCTGGGCAAGCCTGCACTGAAACAACAGCACATCATTTTAGCATCGGTATAAGAGGTCTTGTGTCAAAATTCCTATTTCGGTACAGCAGTTCGATACAGCGGCTGCTAATTCAACACATTTTTTGCTGTGGTATTTTCATTTTTCTAGGATTTTTCCCTATGAAATGGAAAGGTACCTTGCAGTGTCATTACTGTTTCCATGTTGTACATGGACACCAGAACCATATCCAGCTGAAATAACATGAACTGCTTTCACAAATAGCTACTTTCAGTAGTTAAGCGCTTAAGCGATAATACCAGTGTCCTACGTTCAGCAGCTACCCTGTGGAGCATGAGCTGCTGTCACATGTGAGTGTTCGAAGGCTGCTTTGATTCAAGGGTTATTAGTTTCTGCAGTAACCAGGCATGCACATGGATGTGTGTGTGCATGTGTGCATGTGCCCGTGTCTCAGGTCGTGTTTCTCTCTATTCGTCAACCTCCCAATTCCCCGTTTCCTTTATTTTCTCTCCAGCAGAGCAATTAATAGCCTATTAAGCTGCCCACGTTTTCTTCCGAACGCGAGGAGATGGTGTGACTCCCATCAAAGCACGCCGCAGTAGAGAGACACCACTCGCTCGTTACTGCAGAGCCGTTAATAGCAGCCTTCCCTCTCAATGTCCTGCGATGATCTTCTTGAGTGTCTCAGAAAGCGACCTTAATCTGTTTGCCATTGTCCTGTTGAACCACTGCTCTACAGACCCTTCAAGAGGTTTGCACTGCACTGATTGGCATGGCAGTTATATACAAAGCCTGGCTATCTAGTAATACTGTTATTTTTAAGTTCAGTCTTCTGCAAATGATTAAACACTGGGCACTATTCAGTATTCACTTGAAGCTTTTACGCTAGCAGGTCCATACCAGAACCTTCTTGCTTGACTACACAACTAAAATACAATACACTTAAAATGCCATTATGGTAAAGCCAGTTTTGTGAGTAGAAAAGCAGTTTATGAGCATTATTTGAAACATTCTTTATAAGCTTGCTGAGAAATTATAGTAAACCATCACATATAGACAATTTTGTGTTGGTTTAGATAGCATTTCTTTTTAGGAACTTTGATAGAAAAAAAACAACAGAAATACACATGTCTGCAAACAACAAGATTATCAAGTAAGTTATAGGGTCAGATGGCCCAGAAGAGTTTTAGATGTATTAGAAGCTTCTGGAATGAGGTTTAATGGTTAACAAAGATTGCATGACCTTTTTCTATTTGTTATGTACACACACACACACACACACACACACACACACACACTTCCATGGTTCCTTTTCTGTCTATATATATATATATTTCCCATAGGTTTATACTACCAGCCTGTGCCTGAGCTAGACAGAAAAGGAAACATATAATGGATTTATAAAGGTAACAACTTGTTCAAATAGACTGCAATTTAGCTTCAGTAGATTAACATCTAGAATATTCGTCACACATCTGTTCAGATCAAATCCTCCTTGCCCAACCAAAAAAAAAAAAAAAAATCCGTTTTTGATGTCAAGGGAAGGTCTGCTCAAAGCTTCTCCACACAGGAGTTTTGATAGTAGAATCTATTCCTGATCTTTGTGATAAGTCAGAGAAATGTTAGACTTTGAATGATAATGAATCATGAAATAATAAAATAGCCTGGTGCTTCAAGATTTAAATTTGGTAAAGAGATTATTAAATCTGGCACGAGTTCTGTTAATCTAAAGGTCATGTTATTTATTGAGATAAAGCTACTGCAGCTCTTTAAAGGCTTTGCGTATTTCAGATGGAAGTAACAACTGGTTGTTACATCGAGAGTTCCTTCGTAAGCATAAATACATAAATTTGAGGAGCAGTTGAACTGAACACAACACCCGCCTCCTTGGCCACCTGGGTCTCCATCACGAGTCATCCCCTGAGGACAGTTCACCTCCCCCACGAAAGTCCTCCTCCTCAGGGGACTCCCCGGGCGAGTCTTCCTCTCCCCAGAGATGTGTGCCCGCCAGCATCACAGACCTTGAACCCTCCCTCGGAGGCACGGCTCCGGAGGACCTCTCTGAAGAAGGTGGCTTGTTCCAGGCTGATCTTGCTCCCTTCCTCCTTGGAGGGCTCCCGGAGCGAGTCCTCCCCTGATGGGAAATGCACACCCCTCCCAGCATCACCACTTCCTCACGGCAGCGCTGGTTGGACCAGCTCTTGCAAGGGGTGGGGTGCATGGCCCGAAAAAGGTCCGCCAAGTCCCGTCTCTAGGGGGAGGGGTACTCCTCCTCATCACAGGAGACATTAGACAGGAAAGAAGCAACAGGGAGAGAAGAGCACCTCTTAAGTTATCCTCTTCAATTTGCCCTTGGGCCCGTGCTTCCCTTTCGACATTCCTCAGGTTCAGTCGGTCTATCCGTCGATGCTGTTGTTCCTTCGTGTGCGTGAGTATCAATGTCGCTGTAATCGCTGTAAACCCCAAACCAGAATAAACGTGTCCTTTTTTATTCTGGTATCGGTCATAGACAGCATCGACATAGACCGACAAACACTCAGCGACATCCACACGCTTATATACGCTCACCCTTAACGAGACGCAGGTGAAACGAGGAACACTAACGAACATCCACGAGACCGACGTACACACAGGCGTACACACACATCCAACAGACACGACACAGGAACACACTTCCACTCAGACACGCCCACACGGATAAGACAGGGGGAGGAGACACATATAAACTCTGCTTTATTCTATATTCTCCTTCTATGAATTATACAAGTGTGCGTTTTTATAAAATAGATAAAATAGAACAAGTGTACTAACAACATTCGGTCCCACACTTGCCTCTTCAAACGCACCCAGGCCTCCAGCTACACCTGCCTGTTGGCTACCTTTATTTATCAGATATATTTGCACCCTTGACCTCTATCAGCAGGTGAGAACATTTACAGTGTACGTTCAGCTGAGCAGATCTATTAAGATCCTTATGGAAGTCCAACAGGGATGAGCTCAGAATCTAAAGATATTTGATGAAGCTTCGTGGAACCACTTTGCTTACGTTTCAAGCCAGTCATTATGTGGTCCAGTTACCTTACGTGGTTTTGTAGTAAACTGGCTGTGGCTTTATTTTCTTTTCAAAAGGAAATTTGTGAGATGTGACAATGAGAGCATAACTTAAAAAATTGCAAATTCATAATCAGATTCGTAAACGTGCAACTGTGATTGTAACCTAAATTTTGCGAGGTCAGTCCTAATAGACAACTATGAATATTAATAGATGGAAAAACTGGTTATTTTGTCAAACACATGATTACTGGAACATTTTGAGGAACATAATCCAGGTGGATGGTTCAGAGAAGCTCCGTAGAGGGTGGAACTGAAAGCTGCCATATCAGATAGAAAGCAGCTGACCTTGGAGAGTCTGCGGCTCATGGAAATTATGAACTAAATGTGTGAATAGATGTGTAATGATTGACAAATAGCATGAGTTACTTGAGAAACAACCAAACTGCTATTATAAGTCAACTTTAAAATGTGTGAAATTCATTATTGATTAGCAATTCATTTGACATTGCATTCACATACAGTTTTATTCGGATAGGTAATTAACTCTGTGTTTGGCACAATGTTAAGTTGTTAACAAGGACAAAATGTAAATTATTCAAAGAACTTCTTTTCTAGTGTCTGTCTGCTATATTGTAGACAGCTCTCACATCTGCCCTACACATTGCTGCTGCAGTAAGAGGAAAATATGCTTAAACATGGTTTTCAGTTCTGTCCCCTCAAGGACTGTGACTCACGCTGCTCCAGATAAGAGTGGCATGAACTTCCAAGAAATACACGACCTGTTTTTTTCCCCTAATAAAAGCCTTTTTGTTGATTTGGGCCATCATGTTTGAGAGCACGATGTTTGCCTTTTCACTTTGCTCGTGCTACACTCGGACGACATCACACACACAGACAGCAGGTAAAGTGATGTGCACTACAAAACATGTTTATCACAGTTGTGTCAAAAAACTCACAGGAACATTGTCAAAATATGTTCCTTTTGGTGAAATATGCATCAAAAATAATCTAAAATGGAAAAATAGATGTATTTGTACATCAAATACTCTAGAGAATGATTTGCATTTAGAACACGCTTTACATGTAGTAAACAAACACAAAAACAACAACAAAATACAGAAACGTGTGGCATGTATACAAGAATTATGAGACATTTCAGGGGCTAGAAAGTACAGTTTTCAGTGACATCGTTTTCATGCTAAAAGATTGTCAATTCTGTCTATAATCGCAGCAAACCCTTGTGTACCTTGTCTTAAGGTATAGAGCTACAGATTGTCTGCAAGTGCTTGAGTTATAAACTACATTAGTTTTTCCTGGGTCCAGTATATTTACCCATTATAGATGTAAAGAAGTCTTCTGTTTGCAAAATACAGATGAGGTGTAAAAGCCCTTTTGGAATCAGCAGATGTGAATCCTCCTAGTGAACCAAGGCTTAGACAGTTGCTCAAAAATAAACAAATAAAATTATAAATCAAATCAAATAAATCACATTCTTATGTCCCTGGAAGTCCACATGTGTTTTTCAAGGAACTCATTTTCATAAACTGCTCATTCACTAAAACTTAAATACTTTTTTATGGTACAAAACAAACCTTATGGTGTGGAAATATTTTAGAACATCACAACAGAACCTATATGTTGTATATAAATTTATGTTTGGGGCATTTTGTTTTGGTGCCTTTATATGGTGAGTAAATGAATTACCAGCAATTCCATCATGTAAAATCAATGAGTTCTGTATCATAAAACCAATCTACTACGAATGAAATGAAGATAGTAACCTTTTAATTTGCAATAACAATACAGAACTCAGGGACTTGAAAAACTCAGGGAATTTTAAAAAGGAATAATTGTCACGGTGGCCGCCCTGGCTGCCTCCCCCGTCCTGTGTCTGTGTGGGTGTGTCTGTGTGGAGGTGTGTTCTGTCATCGTGTCGGATGAATGAGTGTGTGTATGTTCGAGAGTGGGCGTGGCGTGTGAATGGGCTTGTTGTGTTTGTGATACGTTGCACCTGTGTCTCGTCAAGGTGAGCGTTTATAAGCGTGTATGTAGCACACTGTGGTGTGGGTTTTTGAAGTCGGTCTGTGTCGTCGTTGTTTGTAGTCGTCAAAAACGAAACCGCTAATAAAACGGTTTATTTATATTACGCACGTGAGTCCTGTCGGCTTTTTGCAGCCCTCCTGGGCTCAACCGTGACAATAATTATTATTACTAAAAGTCTTTTATACTTTTATAGCATTTCTTGTGAGAATAAATCAAACTTTGCTTGGTTGTTTCATGCATTTGTACACATGGGGGACTAGCAAGAAAGAAAACATCACAGTTTGCTTTAAAAGAGTTCAACTTCAGTCATAACAATTCAGTTTAGTACTTGTTATGCTGTTTGCACATCCTAATAATACCTAAAGTTACCGGTACCATGAGTTTTCGCTCATTATCTACAGTGTCTCCTCTTCATCCTGAAGGCCACTGCTGGTTAGCACCGGCAACAACTCTTTCAGCAAGATGTCATCCTGCTTTGCGCTGCCTTCTGACTCCTCTGGGATGGAGGGCGGCAGGCTCTCGGCGTCCGAGTTGCTGAATACGTAGCCGGGCAGGGCAGCGTGGGCGCTGACGGAGGGCGGGCCGGTGCTGCGGTACACCCGGCTGGAGAACAGGGCGGAGGAACGTGTGCCGGGCCCCCCGGCGGCCAGCTGGGAGTGGCTGCTCGTGCTGTTGTTGAGCCCCGTGAGCACAGAGCCATAACGATAACCACCGCACATCACTGGGCTCTTCCAGTCGAAGGTCAACGTCCAGCGCGTCCAGATTTTTTTTATCTCTGTTTGGACCTGAGGGAAGGGAGGCAAAGACTCATTTGAAGTGAGACTTATCAGGACAGTACTAATCACATCACGCCCATCGGGACAGTACTAATCACATCACGCCCATCGGGACAGTACTAATCACATCACGCCCATCGGGACAGTACTAATCACATCACACCCAACAGGACAGTACTAATCAAATCACTTAATAATACTTCTTCATATGGTGTGACTTGTGGTTGGACAGAAACCCTTAAAGGCACTCAGTGCGTTCTTTGAATTATCTTTGCTTTTTGATGGTTAACTCACCTCTCCATTGCAGTAACAGTAGATTATAGACACAAAGAAACCCTAAGGGAAAGGGAAAAACAAGAGGGCATAAGAACATCAAACAGGTTTTGGCATGAAAAACTTTCAACATTCATGAGATTAATTATGTGTAACATATGGAATTGAGTATTCAAAGATTTACAGATTTACATGAATGAACACTATTGACCATACTCTCTATATATCTGTGCATGCTATGTGCATGGAGCCACTCACCCCAGGCTGACACCCCCCCCCCTTTCAAATGGTCTAGCGGCACCACTGATTCCATGTTTAAATTAAACTTATTGCAATGTTAGAAAGCATAGAGATCGCATGCATCTTGATTCACATGAATGATTACATTATGTGTATAAACACTTCACACAATTAACGAGTACCTGGAAAGAGTTGAAGAAGAGCTCACAGTACATGCGCACTTCCCAGCCAACTCCTTCGAAAGTGTGTGGCATTCCCACAAACACGATGTAGTGCACACCAAACACCAACACTAGGATCAGCGTGGACTTGGCCAGCTTCCTGCTCACACATACCGAAAGACGAAAAACTCACACTGTGTTTTACTTTTATGACTTGTTTTAACCTTTTACATTTTTCTGTGGACTTTAGGAATGGTGTTTTTGGAGCAGAGATAAACATTGCAGGAAGGATTGTGCTTTTCCAGTTTCCTCCCCTTCCCCTGTTTTATGCAAATCGTCTGCAAAGGTACAAACCCCAAAGTTTTGGCCAGGAGTATCTCATTCCCACAGAAACTACCTTTCTCAACTGCCTGAAACACCTTGTTAGAATTCCAGCCCTTTTCTTTTGTTACAAGTTGTAATCTCATAACACAACCCTTACTGTTTGCTTACCAGCAAGCTTGGTTAGAACAGAGTGGGTGAACTGACCAATCAAAGCATATGGGCTCACTGAGAGGGGAGGGCTCAAAGACACAGGAGCTCTACCAGAGTGCTTCAGACAGAGAGGGAATTCACAGTATGATAAAAAAAATAATTTTTAGAACATTTTAGAAGATCCCCAAAATAAAATTATGAGCACTGAAAATGAACATAACCCCCAAAATATCTGGTGTTGAACAAAACATCTACAAGAAGATAAAGATGAAAGTCTGTGTACATATCCAGGTAGGGCCATGGGGGGTAATAGACCAAAGTATGTTTAAGTTTATATACGTTTTATATCTTATCAAGGTGTATGGTATGAGCATGGATTCAACAGAGGAGTGATGGGATAGTTTCGGTCTGACCACTGGACATGACCAATAACAGCAATATTTAACTTTTAAAAAGTCTCTTTGTCTCCCCAACTGAATGAAGACCTTCAGATGCAGCACAGAGGCAAAATAATGATGATACAACATACATGCAGCGTCTGAAACTTTAGTAATAATGGCAAAGAATAAATTTGGAGCATTTGTGATTGAAAGGAAAAGTAAAAAAAAGTAGTGTCAAGTCTTATTAATGCACCTCTTTTTTATTTCAAAGACAAAGCAAGACTTTGAAGTAATAAAACAATATAAACACTGCAGCTGTCATGACAGCAAAATCTTAATAAAACCGATGGACTGTACAGTAGAATAAGATGAAAAGCCAGAGATGGAGCTGCTCTGTTCAGTGCAGTGGTGCCCATGTGACTGCAATCTGACTGATGTATTTGCAAACATGACTGCTGTGCTTGAGGGGTATCAGCTGGCCAGGGGGGCATCTGGGGTTTAGCATGCTGTATTTTACCAGCAACAGGAACCATCAAATGGATTACTGTTATTAGGGCTCAAAATTACACGCCTACATACGGTGTTTGCACTCCAACTGGATGCTTATGGTGCCACTGTGAAAGGCCTTTTATCGTTTGAAAGCACAAGCCAGTAATTATCATTGCTTTATGTGCATGATCTGTGTTTTTTTTATTATGTATCTGGCAGTTAAAAGGCTGTTCAGTCTGTTCTGTGTTGTCAAATCAGAGTCAAAATTTATGAGCGAGCAAAATCATTTGCAAACAAGGGAAAATCACACGTATGAGAGAGGAGACTTTCTCACATGAACAAAACTACTCTTGGGGAAATGGGCACAATTTAAAAACATAGCTGGATGCTTGACTGTTATTTTGTTCACTTTTCAGAATAGTTGCAAGTTTAATTTATTTTTGACAGTTGCAAGAACAGACCAGGTGTGGCAGTTGTGAACTGAAACAGCATCTGCTGCCGTTTTCTGGAATATGGCCGTGGTGGATCTGTCAGTGCTTGTCAAAGAAATCAGTATTTTTTTCTATGCTATAAGGTTTTCTTGCATGAACTTGCTAAAACATGTCTTATCAAAGCCTTAATACAGCTTTGTTAGCATAGCTTTGTTAGCATAGCTTTTTCTTAATGAACGAAATATGTTTTGTTTGTGGTGTAATGGGTATTAAAAAATAATCTCATTGATAACACAAAATATGATAGAGAAATAGGTAGCTTTAAAAGCTAATAAAGGCCTATAGAAAATTGTCAGGTTACCATGGGTTACCACGGTGTTTTTTACCACTCATGAATCAAATTTCCTCATATTCCATTTCGACAATGTGTTAAACACAAATCCAAAAAATAAATTCACCAAAATGATGAGCAGAAGTAAATCTACTGCATAGTCACTTTTGAACATCAACTAGTTCCATCTGAAAACACTACAATGAACAAAACCTATAATGGTGAAATCCATATAAAACAAAGGGTCAGGTTATTTAAGGACAAAACAGCTATTGCTACAGAAGTTCAAGTCAAACATAGACGTTCCATCGGAAAAATCTTTTAGACAGAAAGAAAAATGTAGATGTATTCTGCAGTATACAGTTTTTCCAAAGGAACACACAATAGAAAATGTCCTAGTAAAGTATTGGGCTATAACAAGCCAGCAGAAAGATTCTTGATGTAGAGTTTAGAAGTCTTTACAGGAGGGATTTTCCAAAAGATATTCAGTGATCCATTCCTCTAAGAGGAAAAGTGGACCTAACCTACCTGTGCTCGTCATTCCAATACATGTATAAATATAGATGTACCAAGAACTCTATAACAAGCACTAACACAACTGATTTCCAGAGAACAACACATGCTCCAATTGGGACACACCATTGCAGTGTTGGGTCAGTTTTGCCTCATGCCTGTGTAGTTTTCTTTGCATACCAGAACGGTTTTCCTTGATACAAGAATGTTTTTTCTTCTGAAAAGAATCAATTTCCTCACATGAGAGTAGTCATGCTTGTGTGAAGAAACTTTTTTTTGCCAATCCTCACACAACTCACTGCCCAAGAGCGGTTTTTGTTTGTGCAAGGAATCATTTTCCCAGCATGCAAGTGTTTTTTGCTCGCTTGCAAATGTTGACATTGATTTGACATCATACTATTCCTGTTACGCTTCAGTGCTTCAGATGGCATCGGTGAGTACACAGTCCTGAAGGGAAAAGTCGTTCAGATAGCACCACAAAACAGAACACAGATATTGCAACTCAAATTAAACCATTCTGTGCATCATCAGCATTATGCAGGCATTTTTTTCTCTCTCCCTTGATGATTCTTGCCTAGCTCAACTACCCGTCCTCCCAAATAACAAGCTCACATGACACAAGCAGTTTCCTGAGGCTCTTTCCCCATTTTCACATGCCCTCTTTTGCCTCAGGAACTAAAGGCAGTGGAATGTGTTGTTGGGTATAACTTAACTGAAGACAGTATTTTAAATCTATATCAGTGTTTCTATATATAACTGCACAACTGCAGTGCACAGACCTGTACTGTTTTCTTGTGTCGTATCTCCCCGCATTGGTCTCCCGGATCTTGGTTGCCAGCACCCGAACGATATTCACAAATAAGATGAAGTTCAGCTGATAGAGAGAAAATGGAGGATTGATAAATGATATACAGCAGCGGTTCCTGTTATCTAATCACCAGGCACCAGTGCTGAGTCTGTCTTCCTCATCTTTGTAAGATCCATCTCAGCTTACTGCAGAGCTCAGAAATGAAATGCAGTTCATCTTATTTTCACAACTTGCTCAGTGTCCCAGCAGTCCTGCACTACACTCTTATGCATCTGTCAAAGGGCTGTATCTCATCATACAGATGGATACTCAAACTCATATATCACTGGCCTTGTAAGAATAGCTTTGCAAGACTTTTTGATGGCAGCCAAGATTCAGAAAGAGATTCAGGAAAAAGGCTCAGGTCAGGATGGAAGGTGTTCAACTTATATTTATTAGGGATGGAGTATTGTGCTCCACCCAAAATTTCATTGCAGATTATCTGAGGTTAAAACCTGTTTCTACACAGGTTAATGTGGAGCACTGGGTCTTTGTCTAACAGTCAGACTTAGATGAATAGCCTTTGCTACATTTATGGAAAAGTGATTTGAAAACAGCAGATTGCTTATTTAATGTGTGAAGGACCTGTGAATTAGATAACTAATGGGGTTTCTACAAACCTTTGAATTTTACGAATGTGATCATATAAGAAGACTTGACATTCATTCATCTGTTATAACAATATCTGAGGTTCTTTTAGATTTGAAAATGATTTCACAATCACATATTTTTTTTATGTATGCAGAACATTCCAGTTGGATTTACTATTTTACCATGAACACTAGTAGAGTCGTAGTAATGCTCCCACATTCGAATCTACATGTTAGTTTGTTTTTTTAACAGAGAATTAGAAAACATGGCTGTACTTCTTTTATCCCTTTTTAAATTCAGCATATCTTGATATTCCTCCCCAAATAACTCCAGATTCAGGTTCAGAATGTACGTTGAGCAAGTCAAAACATCTTATGAGTTGTAAAGCCTTGAAGGTAAGTCCATGGTATACAGTAATTCCACATGAACCATAACAAAATCATGAAAGTAACAGTGAACTGTCCATCAGTATTCAGCAAATGATGCTGCAGAACATCAAAAACGTACTGCAGCATCACACAAGCTGTTGTTCTAGATTATGCATACAGCTAGGGGAGGGTGCATTTATGAGCTGGTTGTTGCTTGACCTTAAAAACCACAGACGTATGGAAATTTCATCTCATGCATGAAAACTGCAAAGCATGCATGGAAGTGCTGTGAAAAGCACCATAAGGAAGATTGAGATAGCTGTTCCCAGATTCCTGGTTTAAAGATTAGACCTACTGTAATAAGGGCAGTCTGTGGAGATCTTAAAGGACAGTATGTATAAATAAAGCTGTGATAGCAGAGAGCTGTGTAATACTGGGCTTTAGGGGTAGGAACTGACTACATGAGTCAACTGTACAGGACACAGTGGTGCTCTTTTGCTATAAAAGTTCATGACAGCTCTTAAGAGAACTACCCAAACCAATTCGGCACAGCAAGACAAGATATATCTATTACAATATACTAATGCTTTGTTAACCATCAATGGTAAATATCAATGGTTTGCAGATAACCAGGGAACATCTGGTGTTTTGGCCATATTCACCACATAATAAAGGATCACATAATAAACAACAATCACTCAGTATATGTAAATACCCAAGATAACAATAACATAACAATCACTCAGTATATGTAAATACCCAAGATAACAATAACATAACAATCACTCAGTATATGTAAATACCCAATATAACAATAACATAACAATCACTCAGTATATGT
>JAOXYF010000024.1:5273109-5312421 GCA_028565775.1 Sternarchorhynchus goeldii
ACATAACAATCACTCAGTATATGTAAATACCCAATATAACAATAACATAACAATCACTCAGTATATGTAAATACCCATTATTTGTGATTTTTGCATTAATATCATGTTGTTTTAGATTTACTAATATTCTGGTTTCAGTGGTCGCTTTGCAGAACTGGCATAGAATTCAAACAGCTCCAAGCAAAGTACTAAGCAGGAAGGTTCAACTCTGAGGTGCAGCGTAGTTGAGCAGCTACAGTACTGATGTGAAACTTCTTTTGTTGTTTTAACTGCAAAATGGAAACACACCACTGAACCTAAAACTTTTTTACCATTAGTGATTATGCAGTAGGGAGACAAGAAGACAATGATTACGTTGACTATTGTAAGCATCCTTGGGTATTTGAGCACAATATAAATACAATGTATTATTATTATTATTATTATTATTATTTTGCTTTGCTAAAGATGAAATAATTATCACCTTTAGCACTGTAATATCTTTCTCGGTTACTTTCAGACATTCTGTAAATGTCATGGTTAACGTCACTGTGACATCATCGTTCTGAACTCTGCAAGAATCACCCAGCAGTGGCGCAGCAGCTGCAGGGCTTTGCCTGTTTGAATCATTTCATTCATCCCTGCATGCCCATCAAAAAGCCTTTTTTTAAAGCACAGATATTCACTTCCTTTTATTCCTGACTTATGTGGGGAAAAACTAACCTCGTCCTGCATTTTAATATGAGAGAGAAAGTTTTTCAAAGAGATAGTGCTTAGTGCAAATATGTGAGATTAAAGAAGCTTTAGGACATCATTTCCAAAGTTGGCATGTCTAACGGCCATGGATGTAGCGTGGTTAGTCACTGTTATTTTCTCCACTAATATTTCTTATAATTACAGACTGTGATGTTTATTGTTCAAGTATGAGATGTATGGCATACTGCTTTTTACAAAAGACCTACAACTGAGTCACACAGCTCACATGGCATTATGACTTCAGTTAAATAGTCCAGCTTTCTATAAAATGTGCTGATTGCTGAAATTATGTATACAACCATTCATCTATGCAGTAACTGAGCATCAAACCTTTAATGACGTCTTATCATTATGTTTCCTGTTCTTAAAAAAATAAATAAATAAAACATCATAAAGCTCTTTTGCTAAAAGTACTTCCGCTGTACTTTGCTACAGAATATGATGATCCCCAAACCATCCGATTTAAAATTGTATACAATTTTAAAGTTGGGCAATTTTCCCTCTGCAAGGCGAGACTATCTCAGCCTTTGAACTCTTCTTCAGGCATGTTTGGCTACTTGAGTACTATTTATCAAGCACAGCTTCCACACCACTCACCCCGATGGCTGTCAGAATGGGGACCTGGTAGATCCATTTGATGTTGCCTGCATTTAGTTCCCAGCATCTACAAAAAGAATGACGGAGCAGTCAGTTGGCAGAACAGGAGAAAGAGAGCTGAGGGAGAAATAGGAGTAAACTGGCAGAAGGAGAACCAAGAAGAGAAGGAAAGAGGAGGAAGAGGGAGAGTGAAGAAGAAGGACAGAGACAGAGGAAAAGAGAGAAAGAATAAAGGAAAGAAAGAGACAATATGTGGCTAGAAGTACAAGGCAAGTGGGAGAACAAGTAAAACAGAACTGAACAAAAACACTGAAAGGGTATAAGATAGAAAGAAGAACATTTGAGATAAGGATGAGGCGTGAATGCTATTCCTGCACAGTAGAATCCCCAGAGTTGAACCAACTCTTACAGTACTCGTTTATACTGAGCTGATCTTTCTTCAAAACGACAGGGATAAGTTCAGCGATGTATGTTATTTCTGCACTGAGGACTAGAGGTGATCGATACCAGCCATGAGTCCCATGAGTCAAAATCTGCTTGTTTCCCCCCCGTTCTCTTTCTCTGAATCAGTACTGAATCAGTACTCTCATCTACATTTGTTTAACCCCATGTTACGGCATCCAGTTATAAATGTTTACACTTTGGTCAAAATGTTGCGCTCCATGAATAATCATCTGCTCAAAGATTATTATGTTGTCTTATAATGTAATATTTTAAGTGCTGTTTATGTATATGACTAGACACTTTATTAGAGAATTAGGTAAATTAATTAGGCAAATTAATTACTCTCAATAATTAATCATTACAACTATGTACTTCTTAAACACTTAAAGTTATGTAACATTTATGAATGTCACTATCTCCACTGTATATTTGCAAGCCCACTTTAGTGCCACAGTACAACTGCTTTAAGGGGTCTGGGTAACAGAGTCTGAAAGGAACTGATAGATAGAGTGGTGAAAGAGAGCCCAATCAGAGTGGATCTCATCAGGATGGATGAGCGATACAAAAGAATAACAATTAATGTCATTTCAGTTTGGTAAGGCTAATGGTTTGGAGATCCTGAAAAGTTGAAGGAAATTTTTTGGAGAGTCTCTCAAACAGCAAAAATTGAGTGTTCTGGGGAAAGATCTTAAATAAACTGCTTAAAGGGAGGAAAGCAAAAATCTGTTTCTGGTCTTTACATGTTCATTTACATACATATACAAATTTCATATGTCTATAATATGCAGCTGGTACAAATGACTACTAAGTTTGTAATGAATATTTAAATAGGAAGTTTTAATGTACTCAGTCTTTGTGACCACCAGTCTGACACAGATCCATAAAAAAGTTATTTAAAGGGAAAACAGCTAAAAAAAACAGGTGCTAATTGTTGCATTTATGTTTGTGTTCATTTGTAATGGCTGAATTTATATTGAGGATCAGAAAGGACCTTCCAGCTACCTCACCCTGCATGCTCTCAAGACTGAGATTCAATTAGCAGCCTAACTTCTGTTGTTGGGTTGCTATCGTATGGAATATGCAAATGAACAAAAGCTTTCATCTTATTACAGTGAAATAAATCTCTAATTTAACAGCTGTATTCAGCTCCGTTTGTGCAAAATCAACTGTAATAGTCTTCTATAGGAAAGTTAATTGTATTCATGACATTACTCACAAATGTTTGCTTTTAATGCTTTTCTCATGCTATGGTAACCTCAACTACAAATGCATATATCTTTCTATAACAAATAATATTTTTAGGTGTGGACAGCAGTATAACAGTAGATAAGAAGCAATTATAGTAGTGCTGTCCACATTATATGTTATAGAAACAATTTTAGATGATTTTTCATTATGCAGTGGCAAGAAAAAGTATGTGAATCTTTAGGTTTTCTGCATTAATTTGTCATAAAATCTGATCTTCATCCAAGGGTAACTGTCAGATCTGGCAGTACATGGTCTGGCCTCCAGAGGTCTCACTCCCCAGAATTCTAGGATCCCTGGATTTTTCCACTCTCACCTGTTTCTCATCCGTCATTAACACACCTCTATATAGATTCCCCAGCTCTTCACTCACTGTGAAGTATTGCCAACTCAGTTGCATACTGAGTGGGTCTCGCTACTGTAATTTTCTGGTTTTGCTTGCTTCCTCTCTTGTCTGTTCTTTTGGGCAGAACTGTTAGCTCTGTCATTTTCTTTCTGATGTGTATGGCTCTCATCAAGGCAATCAACAGCATTTCTGTAGGGTTGAGATCTGGGCTCTGACTTGGCCACTCCAAAAGGCAAATTTTATTTTCCGTAATCCATTCTGTTGTGGACACGCTCTGGTGTTTTGGATCATTGCCCTGTTGTATCATCCAATGATGTACAGTCACACATTATCCTGTAGAATTGTTTGATACACTTGGTAATTCATCTCCCCCTCAGTGATTGTAAGATAGCCAGGCCCTGATGCAACAAAGCAGGCCCAAATCATCATGTTCCCTGTACCATACTTTATGGTCAGCATGATATTTGCATGGTCATGTGCAGTGCCTTTTTTAACCCAAATGCAGTGCTGTGTGTTTTTTCTAAATGGTTTAATCATAGTCTCATCTGTACACAAAACAGTTTGCCATCTGCTTGTTCAAGGGTTTAGGAACTGTAGACTCATGAACACAAATGTTAGCCTGTACCAGTGACGCCTTAAAATCTTTGGTTGTTATTCAGGATTGTTTCTTTAATCTTTGGTCGTTATTCAGCGTTGTTTCTTTGCATCCCTGATGAGTCTCTGTTTTACTCTTTGGGTCATTTTGACGGGGCACTTCTTGGCAGTTTAGCCACAGTCCTAAACTGTCTTCATTTGTAGATTGTTTTCCTTACTGTAGACTGGTGTATGTATAGCTTTATATAAATCAACCATTTTCGATTGTGGATCCCCTGAAAGCCCTTTGTGAGGCTTTGCTCACATACACATGTTCTTCTTGTGCGGAGAAACTAAAAAAGTTTGAGTGATTTTTGTCAGACAAAGTAGCTCTATACCACACCTCCAAACTCATTTTTTTAACAAGACTCCAGGGATAATAACACCTGACTCCAAATGGCTTTTTTGAGATCATTAACTCATTAACTACTTTATCTACAAGCACTATGAGGTTTTTATGGTTGTTCTCAATGAACGCATGAATGATGAGTCTTTTTGTGCTATGATTTTGCATTTGTCAATATCCTTGACTTGGATGAGGATCAGATCACATTTTATGACAAATTTGCGCAGAAAACCATGACATTCCAAAATGTTCGCTATGTTTTTTTGCTACTGTACATCACTGTATGTAAAGCGAAACCCATAGTTGATTTCTTAAGAGTATGTAATGCAGTTGTTGAATGAGTACAGCCCAGCCTGTGATCACAAGAAAGTATGTCACCTTGAGTCTGCCACTGTTGCCCTGACAATCGCCCATGCTGACACAAAGAGAGCAGGAACGCCTGAAATTAAGAGAAAGAGAAAGCAACATCAGAAACTTCTTTTTAAACATACTAGTTTTATTCTGTAGTTCTCTCTTTATTATCTCAAATAGATCTGGAGTGCTAATTAGTTGCCAAAAGTTGTTTATACAAGAGAACTACTAATTCATGCATAAATTGTCAGAAATAGATTTAATTAAGCTGTCACACAAGAGCATACCTCTCCTCAAGAGGTTCCTTCCTCTCAATTATATTTTTAAATATTTGTAAGAAGTATAAGAGTAAAAATGTGAATTTTCACTCCCATACCAAAACATGTTTTTTACAAAGATTTTCACAAATCCACATAAAAAATGCATCCTTATTACAAATATGTGAATATTAATACAAATGCATATTTTTCAAGCAAATTTGTATTGTTCTCTCACTAATAACACTTGTGTGTTTTCACACCGCGCCTTGGTCCCTGCAGTTCTGAACTCAGATTCCCAGAATCCTTTGGGGAGTCAGGTGGCATTCCTCAGTCATTGTCCTATTAACTGTTCTCCAGATCATCACCTCTTCCTGATTATCCATATATTTTATATTGTCTGTTTGTTCCCAGTTCCTTCCTCGTTGTGAGGACTTGGTGCTGTTATGTGGAGCTGTTGAGTGGGTTTCCTGTTTGCTGATCGTTTATGGCCCTGTTGTGCTTTTTTGGGTTTTTGGATTTGGCCCTTTGTCTGTTCACACTTTATTTTTGCATTCTGGTTCTGACCTCCTTTTTGGTCCTGTTTTTCTCTAGATGTCCCTCTAGAATGGCATTTGTCTTGTTCTGATTTGGACCACTGCCTGTATTGTAGCTGTGTTTATGCCTTGTCTATCTAACAGTAAAACAGCTCTGACTGCTTTTACTCATGAGAGTGTGGCCAATTCTGTTGTGTTACATGAAATCGGTTTAGTAGTTTGAGGAACAGATCCATATTAAACATATTAACGTTTTAAAGCACGTTATAATCAAAGGTAACAAATTCAGGATAACTTTGATGGCTTTACATGATCATATGAGAAATTGGGGACAATAAAAAATTAATACTTCATAAACTGGGTGTTGGAAATATTTTATATGGGCAGCTGTAACAAATAAAGAAATGTTATATCTTTGATTCAGCACTCAACACAAAGCAAGATGTTAAGATGTTTGTGTTTGACCACAATGTTGGGTACATTCTGCCCTTGTGGTCCAACATTTAGCTGCACATATGAGGCATCTGCAAAATCATTTCTAGAGACAACAGGCACGAAATTTAGAGCATTAAAGATTCATTTGAAATGTAAGTAAAGACAGTCCCTTCACCCTATTTCTCCACTTTTTCCACCTCCCCTTAGCGAGTTTAGAGAGAGGGAAGCTTCAGAAGATAGCTGTGGATAAACAGACAAAAAATACTACAAAAAACCCACAAAACAAAACACATGTATGCATGTTATGTGCCAGCCTACTGTAACAGTGTTCCACCTTAATTGCATTTGTGAGAGGTCGAGCAGTTATTGTAAGCTGCACTGTGGAGCACCATTATTACCACACATTTTCATTTGCAAATTGCACATAGTGATTAGACATTTGCCCCAATTGACATCATTGTGGTTTTACTTTTGTCTTTTTTTTTGCAGGAGTTTCACACATTTTCTTGCCAAAGGCACTGATTAAGCCTACATCGAACAGGCCCGCATGAGAGCGCAGCTAGCTGGTGCCAAGGATCAACAACTTTTCCAAAAGTAAATCTGCATATCAAAGCTGCCTCCATCTTTGACTCAGTAGGAGAAGCACATCAAACGAGAATGACAAACAAATAAAGAACACTTCAGTGTGAAGCCACTTAACAAGGGAGGCAAACTATGATCACAAATAGATGCACTTGGGTGCCTGTATTTACCTGGAGTGGAGGAAAGGAATCGCACATTTAAACCAAACATTACTACAGCTTGTGGTGGCTCAGATGCCAGTTCCCTGTAGTTATGAAGGGAGTTTGCGATGGTATATGGTAGTAGAAGATTTAAAGTGTGCTGTGACGAGTTCCTAAAAAACATTATCGGGTCAGTGGATCAAACAAGAAAAAATAATGAAGGAAAAATAATAACGTTTCTAGAAAAAAAATTGTGCTTACTGTTTCTGAAGTTTTTGCCTGTGATAGCTCATTTGGTAAGACAAGCTCAAACTGATTTTCTCCTTAAATGAAGCAGCCTGCTTTGGAAAGCTGGATGTGTTTTTCCTCAATCAGTTCAGTTAGATGTCGGCGGTGGAATTCTCATATGTCATGTTGTGACATAGCCTTCGTTATGAAGGACTCGAGTGGTATGTAAAATAAATCTACACTATAGAAGTGTATGACTTCAAAGATTTCACACATGGCTGTGAATGCATCATGATTCTTATTTTCTAATAAGGCCTTAAATTCTTCATTCGCTGTTTGAAGTTTTACATATGAAACAGTTTTAAAGTGTATGTTTTAGTACATTTGCTACGTAGCAGACTACTGAAAACTGAGGTTCTTCTCAGTGTCAGAGTCATGTTTTCTAAAGATTCTATCACAGAAATTGACTTTTTCATGTTTCGTGTCTTTCATGTCTTCAGATCTGGGAGAATGCTTTCACAAAATCCTTGCCCCAGCTACCATGTGAATGTGTAACTACTTTTCAGTTCAAATGCTGTCAGGCAAATAAAAGTGGAAACTGTTGTAATTGAAAGATTCAGGCTGTTCTTCCAAGTGCAACAATAATTCTTTTAATATATAATTTGAATATTACAGAGCTCCACTTTATATTTATGATGAACATCAGCACTGCTTGTACTACAGTAGATATCTTGTACTACAGTAGATATATTTTTGAATACAAGTCATGGATAGTGGTTTGGTTCCAATAAACACCTCTGAAAGAGATTTCACTGGGTTTTTTTTTTTTTGCAAAGGCAGCTTGGTTTTCTAGTTTAATTAACACCACCGCTGAGGTATGTTTCAGTCGAGAAAGTTTGGTGCACATGTTAACAAGGTACCAACACTCCCAGTTGCACAATGAAGTTAAACGAAATTAGTTACATTAACGATATCTGTCAAAAAGAATTTGTTTTCTAACTTAAAAAGCTGTTAAATATGCTGTATAATGTTGTATTTTTTTCATAGTCTGGGGCAGAATGCGCACACAGAAGATTTTCCAGCAAAGAAAGTCTAATGCAAAACCATTTGACAGATTTCCAAGTGTATAAGTATGGAAAGCATAATCCAAGGCTCAAAACAAGCAATGAGAGTAAAAATAAAATTGTTATTATAAAAATCTTACAATATAAGTTATAACTTGAATATAATTGCAAGGATTTAACCATTTTTAGCCCAGTTTTAACCAGTTTTAGTCATCAACAAATAGCACCCATACTGAACAGTGGGTATTACATATCGCCATGGCTGCATACTCACCCCATCCAATCAGAGTGAAGCCCCACAGATATTTAGTGTCTGACAGGAAGGCCATGAAGATAAGACTATGTAGATACAAGCCCTCTACTAGGATCCAGTAGTAGTTTGTTGCCAGAAAATAGATGAACAGAAGAACCGTCACTTTACAACCCATCTATAAACGAAGGAGAAACACGACAATTTAAAAAGAACAATAACATCTGAAAGTTATGTCCCAAGATATTCAGCGAACATACAGACAATGCAGGCGATTCATTGAATCTCCTCACTACAAAAACGGAGAACAAATCTATCAAATCACAGGTTACCAAACCTCTCATTGAGTTATGTGTTTATTTATTTATTTTATTGAGCTTATTTTTGTTTTAATAAAGCAACACATAAAGAACAAAAGCTTCTTCAAATACAAGTTTCACAAATGTTGAAGACATTATTCATTAGTTTTAGGGGTATTTTCTTTTCCCACCATAATTTGACCATTTAACCATATGTAACTGTTTAATGTCAAGTATGACTTCTGTCTATTGTTCTGAGGATTAACACCGACAGAAACACTTCTGCCAACAGGCACTTCTTTGCTCCTTTTTGTACCTTCAGTAATTACTTTGCCTGAAGAGATTTCTAACCCACTGCAGAGTGACTGCTGCCAGTGTGGGAGGTTAACATGCACTGTCTCAAGGACACACGGCCAGTCACAGCATCAGCTGCCAGTCACTGCATTAGATGATGCTGCCACAACTCACAGAGTAATAGGAGAGTTAAACACACGTGTAAGAGAGTGATAACTGCCTGATTCTGTGCATGGGTCCTAACAAATGTCCTGTTACACTAATCAGTAGTGGTGGAGAACAAGGCATTCCTTGGTCCAAAAACCAAGACTAGTTATGTTTTCCGGGACTGCTGGCCATAGCGATGGCTTCTTCAAGCATTTGAACTATTAATCCCCCACACCAAAAAAAAAAAGATAAAATAAAAATGACAGACTCCAAAATACTTTTCATGCTCCTTCATTTGTCCTTTTCTGTTATAGAAAGTTCATGAAGTAGCTGGAGGTTGAGACGTTTGTTAAATTGAACAAGGGTATGAATCTGCAGCTTTTTCAGAAGTGCTACCACTGTGCCTGTTCTCTTTCTCCTCCAAGATGTGCTCACAGGAGTGACTTCAAAGGAATACAAACTGTTGTTCAGCAACTTTACCATACAAAATATGTAGACAGTTAGCTAAACTTAACACCTCTTTGTGGCTCTCAATTAAAATAGACCCAGAATTTTGAGACTAATTTCTGTCACTATGTGGGATTTAAGGGCTATTTTATGTGTGATTTCATTTAGCTTAGGGCATCATCAGAAGCAAGGATGGGGAATATGCTGTAGGCCTCAATAATTGAAGCATGACAACTATTCATCGTTATATTTAAATTTAAATACGCTATCTACTACAAATTATGCTCATTAATGAGGCAATTAGCACCAGCCTGACAGCTCAGTATGTTCATGGACTGCGAAGCACATCTCAAGCAATAACCTGATTCAAATAGAACTTTATAACCTACATATTACAATTAAATTGGTTAGCATAAAATAACTTCCCATTTAATAAGTGTAATAAATAACATACAGTGTTTAATTATAATACAATATTTAATTATTTTTATAGAATTATTTTCTTGATTGTTTAAATAAAGACAAAGAAGGGCAGCTTTATAATAGGATCCTTGAGAGCTGTAGAGTTTTGTTCTAGGATGTTTCTAAGTATAGTCCTCTGAAATACTCTGGCAGTATATGTTCTCCTCCAATCCACCACTGAAAACATTTTTAGGCAACTTGCAAGAATAGAGCAAGCACTAGATTTCTGTTGACATATTGTGAAGTAGTATTTTTTTGTGCTTATAGAGAACATTTTCAGTATTTAAGAAAGAAAAAATTAAAGTGAAATAAAACTGAACTAATGTAATAAAACTAATTTAACTAATGCACTAAAAATAAATCAATATTGAACTAATATAGACATTTTGCAGTCTCAGCTTTGAACTCTCCTTTAATCACAACATTTCATCTTTTTCTAAGCTATTTCAGCTTTTCGAAGTGGATTATAAATCTCTTTTCTCACATTTTCTACCTTTGAAGTAAATCTATTAACAGTACAATGATCACATCCCAAATGTTGTTATGTGTCCTGTACAGTCTGGCCTTCACTGAGGTGTTACACACTTTGTTACACACTTCAAACACCATCCTCAGAGTTTGATTGTTTATGTACATTCTATCTGGGCGATTTGTCAACATAATTTGTATATTAATTTTATATGTTACATTTTAATACAATCACTTTATGATGGCTTTATTTATGAAGAAATATGAATATGAAGAAAATATTGCATATTTCATAAAGTGCAACGTTGGTAGGGAGGGCACAACAGCATGTAATGGTGAAATAAACAATATCCAGATGTTATATGTAATGGTGAAATAAACAATATCCAGATGTTATATGTAATGGTGAAATAAATGGTATCTAGATGTTATATGTATAGTTTATATACAAATACAAACTGGTGAGAGCTTCAGGAGTGATTTTAGTGCCAACATAAACAAAACCAACAAAAGACCCCCAAAAGAAGCACTACAATAACAGAATCCTACCCTCAATCATGGACAATAAACATGAAATAAAAGTCCAAACCTCAAATATACAGGCAAACATTTTCTATTACCAACATTTGTGTACATACATACATCAGCACCATAGTTCAACACAGGGCTCACAATTACTGACCTGAACAGACTAACACTAATGGAGCACATACAGCTAACACGAAGAGCGAAGCTAGGAGCACACAAACACGAACATGAGAAGGTACCAAACATGTCAAGCTTCAATATACACAAACCAAAACATTGGCTAAGCCTTAAGTTGAGTCAAGGTGACCCCATGTCTTCCTGCAGAACTCTCTTAAACATAAGAAAGAGTCAATAATGAGGAAAACCCAAATCCACAGTGAGACTCAAATCCTGAACTGGATCACAGGAATCAGGAGTGTAACAAAAGGTACATTCTAGTGTTTATGACCTAATAAATATATTCCTCACATCTTTTAAGTCAATTACCATAACAATATTTATGTTTCCAAGTACTTAGAAAAGAAATGGAAAATAATTCATAATAGAAGGGAAACTATTAAACTTTTTAATGACATTTGAAATGCATGATAACATAACACAAATTCAGAAGTTCAGCCCAAGTGTTTAAGAACAGGGAAAAAACTCATGTGTTTTTTTCACATTTGAACACTGGAGCATCACAGAAAAAGCAACCAGTTTTTGTTGCTGTCCCTAAGGATTTTTTGTGCATAACTTCAATGCAATAAATAAATAAATAAATAAATAAATAAATAAATAAATATCCAAAGACTTTCAAAGACCAGAAATTCAAAGACTTACAAAAAATATCAAAGAAGCAGCACCAAGCATGACCATAAGGCTCTGCATAGGATGGTAGAGTCTGAAGAACGTATCATGAAAGAAGCCCTACACACAGTTACAGGAAGTTTACACCAGGCACTGTAGGTAAAGATAAGCAGGATGATCAAAGGCTACCACTATCATTGTTTGAGACAGAGAGAGCGTTAAGAGGAGCTGGTTTGACTTCTTAATTAGTTCTTATAAACTAAATGTTGCTTCCCGCATAACAATGTTTACACTTGTATTTCAGATTCTTCAGCTTCTGATTTGTTTCTAAATATAGAACAGACTAAATATTTAATTTTTAAAATAACTCTGCCTTTCCAGCAGTTTGTTGTAGATTGTCCATATTTTTGCTTTTATTCCCACAGTTCTGTGCAACGAAGCTTGTCACAGTGAGAAATGTTTTGCGATGTGTTCAAAACTTGAACTCGAATTTGAACTTTTGTTCCAATTTATGTAATTGATTTCACGCAGTTTCTCTTCCATTAGTGAAAAACGAGGTCCTTCATCAGTGCACTAAGTGCTGAGCAGTGGCTTGGGCGTCCTTCAGCAAAGCATTTTCTGTCTTATTTTCAGGTTAGAAATGTTGTCATAATTGGAAATGTTTAGATACAGTCATGCTGGCAGCAGGTGTGCTTGAAGCAGACAGCAAACATGTTCATCCCAAACTTTGAGTGAGACGTCACGATAAAGTGTTGGAAGACATATCGAGCTGATGCTGTGCTCCAATATGCTAATGTGCTCTGCTTAGTCAGCCATGACTAATCACCCATGTTGTATTCAGCAATTACTGTATTACTCTAACTTTAGTCCTCATCCTGTATTTCAAGTTTCACTTCAGTTACATGTGAAATTTCATGCCATTAAAGGTTTTGGTCAGTTCTAATGAAATTGCTACTGCACGTTTCTGCCAAATAATGATTAATGTGCTTTATTTCTTTCTTTATTTTTTTGTTACTGCTAAGCAAAATTACGTGTGCTTGTTGTTTTCAAAGCTACTGTTTTGCATTTTCTCAATTCAGCATCCAATGCATGTAACCTACGGAGCGTATAAAGTGTGTGTGAAGCAGTCGTGAGGGTTGTGGGCTGAGGTCGTGTCCTGTTACACAGGCCTTGTCCTGAGGTCGTGTCCTGTTATACAGGCCTTCCTTTCCTCAAATGCACATGGCTGCTTGGTTGGTAATAAACGCTGCCTCTGTGTGACGGACATACGCCAAGCTCAAGGGAGTATGACTCATATCCATCTTTATCGTATAACCAGCAGCACTGATTGCCTATTTTAGGACTTAACACCATCCTTTGTGTATATCTGATTTCCTGATGTCAGCATTTGCTCAACTGAACAGAACAAAACATTTTCATTCATGTCAGATGACTTTTAAACAACCAATTACAAAAAAACCAAACAAAAAACAACAAGTATCAGTCGTGTGTGTATTAAGAGCTCATTTCTTCTGGAAAGTTATTAGAAGAAACCGTAAGAAATTTTGTCTTGTGTGAAGGACACTGAGTTAAAATACAGCCAGTTAGTCCTGTTATCTTAACAAAATTGAATTTGGGTGAGTCATTGAAAGGAAGATTATAAGATGCCTTATAAGATAATCTTCCTTCCAAGTGGGAAGGGCGTGGAAACTGCCAAAGGGTTTTAATCAGTGCAGCACTCCTCTGCCTTCTCCACTCGTTTCACACCATTAAAAAAGGAATTAATAACGTGAATCATAGATTGAACTGCCCTAATGCTGCAGGATTGGAGTTTCCAGCAATTTGACAGAACTTTTGACAGTCAATTTATCACAATAGTGCATGGCAGTGCTTCAGCAGATCAGTGCTACTGTGGATCAGTGCTACTGTGGATCAGTGCTACTGTAGATCAGTGCTACTGTAGATCAGTGCTACTGTGGATCAGTGCTACAGTAAATCAGTGCTACAGTAAATCAGTGCTACTGTGGATCAGTGCTACTGTAGATCAGTGCTGCTGTGGATCAGTGCTGCTGTGGATCAGTGCTACTGTAGATCAGTGCTGCTGTAGATCAGTGCTGCTGTAGATCAGTGCTACTGTGGATCAGTGCTACTGTGGATCAGTGCTACTGTAGATCAGTGCTACTGTAGATCAGTGCTGCTGTAGATCAGTGCTGATTGTAACCGCAAGGACTTCCATGCTTACTGACAGATGATCAAAGAGGAACCATGCTATGGTTTGTGTTGTAGCTCTGCCTAAAGGACTTCCCTTTCAAAACTCTCATGTTATTTCCCTCTCATCTGTGCCAAATAAGAAGTGTCAGAGTCCTCCGATCCATCGTGCTGGAGCAGCACTATGAAATCATATCTACTCATACCACTATGAGTCAAACCTACTCATACCACTATGAGTCAAACCTACTCATACCTACTCAACTTCATCTCAGCTACTCTGAAATCAGGGCCAAGTCTCACTTTATTATAAAGAGATGACAATAAGCCACTGTACTGCATTTCAATAATGAGGTGCCTATAGAAACATTATAGGGACAACCTGAAAATCTCATATTCCGATGTCTTCAATTACATTTCATGCATTTCAAAATGTTTTGAAAGTATCTACGTAGGCAGAGGTTATATTATTAAGGCTTCTGTCTGATCATGCAAAAATGTACTGCTATTTTAACAAGGCCCAGAGAACTTTTTGGACATACATGAAGAATCACCTGTTGATTTCAGGGTAGTATACGTTAAATCAAAATGGTCTGAAGGGTGCACAATTTCTGCATAGCCTGACGTTGAGTCATCTTTGAGTATTTGTGTGTATAGTTTGAAAATTGCTTCAAATCAATATTTTAAAGATCACTCTCTGGAAAGAGAGGGAGCAAGTCAGGGTTAATTGGTCCATTCAGTTGTACAGATCAGGCACAGAGTAAGGGCAGGGACCTTACAATGCAATGGGTCCTGTTCATTTCCTGTAGTGATTTGTCAAAATAGCTATCCTTCAGTCACTAGGCAGCAGCTGATACTCTTTAACTGGCATGTATTCTCAAACAGCAGGCTTACACTTTGTTTCAAGAAAATCAAAACTACTCCCGTTTCCTGCTGGTAACAGAATGGCACTGTCTTTTTGTGTGGTACATACAAACCTTCACCGTATGCACATACAAATGGTAAAAAATTACACAACCTGCTTTCAGAGGGTTTTTTTATTTATCTTTTTAACTTTAAATGGCTTCTGAATATGAAATTGTGCTGTAGAAATACAATTGTTCTGTCTTGCCTTTCTCTATAAGTAAGTTTAGCAGTTGGCCAGACTGACACAAAATCAGCATAGCAGGAGGTATTTCTGTCAAACCTGAATCATTAACATGCCAGCTCAGAGTTAAAACAAATGTCAAACCACAGCAAGTTATGCTGATGGAGTTGGGACAGTTTAATGATTGAAATAGGCATGCGTAACTGCAGGTAATGTCAAAAATGATGTAACTGAGCCATGAGTTTTGGTGTTTTTCTCTGAGAATGTGCCTTCAGCTCAGCTACAGCTTAAACTCATCAGTATTCTGATGGAAGAAGAACTGAATAAATTAGTAAAATCCCTGTGACATAAAGGTGCTAAAGAGAGGATGAGGGGAAAAAAGAACAAAGTGCTCACCCATTCAAACAGGAATGTATTCATTCATTAGAAACACTCAACACTCAAGTCAGTCAAAGTGATCTCATAAAGAATTCCGAGTGGTTTTTCTGAATAAAAGAATTTGGTTTACACTTAAACTTTTCCTCACTAAGAGGAGATTCCAAAACATTTGCAATATTTGCTGTATTACACTATCTAGCAAATTCAATTTGACGGTGAAAGTTCGTTCTGTGGTTTCAGGGAAAAAAGGCTTTTTCTTAAAGAACTGAAGGAATAATTCAGGGAATGTTGAATTTGGACAGAGCTGGAGACAAAAGCCAGTAATCAATACTCTTCACATGTTTTTGATGCTTTAATAAAAAAATGGCTCTGAGAGGTTCAAGGTCCAATAAGGAGAAATAACGGACTAATAAAATTAAAGTCCCATGTCATAAAGAGCCATTTAAAGGGTTAGTTAAATGTGTGTGAAATGTGCTTTGTATGAAACCAGTTATCACATGATCTACAGTTTAAACACACAATAGCACGAGGTGAAATGCTACAAGGAATTTCAGATGAAATGTCCTCTGTGTCTACAAAAATATGTCAAGTGGAAATGTTCCTTTCATTCAGTCTGACCTTACACGTTCCAGTATACCTTTAGCACATATTGAATCAGTGTGTATCATGTTTAAATTGCATTTAAAAACAAATGTGTTAAATTTAGGGCAGCTTAATGCAGTCTCTGGAGAACCAGAGACACATAGAAAAATGTCTGTTTGTGAAGAGCAAAGGCTTCCAGCTAAAGGCTGTAGTAAAAGCATCTGGTCTCCAAAGCCTATCCACCCTCGAACGCTGGCTTAGTTCTGTACTGCTCAGAGAGGGCAATAGAAGCAGTGGGTGGAACATACAATCTGTACTTCCTCATACTGGCTGCTATGGATACGGTTACAATTAAAGGCGCCTATTAGGCTGTAATATATGATCAAATTCCCCAGAAGAAGACACAAGAAAGAAAGAAAGAAAGAAAGAACAGATCTTGCATTTACTCTTTATTGTTTAAACTCTATACCATTTACATTCTTACTTCTCTACTCAGAAATATCGGTACAACCTAAAAATACTGTTCTCTTGTGGAGGGCTGCCTACCTTCGCCTGAAACAATGTTCTCTGACTCTGGTTGATTTAACCAGTGCAATGAGAGCAAGAGCTTTTTCAGAGTCTTACTGTCTGCATGTACCATTCAGCTCACATGTTCCCACAGATCATTTCTGCACGCCAGTCCTGCAGATCTTCCCTGTTGCATGGTCTTAAATAAGCACTGAAGTATTTGCATTGAGTTTGTTCCTGCCACAGTCAATGTCTGACCCACATGTCAGCATGGCCAAGTTATCACTTATTCTGCTTATTTCCAGCTTCACTGTGACCCCGTTTGACCTGGAAACGTATGTAGGTTGTAAGTAATCAGTGGCACCTCATTTTTGGACTCATGCATTACTGCACTGATGTATTTCTGCATTGATCCTAGGGATAATTATATACAAGTATACAGCTATAGTGTGATACAACTAATTGGTCTCCAGACATATACATGCAGACATAAACCTGCACACACACACAATGGACACTTGCGCACACACTCAGTGTACACACAGTATAACAGGCCACAGCACGGAGACCTTGGAGATAAGGTTGCGACAGCACTGTAAATGCAGGAATATAGTGACATAGTGAATATCCATGCATAAAGTGTTTGTGAATTGAGTATTGTTAATCTTATCAGTATTAATGTTCCATAAAATATACTGTGGTACCAGTGCTAAAAGCCATAAGTATTAAAATCTTTTACACCAGGAGGTGCAAACCAAAGTGATTCAATGTTCATTTTACTCAGTTATACTTTAATTACCTCCAAGTACTGATATGTACTTATATTAATGAAAACAGAGGCAACTGATGTGGGTTTTGTTATTCAAATTAGTATAAATAATTCTCTTAAAATGTCTAATTCACTGTGACAATTTCTGACAGCAATGCTAACTGGTTTCTGCATGAGATAGCAGTCATCAGTGTTATATGCCTGAGCACCACGCACGCATACAAACGCACAAAACCGCAGCACATCTGCAGTACGGTCCACGAGCTCAGCAGCAGACGGAGGTAAAATAGAGGTGCCTCATTGTTTAGTCTGGAGGGGTTGGCTGACAGTCCGTCACTTGAGCACAATCAGGGTGAGAGGGCGAGAAAGGGCAAACGCCCGAGCTTCTGGTGCAGAGCATCTGTTGGCGCTGCCCTAGAGTGGGCTACTGGGAGAGGAGCCAGTACATGATGAGCTCAGACATCTGTGGGCTTGTATGACTACAAATCCCATATATCCCATCTAGGGTTACAAATGTATCCCGGTCTGATGAAAAAAATAATTATAATAATTTTGTGGACGTACTATCTGTGTAAATAGATAGATAGATAGATAGATACATACATACATACATACATACATACTTTATTGATCCCAAAGGGAAATTCAAGGTGTATCATATAGGCAAAAATAAACAAATAAATAAAATATGACACACTCCTACATTTCCAGTTTTGCTACACTGTAGTCAAGTATACTGTATCTTACTGAACAAGCCATTATTTCTCATAGCTATGAGACACGATGACACGTCACACAGCCATTGAGATGATTTTATATTACATTTCACAGTGTTATGGCTACAATCATGTTTTGCTCCAGTCTAACCCAGTATAATATTGCATTGGATTCAGATGTCTTGCAGAATTTCAAACAGCTGAACTACAGCGTCCAAGACAGTGAAGACATGTCCAATTCCTTTGTGTTCTGCACCAATGTGTCCTTATCAAGGCGCTCTGAATTCACTTTGCCCTTGTCTTTTTCAATGCTGTTGCAACTTTCTGCTGTTGAAATTTTTTGGAAAACAAAACTTGGCAACTGAATAGAGGATGACAAGCCTAAGATGCTACAAATGATCCTCTCTAAGAACCTCCATAAAATCCACCCAAAAAAGTCCTAGCCTTGAATTTCAGATCATAGTTTTGCTATTTAATATGATAACCATTTGGAATAAATATAGCTGTTATAGGATGGAAAGAATCTGAATGAAAAAAGTGTCAATAAGGGGGATTAAAAGCCCCAACAACTTTAGAAAGAAGAAAAAAACCCGAACAGAATATCATGCAAATAAATAGCCAATATTGTCTTGTCATACTCACATACTGTGACGTGTTCATCCCCGCCATGTCCACGACGTTGGTGAAGTTGTTGGAGAGCATGGCGTCAAACTCCTGGAGGCCATGGCTGGTGTGCACCACGCAGTCCTTCACGAAGATGCTCACAGCTCGCAACATGAAGGATACAAACAGATGCATGTGGATGTAGTTCCGTGTGCAGTGCAGGCGTCTGCAAATGCAAGAATGGTGGGACAGTTTTGGTAACCCCTTCTAATTACCTAAGAATGGTAAGGGCCAGAGCGATATTTTGTAGGTTAAATACATTTTTTAAATAAATGCACCAGCTTTAATGTGCTGTCTGAACATAAGGTTTTGTTGGACACTGATCTTTACTCTTTTGAGGTGTTGCACACTGATCTTTACTCTTTTGAGGTGTTACACAGTGATCTTTACTCTTTTGAGGTGTTACACACTGATCTTTACTCTTTTGAGGCGTTACACAGTGATCTTTACTCTTTTGAGGCGTTACACAGTGATCTTTACTCTTGAGGCGTTACACACTGATCTTTACTCTTTTGAGGCGTTACACAGTGATCTCACAGAATGCGTTGGTGCAGTGATACTTTTATTCTGGCCTTTTTTTACTCCCATATTTGGTTTAATATAAGCAAGTGTTTTCATCCACATCAGATAAGCCTGTTAAAAACTATGACACATTTTAAACTTATTTACTCCAAGTACCTGGACCATTTCAGTAACTAAATTTGCGATTCATGCCCTGTTTATAATATCATAGTCCAACCCAATGCCCTCCACAAATTCTCCACAAATTGTACAGTAACTGAGTCCCATAGAGCTCTAGTTAGTCATTAAAGACTTTATGGCTAGATAGAAAACTCTGGATTAGGTGACTATGTTCTCTTTTTTTATCCGTTTTCATTCATATAAATATGCTTCTAATTTCATTACAAAGTATGTTCTGTACTATGAATTAACAAAGCTAGGTATCATGCTTGTTCCTTTAATAACCCCTTTTACCTGTTTTTTTCAGCTTAATTTAGCCTATTTGTGAAAATGCACCACAGAAGAGATGAGAGCTGACTTTATTTTGATTTAATCACCTTTACTTTGATAATCATAACTGTAGCTTTTCTGAAGAATGTTCAATTCTTACATTGTAAATAACTGGTGGTCTACATAGGAATGATATAAGCTTTCCAAGTAAAGGTGACACTAGTTCAGACGTTGCATAGTAACCAAGTAAAGAGCACTAATAAGTAGTGCACCCAACCCAGAGTCAATCACACCTGCCTTTGGCCCAGGCAGCACTGCCATCTTCCATTTTACTCTCTGTGGGGTTCCACTGGCAGCAGACTGAAGCTGTGATGCCAGTAAAACATGCGGTTGATATGCATGGGTAATAACTACCTGCCACATCACTGCCATCTGTTCAGTTGTGTAGGCTTACACAGCATAACAACCACCCACACTGGTGGTGATGGTTGGAGAAGAGAGATTGGGGTCTTAATGCACAACCAGAGTCCTGCAAACATCATGAAATGTCTTTCTTCAAAATAAAGGTTACAAGGTTGCTTCAAACAAATTGGAGGCATGTTTCTTGACTTAACTAAGTGTGAGCTTGAATCATATTTTTCACGCAGACACTTCTCCTCTATGATTTGCTCTTGGCAGACTCAGTGAAACTCTCCCGATATTCAGGTACATTCGGGTATGACTAATGCCTGGCACTTTTAAGCAGGACCAGAGGCCAGAATACACTATATCGAGCATAGCTGCATTTCTTCCAGTACATTATGTCACTTGTAAAACTTGCATACCTCAACAAAGGGCTCCAACAAAGGGTTTGAGGGCTCCTCAAGGTATATTGACAGACCAGGTACAGAAAAGTTCAAAATATATATTTCGATGTCACGGCAAAACACAGCAATCTTCTTTGGCCCAAAAGTACCCAAAAGGCCAAAGAAATTCAGATACTGAAAATTCAACAAAAGCAAGAAGCTGCAAATACTTATTTAACAACGACAAAAAGTTTTAATATTAAAAAATGTATTTAAAACTTGCTTTTTTTTCCTTTCTTTAAACAGATGTATGAAGTTTCCAAACTGAACGTGGTGTCCGTTTTGGCTGGGTACACAGTATCACCTGTATATATAATGTTGCCATGGTGAGTTTAAAACGCAAGAGATTATCTTATTCAAACAGATCAAATAACCACAGAGTTATAATGAGGTTGAACACACACGTGTTTGGTTTGTGGTGTGCGGTATACGCTCCACTGACTTCTGCACTGAACACTGTGTCCACATGTCACAATACATCAAACAGAGACGCAGTGAAGAGACAGTGCTACTCCGTTCAGGTTCAGAGCTAAAACACATTCTCTCCGCTGGGGAGAGAGCACGTCTACCTTGAACAGCAGTTAACCTTGTTAACCTTGTATTTTTTTTGACAGTATACTTGGGAAAACTAGAGACTCTTCTCAGTTTTATAACTCATTATGTAATCAGTGGCAAAGACCTGAAAGCAATTTAGAATGTATGGGAAGTATATATTAACACAGATGACTCATCTTTGAATCAGGGTACTGCACAGTAAGCTCACAAATGTATTGATGTTTAAAGTTCCGGCTGTTTTCAGCGATGATAAAGCAGGTGGAATCAGCAGGAAAAACTCTGATTCACTTGTACAAGGTGTCCTAGACAGACGCTGTGCTGCTCTGTCATGTCCTTTAATTCAGATTCTTTGTTCCTAACAGCTATTATAATTGTTCTAGATTCTTTGTTCCTAACCCTATTATAATTGTTCTAGTTATCAAATCCCAGCACATTAAATAGCAACATTATGATCTGAGGTTGGATTTTGTAACTGCACACTTCATTAGTTAATTACAAATCATTAATCCAGTTTTGTCTGACTGTTCTCATGAGTCATCATTGTTAAATGTTGTTCGCACATGTCACAGTGATTTCTGGTGTTTGACCATGTTCAGCACAGATCCTTTTGGTGTGCAAAAAGCAGCAGTGCAGACAGGTGGAAGGGCTCCCTTCTGTATGTCCGTCTTGTGTTGAATGTGATCTAACAGTTTAAAAGTATCTGTCACGTGACAAGGTCAGATCAGTAGCTTTGACTAGGATAACTGATTCTTTCACCAGGTCTTATTAGGATCTTTTCACATTATTTAACACCTCCACCTGGCGATGTCCTGAATTAGAGTAGCCGTGAATGGTAACGAGGTAGTCACTTTGTAAACAAGAATAATATCATTATATGTCATGTTTAATTGAAACTGTTTTGATATAGTTATGCAATTGAGCAACTATAACCATTTCAAATGTTTTCAAAAACATGCACACATACACATATACACACACACACAAACATGCACACATACACATACACACACACACAAACATGCATGCAAACAGTTCTATCTAAAACACACATGCACAATCTGACCTGAAGTATCCAATAATGAGGATGGCAACCAGGAGAGATCCAAAGGATGTTGAATATCCCACAGTGTACATGATGTGAAGCCTCTCGAAAAACACTTGCTGTAGATACAAATTGAGTGCTGTTTTTCAGATGATTTACACACAGTTGGGATCTCTGGCAAGAGGCATATAGCAGAATATTGTCTGTAGTGCATCTCACTCGTTCTCTGTTGGGTCCATTAGACTTAATGCACTCTGTGTAGTTGGCCCATGTTTTATTCAAGCCCTCTCCAAACGCCCATGAGCTGTTGGAATCACACTTTCTGTAGGCATTGCCTGCAAAAGTGACACACAGTAAAATATGTATACACCTTGGAGATGATTAAGAACATAAAAACAGTGATCCTCTGAGTCTGATGGTTAAGAGCCAGTTCCAAATTCGACATTATTCCAAATTCTGGGCCTTAGAACTTGTCCGTCTCTATTTTTCAACAAGGGGTTAAAACCGAGCAACTTTGAACTGCAACCATACCTGCATGATTGAAGTCATAGATGTATCTTGGACATGGCACTCTGGTTAGAGTTCCAGGCTGCCCTTGAGGCCAGCAGATCAGACCGTCCCATTCTGGAGGACACGTGTCCACTTGTTTTTTTTCCAAGGGACAAAAATATCATTAATGATTACTGTACAGTCACATTCACATTGTGTAACATGTAAAATGGGCTTGATCAAGGTTCAAATGCACTATAAAAAACTATAAAAAAATGTTTCCAGTTCTGTGTTGTTATTCTTTGTTGTTAGTCTATACTTTGTTTTGAATTGTTTTTGAAATGCTGACTTCAGTAGTGAAGAAGTCTTTATAGTGTAAATTTTACTTTTCACACCTCACAAGTTGTGTTCAGAAACTGAGCCACCAAATCATTGACATTACCGATTTACAATAATTAAAACTCCAGCAAGTAAAATACACAATTCATTAGATATAAAATTAGGAGCTTGATTTGGAGAACAGAAAACTGTAATTTGGCCATTGGGTGACTGGTAAGATCCTTGGTGGATTTAGCAGTGTGTTCGGAGTCACCAGGTTCATGTTGATTTTAGTTTTAGTCTTTTCTGATTAATTGCTGCAGACAGATTTGTCTTTTATGTCTGTTATTTGTCCCGTATGCGGAATGTTTCTTAGACATTAGATATTCGAAATGGTTCATTTTTCTGTGCTTTAGTTCTGATTAGAATTATTCTGTTTATTTTGTTTGCTAACTACTCACCTGCATTATTTACAGTTTATTCAAGTCTTCACATTAGTTTATGTACTTAGGTTTCACTCAGGTTTTTATGATACTATAAATACTGAATTATTGTATTTGTGACGTACATGCAAAGCATGAGCACAGTCCAAACCAAAATTTATTTTCTTTTACACAAAACAATCAAAATAAAACTCTAGGAGGAACAACGGGGCGATCCAAACCAGCAGATGCAGGTCCTTAATAAAAATAAAAGTAAAAATGGCAAAATAGTCATAGAAGATTATTTAAGAAAGAGCAGAGTGTAGCAAAAGAACGAGCAGGGCTTCATGAACATGAAGTATTCAAGGGGTGATACTTGTGAGTGTGAAGAGGGCGTGTCTAGTGCAAGTTGTGTGAGGTGGGCGTGTCTAGGCTGAGGTGTGTGTGCGGTGGGCGTGTCTAGGGATCCGGGAAACCAGACTGGCTACATTAAAGCTAAACCTGATGTAGTATGACATTCCAAAAAATTCATCACAAATGCCCATAAAAAGAATTTTTTTAATGTGACTATTCTGCCATATTACCATATCCATCCTCGTGATTATGCTGTTTTGACAAATGCTTGAACTACATTCTATGAAATTGCTCTTTTCATTGTTTTTTATTTGTCTTTCCATTTGTACTGCCTGGCTATCCAACATGCATAAAATAATTTTTCGCTGAAATTGGGTTATTCAGTTGAACAGTTCACTCAGAGGAAAATACCCTGTTATTTTAGCCTAAAAACACAATTATAAACCAAATCACAATGTTATAATAAGCACAAATCACAACTTGTATGCATGCTGTTTCAAACATATCTGGCAAAGCAGCAATCACTAAATCATGTGTATATATTTGTGTGGTGTGTTTTATGTATTAAAACAAAAAGAGTAAAGAAGTGTTTCTGCACTGGCAGCTTTTACGTCATAATCATACGCTACTGTGTGGCCAATCATACGCTACTGTGTGGCCAATCATACGCTACTGTGTGGCCAATCATACGCTACTGAGTGGCCAATCATACGCTACTGTGTGGCCAATCGTACGCTACTGAGTGGCCAATCGTACGCTACTGTGTGGCCAATCGTACGCTACTGTGTGGCCAATCATACGCTACTGAGTGGCCAATCATACGCTACTGTGTGGCCAATCATACGCTACTGAGCATCACAGTCTCCACTAGCACACATAGCACTAACTGTACATGCAATCAAATGAGTCAAGAATGGGAACAGTTAACTATTAGTCAGTCCTCTAAAAAAACAGTTGGAGTGTCTTTATTGTATAACCTCACATAAAGCACAGATTAACCTAAAAATCAGTCACACTGTCTAAGAGAGAATTTGTACATTTTATTGCCATTAACTTATTTATTGTGACATAATAAATCCAGAACAACTTCATTGTAACATAATCTGATAAAGAAAGCAAACCTTTCCAAAAATGGTCTTTTGCTCTCTCCTTAGAGGGTTAATGTGATGTTATGGATGCAGTTCCAGCATTCCTGGAAAGGGTTTTGAGAGAAAAAAAAAGTTCTGTTCCTGTTAATAGAAAGCATGCTGGTTCTTGCTTTATAATCCCTGAGGAGATGCGACAGGCCTTTGAGAACAAGAACATTCAACTCTAGCTTTCCTCCTGGCAAGAGTCAATTACAAATGTTACAATCTTCACATTTCAAACCTTGGAGGTCTCAGCTCCTTGCTATGCCTTCGATCCACAGTCCAGAGTTGTAATACCGAAAGGCAACCAAGATCTTTAGTGTCAGAACCTGCCATCCCTTTAGTGTCAGAACCTGCCATCCCTTTAGTGTCAGAAGCTGCCATCCCTTTCCATCTGAACAAAGCGTGACTGTAAGATTCTATGCCACTACTTTAGTATCCTGTCCTGTCAGTGGTGAAAATGTGCTTTTCACATCAATATGTCTGCCAGTCCCTCCCTTCCCTCTACTGTGGTTTAAAATTCATCATTCAGTCCAATATACTTTGGCATTAAAATGTGTTGTAAGATGTGTTTATGTAGTTGCTGCTCATTATATACTCTGTGTTTTTACTCTGCTTTACATGCACATTTAATAGCTGTCAAAAGCTGTCAAAAGTAATATCATTATTGTTATTTATCTAATTATTCAATTGAATGTGCATTTGATCAAGCTAGAAAAAAGCAGTAGATTAGACACCTTCCCTGCAAAAAGATTCAAACAGCTATATCTGTTCCCTAACCTTGACAGTCTAGAGAGATTCAGCTGGAAGCCAAACCTTAATTGTGTATTTGTTTACGATGCATTGTTTTCACTTTATAAACTAATGAAAACTCAAGACAATGTGTCTTTTACTTCATATTTGGGTTTCAAGTGGTAATGCTAAAGTGCATTCAGTTACAGTTGCTCAGCAACGATTTTTCTAATTTTGTGCATGACCTTTTAAGGTTATATTTCACTGCTTTTCAAAGAAAAGCTTCTACTCAATAATAAACAAAAATGTTACTATATATAAAACAAAATATGTTATTTAGTTTCATATGTAGTTTATCTATGTAGTTAGAGAGAGAGTAATAATTTAGTTTCCAGAGAAACTGGACATTTTGGACAAAGGTCCTTTATTGCCTGTCTAAGAAATGAGCACTTTGATGAGGGATTCTGTCCAAAATGTTCTGTTCCTCTGAAAACATAGTGTAGTATGCTTCAACTGTTCCTATATCTATGTCTTTAGCCACAATACAGTGGCTGGAATCTCCTTCAGAAAATTGCACTGGATAATTAGAAAGTTCTTACCCTGATCACCTTCAGTATTGTTAGCAACAGGAATCATGACATCAGATAAAGGCCAGTCTGACCAAGTACTTACAATCATAAACTGACCTATGCATCGTTTAAAGGAGTCTATGTTATGCCTTCAAATGTTCATGTTACACACAGGAAATGGCCAGATCAAAGCATATGAACCCAAATATCCAGTGTGGTGGTGTCAATATGGTATATTAGCAAAGCACAGTAATAGCAATGAGTTAAAAGCTGGATAAAAGGTTGGGATTTGGGTGAGAAGAGTGAGAAGGTAGGTGTGTGTGTGTGTGTGTGTGTGTGTGTGCGTGTACCTTACCTGCAAGATCATGAGCAGACACTGTCTGGAGGCACTGCATTTTAGCATCCAGCAACATGTGCATCTGCTCCTCAGCTGTGATCTCTCCATCAGACTCTCCCTGGGTAAACATGACAACAAGTCCTTGACCTCATTCATCTCATAAAGCCAGAGGTCAGTGGTGTCAGCATTTCAAACTGAGGGTTGCACTTTTATCACAACCAGCATTGGAAATACTGTACTTAGAGTTGCAACGTTCAGAATGTAACACTGGTCTCTGTGGGAAGAGGGAAGAGTAGGTTATTCTTGCTTATCCAACCAAAAACTGTAAAATTAAAGTAGGTGTTACTGTGACTACCAGATATGGGGGGGTGATTTGTCTCGTGTAGTGCACAATCCTATACTTCTGCTTTACAGAGGAAGTGTGATTAGGGTGTATCTTCATCCTTTAAACACCCAGCACATCATACCTCGGCATCACAACTCTAACACTATCTATAATGTCAATTACAGGGTAAAGTGGTAATACAATTTTGAGCAGTTGTAATTTTCTGCAAATGAATACTCCAAATAATAATCTTTTTATTTTGAATTTGGAGGATATGGTAATTTATAGAGTAAAACAATGTTTAATTTATTCAAACACTAACTACAAATAGTAAAACCAATAATTTTGCGGTTGTCTCTTAATATCCGTTTGCAGTACTCGTTGTTGCTGGTAGCAGTGAAGATACGGCATTCAAAAAAAAAATAAATAAATAAAAATAAAAATAAAGAACTGATCTACTCTCTCAGAGCTCCATGTTATGATTTAAATATTTACCTTTTTCTAACAATGGTTTCACCTCCTAGAATTTCAAAAGCACTTTGCCTGCACAGCTGATGCTAATATTACACTTAATATGCTAATATTAACTTCAAAATCCTCCAGGATGATACAGAGACCATATCCCTTTTAAAGGAGTCTCTACTAATATCCTACAGACAAGAAATAAATATCAAGAGTGAGATAAACTGCAATTAAGATAATAACTGTGGTACTGTAGCTTGTAAATGTACTAAACACTAAAAAATAAGTAGTACAAAAGCATCCATTGTTAGCATTCATTCATTCTTATGTATTAGTGCAGGAATTGTCTATTGTATTTCTTGTATTTCTAGTGCAATTTGTTACACAGTAGAGAAACCCAGAGAGGGCTTACTTATCATTTTGTGGAGCACCTTTGGACTCGTTATTTCTAGTGGCAAAGCATTTTATGCTAATTGCAACTGCATGGCATCTCTGTTGGCTTTAAGAAAAATAATTGAGCTACACAGTCAGAACTTTAGAATTCCAATGGAATCAGTATTATAATTTAATATGTGCCATACCGGTCATATATATATATATATAAAGCCCTGTTATGTTTTCTCTTCAAAGGGCTAGTATTTAACATCATTGAATGAAAGAACAATTGCCCCCAAAAAACACAGGATCTCATTAGGTGGTTTCAGCCTGTGTGTTTCATGCGGACATAAAGACATGTTCCCGGTATTCAACCAAAGGAGCCATTGTAAGGAGGTCTGTGTCAATATGGAATCTCACTTCTATAATAGACGACCATCCCAGGATCACATTCATGCCTTTGCTGCATTTGTTCAATACGTTACAAAGGAAACTATAAGTTAAAGTCAAATAGCAGCATCTTGGTTCCCTCTTGGTTCCCTTGGTTGGGCTCCAGAGCACTTTAACGTACACAGAGCAAGGGCATAGTGAGGATAACAAGTGTGACGTATTTGCTTTGTTGATTGATATACTGTATATATCCTCATCTCCCTAGTGTTGTTATCAATTCCCCACATGCAGTCTGAGATATCTGGACCATGTTACTCCATGTTACTGCATACTGTGAGCAAGAGCTGACAGGGGTTTGACCAGCACTGCTGAAGAATGCAGGATGCAGTTCTCACTATACTATGCTAACATGTTAGCATTCTTAGAATATAACATTGTATGTAGGGGCTTTTATCTCACTGCTAATCAAGTTTGGGGAAAAGGCAATAGCCACTCTGGTTACATCATGAGATCATTTTGTGCGTTTTCCAGTGCTGAGAATGCAGTCTGTAGACAGAAATCCTGATCTTTCAATCTGATGGAGACCCATGCTGGTGAACACGTTCAATACCTTATTTCTTCTGCTCATTCACTGTATTTTTACTATTATGCTCTATTGACTTTCACACCACACATGTTTGATCTAAATGGACACTTTCTAACAGAGACTAATATGGACAAGAAAAATCAATAAGACGGCTTTCCTGTTTGGTGATAGCCATCCATGCCTAAATTATTCATAGCAGTCTGATCTGGCCAATCTGAAGGAAAATGTAATGTGCTATAGAATCTTTATCAGTTATCTGATCAACTAAATTCACACTGAGCACAACTTTTTGATTTTGCTGAACGCTCCATACCACAACCCCATCACAAGGAGATAACAAAGCAGACGCTAGTGTTCATGGTTGAACAAACACATGGTAGCCTGAACAACAGGCTCACACATACACACACCCTGAGAGAGAGAATTACAAAATTACAGTGAAGTGGAAATAAAACATTTATATTTTCTTACATGAACGGGTTTCACCTCATGTATATATATATTGCTGCATCATAGACCTGGTTAAGAGAACACCAAGAAAATGTGCAAAACTCTCTCATCAAAGTAAAGTGTGGCTGCTCTGAAGATTCTAAACTCTAAGAGTTTAACGCAGTATAATCACATTGCCATTTCACTGTTTTGATACTTCTGATGTTCTTCTAAAATGTAGAATAACTGTTTTTCATCTAAACTATAATGGTAAAAACAATTTGGATCAACAAACAGCACATACAGAACACATTTTCATCGTCAGGGCTTTATTGAATATTTGATTTGAAGGTCATTGATGCAAAAAGTATGTGGACCTCAAGGAAAATGGAAAGGGTAATTGAAGTCATGTTTTCTAATCAATTCAAGTGTCAGTTTGATCTGCCTGGACATACAAAAACACACTTCAGTTACCTGCTCCTCACACCACAATTCCATTGCAATATTTGCAATGTGTCATAACCAGCTGTATGGATGTAAACTGATCTTTGGGAGGCCTTGGCAAAAATTGGTTGCCACAGTTTTCCCTCCACAAATAAGCAGAATTGTAAACCATAGTTCAAATATTTGCTATTTCACTGTAGACAAAAAACATACGGCAACAAAATATTTGCTTCTACAAGACAGAAAATTCTAACCAGGTATAATAATCACACACAACATCAGTTCTGCTCTGCCTTTTTGAGACTTCTGAGCTAACAGTGCAAAAATAATAAGCAAAATGCTGAGCAAATTGATCAACATGGTGGAAAAAATAAACACTTTAGTCAAACAGCATGGAAGCTAATGCATATTAATTTAAAAAAACACTCTCCACAAACTGCAGAAAGAACACTTACTTGAAGGCAAATGTCATGATAAGTATGAAAATACTTAATAATAATAACAATAAAAGCCTAATTTATGATGCATGCTGCATTTGAGCCCTTCTACATGTCAAGCTGAAAGCGCAGGGTTGGATCAGAATATAGTGAGAACTGCATCACTCTCCAGGGAGTAAGAAAGTTTCAAAGAGATCAGAAAGAGAGTTGTTCAGCCGCAGCGTTGACTTAGATGAACGCAAGTGTACCACGATCCGATTTACTGAAAAGTCTTTCCACGGATCATGCTATCATGCATTAACACAGTAAAACAACTCTAAATAAGTTCCTCACTTCTTATTGACGTTCCTCTGCACGTTCCTCAGTCAAATTTGTGTCATTCAAGACATGCAACCAAATATAGTTAACTGTCCAAAATGAAATCGTTGGCTGAATGCTGATTAACTGAAAATTTACTGACACGCATCAAAAGCCAATTGCATCACAACAATATCAATATTACATATAGTATCTCAGTATCAATCTGTCACGGTGGCCGCCCTGGCATCCTCCCTTGTCCCGTGTGTGGGCGTGTCTGCATGTGGCGTGTCAGTTACGTGAGTGCGTGCGACTGTGTGCGTGTCGATGTGTGTGGCATAAGCGTGGCGTTTAACGTCTTGATTTCGTTACTTTTTTCACCTGTCGTGCGTCTCTCGTGAACGTATTTAAGCGTGTGTATGTCACTTTGTGTTGTCAGTCTTCGTCAACGTATGCGTGAGACTTTGGGGGTTTTCGTACTTGTTGTAAAGTGAAGCTATCGTCATGAAAGCTGCCTAATCTCACCGTGTTTGGCATCCAGGTTTCTCCCTTTTTAGTGCAGTCGTGACACAATCTATATAGCAATTTGTTTTAATCTATATTATATATAACACACACACACTCTGCATAAAATACTGGATGCAACAGAAAACCTCATTCTAAGTACATGTGACATTTCCTCAAAGGAATCTATTTTGTCAAAAGAGCAAGAAGCAGCATGTTGGTAACATAGCAGGGCCTCAATCGCAAAATCAAAAACCAAATTAAATATTTTTAAAAAGACACATATACCACAATTATGGTGAAATGCCTCCTATCTGCTGAGCTGGACATGTCAACAGCCATAAATCATATTTGATAGCAAATAAATCATAGCAAATAAAGGGGGTGTCACTAGGGTTCACAAGCCTTTTCCAGCATTTAACTTAATTGTTTCAGCCATTTGATACAGCTGTAGAAAGTAATCTGATTTTTATTTTTTTTCCATATTACTTCATTATTATTTTTTGATCATTATGAGTTATGGTAAGCTCACAAAATTTGTCCCATTCATGTGATAATCCAAGAAATTCAATACAATTGACAAACATTTAATTAAAATTGCTTGAAATTTGCATCAAAGTCACATTGTAAATTGTTAGCCAGGCTACATTGTTATCATTCAGGCTTTATGTCAAATAAAGCCCAACCTTATAACTCACCATATCTTTGCTTGAAGTAGTTAACCTGAACCAAAAATGTTGGAATGTTTTTCACCTGGCAGCCAAAACATCACACGCATCTATGTGTCAGTAAGTTATTGGAACTGACTGAGAAATCTACGGCATTGGTGTTGCATCTAAGAACAGGTGTGTTTTCTGAAAACTAAATACAGAATATTGCTGTTGCATACGGTTCACTTCAGAAGGATCTACATCGTTTTCTGTGTTGTTTATACTACTCAAGGAAACATGTACAGCTTTCTCTAAATGAACTAATAAGCTTAAACTATGACTGTTTTAGATCTACCTGTCTTTGGAAATTCAATGGAAACTCTCATAGGCTTTCTGACAGGTGAGTACTGAAGATAAGAATAAACATGGCAGCATGTAACACAAATCCTACATTTTATAACCATTGTGCAACTGCTAGCAAGAGTACAGACAAAGATTTCAAATATTTCCTGCTTTCCCATTCTGCATAAGATAGGATGATGGAAAAGATCACCTCACACAGTGTAAAATCAAACCCTGTCTCATATGAAGATGAGTGCATATGTGAAAGTATGTCATACAGGATTCAAATAAATATTTCGAAAGCTAAAGTTATTGTACTTTTGTTTCAAAGCCATTTTATGACGAAATCATAATATCTGACTATGCTCTGCAGTCAGTATTACGTAGCACTATGAGATTGAAATGGTAAAGTTAGAGTTACACAGTTGATAAAGAATATAGATATATGTCTATTGTCCCTCTATGAAAGCTGAAGATTAATCAAGGCAAATTCTTCATTCTGATTTCAGATAAACCTAATGCAGGACCAGCGGAACTGCTCTGAAAAATCACAGTGACATATGTCATAAGAAAACAAAGATTTAGGACAGAAAAAACAAAGATTTTTATAACTGTCTATTTGGAATGTAGCCATTGAAATCAATAGACTGTCACAGCTCAGTGGACAATAAAGGGGAAGCAGTCATTCTGTCTCTCTTTCAGTATACAGGTGGTACACACTTAACATTTGCTGCCATGAATATAGTTTGCATTTATCTCAGTAAACTGTATATACATATTAAACAGTTAATGAACTTGTTGGCTTTTTAAATTCTATGTTCTTAACAGATTACACAAGTATTTGTATCATGCAATGTGCAGTACATTATTTTGTGCGCTAAGCTTTTAAGCCAAATCAATTATTTCACTTTGTTCTTAAAAACAAATCTCTTGTTTTCGTTTCTCTTGTGCTTAAAATCAAACCGCAGGATCAAACTAATATGATAAATGACATGAACAAGCTCAGGTGATAAAAATTTTTGATTAGTTCTAGAGGCAGGGTTAGCAATTCAAGCATTTCATTCAACTTCATTTACATAAAATCCACAAATATGCGATAATATATAAGACCTAATAAACATTATAAACATACAAGTTTTAATAAAGAATATATTACGCATTTAATGTATTATGTATGTATTTATTCACTGTTATATTTAATGGACAAGCAGCACAGCAGTGTAAGCTTACACTCAAGTGCACTGATTAGCTTTACCTGATCAAGCCACACGTTCCCACAGCATGATGGTGCTTGCAGAAGCTTTACCCTACAGTAACAATGGCCTTTTTAATGCTGTTTGTGCTACTGGAGCAGCTGCAGTTAAACCTAATTACATACTGTGGGAATGGCTTGAGAATCGACTGAGTACTGAAACAGTTCCATGCAGAGTCAGTTTTCATAAATCTCTAATGGATGATAAAAGAGGAGGTGAGGTTTAATGATGTCAGTCAAGCCATACTTTCAATTTTTTCAAGTAGCCACGGTGAAATCCAATTAGTATCACTCTTCTCTGTTATACAGTGCAACTTCACTGGATGCAGCCAGCACTGCTGAAACAGGACAGCTGATGTAACAATATGTATGTGTTACTAGGTAGCACTGATGTAACAATATGTATGTGTTACTAGGTAGCACTGGGTTGTTCTTTATTTTAGGATCAATGTTACAATCATTTAAAGTAAAAAAATGCAAGTGTACCTACCATTTCTTTTTATGTTACCTACAACAAAAACTTTTAATTGCTTAAAATTATATTTTTAGAATAGATTTCTTGGCATCTACCTTACTTTGTGTGTGTGTGTGTGTGTGTTTTAAATAAAATCTAACAATATGAACACAGGGACTAATCTGTAGAAGAGGTTTCTTGGCAAGCAGAACATTTGGATGAGCAAAAAATGACTCATGTTCTCTGGTTAATTTTTCTCAGTTGGCCTTAACAAAAGATACAGGATGTGTTGTAAAAGTTTATTATATTTATTCTGTTCTGTATTCTATTATCATGTTACTTCCTGGATACCACATGGCTAGTTACAGCAGAGCCCTTCTCTCTTATCATGGTATCTACAGAAATAAAATGACTTTTTCTGCCATAAAGTGAAATGCATAATGGCCATAAAGTTTTATGGAGTTACATCTGTACTTTTACTTTTGAGAGGTATTTGGAAAATTATTTGAACAAACTGGAAAATAAAAACATTAGTGTCCATCATATAAAACTGGCTTTGTGTCTTACAAACACACCTTTGTCTCTTACAAACACACCTTTGTGTCTTACAAACACACCTTTGTCTCTTACAAACACACCTTTGTCTCTTACAAACACACCTTTGTGTCTTACAAACAAACCTTTGTGTCTTACAAGCACACCTTTGTGTCTTACAAACACACCTTTGTCTCTTACAAACACACCTTTGTGTCTTACAAACACACCTTTCAAATTCCCAGCCCTACAGTTTTCTACAAAACGCAGACTGGATTAACCAGTGTTCATATAAGCCTGAGTTGGAAAAAAAAAAAACAATTGAAGATTTTTTTACTATTTGGGGCATTTAAATAAACAGCTTTCATATTAAGGACATATATAACTACAGACTCTAATCCATAAACATGTGCTTACAAATCACGTTTATCTGCTTAAACCAAATTTGTGTGTCTACTCTGTTTAAGAAAATTATTGTGCATTATTGAACTACACCAGAACTGGACTTGAACACTAATGCATCACCATCTGGGTTAATTAAGCACTGAGACATCCACTGTGTAGAACAGGTTAGTTCAGTGATTGCATCTCTCATTGATCTGTACTCAGTTTCCTTGTCCTCCTATGAACCCTATTTTGATCTCATTTATGTTTCGTTTATGCTTTAATCTCTTCTTATGCTGAAATTGTCATGTTTGGTTAATTGGATAACATGATGGTTCACATGAAGATGTTGAGAAGGACGAGTAATTATGGATGGATGCAGGCAGTCAGGCACGTGCTTGGTAGTGGAGCGCGAGTCTGGGAGCTTCTGATACAACGACCTGCTCAGAAAGATCATCATCAATGAAAGTCAACAACGGGACACAACACAGTCCTGCTTTCCTGTTCTGTATAAGAGACAGAGTGATGGAAAGGATCATCTCATACAATATAAAATCAAACCGTGTCTCACATGAAGCAGTAAGTGAAAGGTGAAGTCCTAGTGCACCTTTACTGGCAGATGGGCAACCATTCGGTCTTTAGTCATATGGTTTCAAAGTCAACTATGAGGGATAAATATACCTCAGTTCACTGTTGTGCAGGGAGACAGGGGTTCTGTCACCGTACATGCCCTCGCCTCTGCCCTTGTCCCGTGTCTGTGTGGGCGTGGCTGTGTGAAAGTGTGCGCGTCGTGTCTGTTAGGTGAGTGTGTGTGACTGTGTGTGCGTTGCGTGGTGTTGAATGTTCGTTTTGCTATCGTTATCTGTCGCACCTGTGGTGAGTCCTGCGTGTGCGTGTATGTCAATGTGTCGTTATCGGTCTTTGTCGACGTCTGATTCGCTGTACGTTGTGTTCATTAGCGAAACTGTTTTCCGAAGCTCTGCATTCGCCTCTATTTTTTAAGCACGTGTTACAATAAGTATTTATAACTGTGCACAGCACTTGCTCACCAGTTTAATATAAAGAAAATAGCACCAGTTTGACTGCAGTTTCCTAAGGTGCTTAAGCATAGTCCTCTACTGTATCTATCAGGTTTTGGTGAATGTGTTTATATAATTAAATCACGTACTGAATAAATTAACATTGACAAACCAAGTAAAAAAATGAAAAGAAGTTTATGCATGATCTACATAGGTAATAGGTAAGATTTTAAGTGCCATCTCAATATGCAACGATTAAACGAATCAGTGATGAAATGATCTAGAACCAGAAATGCAACAAAAGTTAAAAACGGACAAGAATGTTTTTATAAATGTTTAATAAACTCAACTGCAGCGTAATATAGCAGCTGTATGCAAATGAACAACAAAAATAAAGCCTCGGCATCTTAAGAAACCATCCGATGCATGCGCAACTTACCTGTGCATCAACTATTCTCCAAAACAGAACGATTTTTGCAAAGTTCCACAGGCTTGTGCGTTTCATGTTTCCGTCGGTGACGGAGAGCGCGGCACAATCCCTCTGAGGTGGTCTGTACATATACGTAATGACATTATTTCCATCAGGTATGACACAATATATTAAGCGACCAGCTGTGCAACCGAAACAGCGAAAATAGATTCATTCTTCCAAACTTTCTGGTCACTTAAATACGCGCACCACGAGGCGCGAAGGGAATTACGGTAGAACAGTTTCGACAAGTTGTCACAGCGACCCAGATGTCAAAAAAGGCAGTTGCGATTTCAAGCGAAGACAGATTTGTAGGTGCGTTCCGAGAAGTTGCGATGTGCAGCGTGACGATTTGGAGCCGACTGTGAGCAGTTTAGGTGGTACCCTTTTAATTCGCAACGCCGTACCCTAGGTTCTCGATTTCCTTAGAGCGTTTAATCAGAGCTCAGGGGCGTGTTCATTCATACCACAGACAGAAACCGTCGGAATATCGCAACATCCAAAACGCGACAAATCAGGAGAAAGGTTGCTGTCAGTCTGTCAGTATAATGACGCGTGTACAAGACATATCACCACTCGCAGGAGCAGAACAGCTTTCACATTGTTGTCTATTTGTTCTCTGATTGTAGTGTAGCTTGTTAATGAACTATCCACGGTGCTGAAATGAATGGCAGCCGTCCGCCTCAGAAACTGCCCTGTGCGCACGTCTTAGTGCCCAAATTGAATTCATTTATGCGGAAACCTCTCAGAGTTGTAGTTGATGGAGAGCGCGGTCAGCATCCAAAAGCTCTGCTGGTATGGTATAACTGTAGCGTTATAAATAATAATTAACAAACACTGGTGAGTGTGCTTGGCATGAACAAAGTTGTATTTGTAATTTAAAGCAAGTCTCTGCACATCCATAGCAGTAGAGCAAATAAACAAATAATTCGCATGGTTATTAGTGTACATATTTCAGAGGCTTTACAGATGTAAAAGGATGTGTGAAAAAGATGTGTCATAATTCAGATATACACTGATTTGTACATATACCAATGATATATTCCAAAAGTGTGTCATGTGACTGTGGTGTGTAGTAGACATACGGCAGGTCAGTATGTTTAGTAACAGTTTAACTGAGCTTTGGAATGGAGAAACCCTACTGACTCTTAACATGACATAATAGCTGGTGTTAGTTATATTCCTTCTAACATCTAACTGAAACTGCTGATCTTCATGCACAGTTTGTTTGAAGGGATTATAAAAAATACTGTGAAAAGCAAAAAAAAATAAAAATAATCAAGTGACATATGTTGTAGAATAAAACATCTTGAAAGTAATGGTGAACACGTGAGAACGGCATCAATCATATAAATCAACAGAGTCAGGCAACAACTTAATTAATCACAGCCAGGTTCAACATCAGAGTCAAAAATGTCATTGCAGAATATTCCACTTATCTGACTTGGCTTTGAATAGGATGCAGAAGATCATATCAGCAAAGAACAAACAAATGCATCTCCAGTGAGCATTCAGGCCTAAAACTGCATCACTGAGTAGAAAAATATTGCCTTTAATTGTCAGTCCATGGCCTCTAATACCATCCCAAGAATGTTTAACTGGCACAGTGTGTACTAATATCATTAGTGTGTCCCAACAGGTTCATCCCTTGATGGCTTTAGTTTGTCCACACTGTGGTGTAGAGATTCAGGATGATGATGCACTACTTCATCACTAGGATACAAGACACTTATGGTAACTGAATAGTTCCAGGAACATGATGGTGAATTTGAATTGCTTCAGTGGTTTGCATGGCCCCTAAATCTCAACCCTATCAAGCATCTTTAAAATGGAAAGGGATGTTTGCAGCAAAAATTGTGCATCCATTTTCAAAACATCCATTTTTACAGATATGGTAGTAACATGAGATTATGACTTTCAAGGGTTTATCATGTACAGCAACTGTTGGAAATTTACACATCAGTATTACTGCTGTTGTGAAAGCCTACTACCACCCAAATGACCAGGACAATAGCAATCCTGTTGTCACATCCACAAGTAGGCACTAGTGAACACGCCCACACAGGTTTCAATATTCATAGGTTTTAATCAACCTTACCTGAATATTAAACCAACATACCGGTCGTCCCACCCTGATTACCGCCATGTTTAAAAAGCTCACTCTGATTCCTCTTTGCAAAGTGTAGTTTGCTTCTGTGCTTTCAGAGAGAGCCTTTCAAAAGACAGTCCTAAATCACAAGCACTCATTGTTTCTTTGTTCTTCTCCTGTCTTGTTGGTCTTCTAAGATCTCCTGTTCTGGTGTTTCCAGTTTAGTTAGTTTGTTTTGGTGAGCCTTCATCTCGCTTGTTGTCCCATGGCCAGAGTTTGGATCCCCCCTCCCTTTAAGGAGGTAATGTTACACCTGTAGTCAGGTGACGAAGGGTTAAGTGATCACACTGATTTTAAGGATCATTAAGGATGACCTTACTGAAAAATTCCTCCAAAAATACATGTTCTATATAACCATTTACAGCACATGGATTTTTCTGGTTTCCAGTCATGACTTAGTAATCTCTATCCCACACGTCCCACGCTTTACTAAGTGATAGCAACACATTTTACTGATACGAGATGTCACAAAGGAAGGCTTACTAGTCGAAAACCCATCTGTTGCCTTGCACAGTGTGTTAGCCATGTTCTAGCCCTTCATCAGTGCTATGAAGGCAAGGCAGCTGTTGATTTTTCAGGTATGTGAATTGCTCTCAACCCAGCAGTGGCACTGATGAATGTAGAAATCCCATCAACACTTCCGTTCCTCAGACCAATTCATGACCCACAACTACTCCACAACCAAGTCAGTAGTAACAATTTTAAGTGGACTCAGTAAAGTGGCAATGATTGCAGATGCAAGGAAGTAGTTTTTAATGAAGTGAGTGATGAATGTGTAGTGCACAGCAGTTACTATAAGAATCTCACCCTCACTTTTTTACAATGTATTTACACTCATAGATCTGATCATTTATGTAATGTTTGCAATATCTTGTCAGGTGCATTTCTGAGTTTTCCACACCCTTTGTAATATTACTTAGTTGTTTTTGTTAGGCATTTTCTTCTTGATCCATGTACGTTTTAAAAAAGCATACAAATATATAGACATGTTGTCCACACAGTAGTGCTTTTGTGTCTGTCATTGGGCACTAAGGATTCATTCCTGACCCCAGTGTGCTGTTCACTGAAGAAACTCTTTTAATAAGATATAATCAAATATTTTGCTTTAAAAAGGTAGTGGCGTGTCTGGTCTATTAATGTCCATTATATTTATTTGTTTATTTGTTTGTTTATGATCATTTTGTTGCTGTGACACATTCTGAAGCGGTTTTCCTGAACAGTAACTGCCAACCATACAGTTCCCTTGGATATGAATAAACCATATTTACAGTATCCTTTTCAAAACTGCCCTCACAGTGTAAATTAGAATGGTTAAAGAGTGGAGTTGGCTTCAACTGCATCTACAGGCATGTTCAATATTTCCTCTTGATCAGTTAACTTATGTTGTGTTACATAATGCATATGAAAATACACGTGTCATGAAATGCTAGCCAGCTACCTCTGCCAGCTTGCTAATTAGCTAACTACTACAGAGGCACTGAGGAAGTATGTGTGTGTGTGTGTGTGTGTGTGTGTGTGTGTGTGTGTGTGTGTGTGTGTGTGTGTGTGTGTGTGTGTGTG
>JAOXYF010000024.1:5312521-5336631 GCA_028565775.1 Sternarchorhynchus goeldii
CTGTCCCACTCAGACAAAATCAAACAACGGGGAAACTACTAACACTTCTCTCAACTAAGCAGTGTGTGAAATTGTGTTTTAATTGTACCTGGCAGCAGACATTGCTAGTGCTGCACGAATTCCAGGTGTAAGGTGAGAATGAGGTAAGAGGTAAATGTGTCCTCTAGTAGGTAAAGGTAACAGGTACAGGTAACTGGTAAATATAACACATAAAGGTGTCCTCTAGCAGGTAAATATTACCAACAAAGGTGTCAACCCATAAATATATAATAATAATAAAAAAAATCATGCTCAGTACAGGTTTTGCAACTGCCAGAGACTGAACTGGGAGGAAAAACAGACTGAAAGTTTTGGTCATTGGATTAATGAAAAAATGCTGATGTACCTACAAAATGTGTCCGTGTTTACTCCAACCAAAATCCATGACACCTATCGCTGCACACTGCCCTTTCTCGTTTGGACAAGTATTACTTCTGACTTGCAATGGAATCTCCTGTCCACCAGAGGGAAGCAACAAGCTGGGAACTAATCAGGACTCATTAGCGTCATCGCCCTCAGATGGTCTTCTCCTATATAACGGCTTCACAGCGTCCACTCTTTGCACGCTGAGCTAGTAATCTGTGTTACATAGTGAATGGTTTGCCTTCCTGTTCTCTGAGGGCCAGTCTTCCCTTGTGTCTGTATTCAGTTGTTTTTTGTTCTTGTCTAGCAGTTTTTATTTATTTTTGTTTAGTTGTTTTGGCACTGCTTACATTTGTTTCAGTTGTCTGCTCCTGACTCTCCCTCAGGCTCAGCATAGTAAAGTAGTGAGAGCTGTGTGCTCTACCAGGTAGAAAGGATGGGTATTATCACCTCTCCCTCACAAACTCAGTACATGAGCCCACACAAGGCTGCCACTCAGTCCTTGTACACCTATGACTACACAGCCCCAACGCAATCATTGTAACAGCAGATAACGCAAAGAAAGACGTGATTTCAGACCAGGATGCGACAGCTTATACGGAGGCCCCACGGCGCTAATACACTAATTTACACTACAGCTTATACAGCTATCTGTGGGCTCGGAAGCAGTAAATGGAGCACGTGTCCCATTATCACCAATGGGACCATGATAATGAGGATCAGCAGCTTCAGCAACTGTCACATGAATCACTCATATGGGTCAGGTGGTGAAGAACATGTCCCCTCTACATGACAGGATCTCCCACATCCCTAAGGCGTTTTACACATGCGGTGAGGGGAGTATCCTGTCGACCTGTATGGGAACTGTACGGCTGGAAAGATCTCCTCAGGGTGGTGAGGACAGCACCGACACATCAGTGGGGCCGAACTCTTACCACTCCTGGAGTTGTACACCAAGTGCTGTTTGAGGAAATCCAAGAGGATTTCATAAGAGACCTCACCCATCCAAGCTAAGTAGGCTCTGACTGCTGCCATTCAGGAGCCTGCAGTCCAGAACCAGCAAGCTCAGGGACAGTTTCTCTCTGCAGGTCATCAAACTGCTGAACAGCTTGTATTATTCCAACATGGCCTGTACTTTGTACATTGCCTGTAAATTTGACTTTTAAAAAACTCACCTGACACAGCCTATCACCTGATACAGGCAGTCATTAGCGTTTATTCTGCACTTCCGTGATTTTGCGATAAGCGTTATTCTTTCGATTCACCTACATGAAATGAAAAATCGAAATTCTTTCTTCGAAAGGAAACTCTTGATCACTCTGTACTTTGGTCATTCCACCTCTGAACGTCTGCAGTGAGGTGCCGCCCTGTAACGTCGTTTTTACGTAACCGAAGTTGAAGGAACCGGGTCTATCTCCTCACAAACCGATTCTGCTCCCACTGTCACGCACCCAGATGGGCGATAAGAATATGAATTTGTTAGGTTAAAGCTTCGACTGCAGCAAACGTTTATTACGTTTTAAAATTGAAGCCATATTTGAAGATGCGACAGGTAAATGCTTTTTACACTGCATATTTATCCGAATGATCCGTTTACATAAACTGACATCGATAAGTATAATGATTATTTTCCCATATCTTAAATATAGTTAGCTAGCTCGGTGTTATTAATTAGTCTAGCTGCAGTTTGGAGTCGTCAGTGGTTGAAGAATACAATCAAATGCAATAACATTGCAAATAGGTGTCTCATTTTCTTCACAAAATGTATTAAATTAATACGCACTACTTTTTTATGCTTAGGATTGAGGCAGCGTACTGCTTATTGCGTCCATGATGGCTGACGCAGCGCCGGAGGTATGTTGTACAGGCAAATAGATGCCCGTCAACTCGGTTAGAATGCTTTATAATAGTTTTATTTTTATTATGCCTTATTATATATAGGGTGCTTGTCTCCAGCAGCTGTTTGTGTAGGTAGAAGAAGCCTTTTGATACTAAATGAAAAAATTATCAAATTCTAAGTGCCGGGAGTTTGTTCAAAATAGGTTGTTGACTTTTCAGAATGTTTCACTATGGTCAAGTAGAGGTTAAGTGTAAGCAGCTTTTCTTGAGAAAAACTGGTCATTTTAGAAGGGCCTTAGAGACACGAGAGCTTGTCATAAGAAATATTTTTGTGCATAAGTTGAAACATGTAAAGAAAGTATAAAATTTTGGTTGTTATCTTTCAGAATGGTGGAGGTGAACTTGCTCATACATCTGAACTTCCTGCAGAGATTGAAGTCTGGAATAAGACCCACGTGAGAAACTGGATTCTCAGTTTGAAAGATGTGGATGATGAATGTGCACATATTCTCTATGATCAGAACATTATTGGGCCTAGTCTTCTATTATTGGAGAAGTCTGATCTCATGGACATAAACGTTAAGCTAGGTCCAGCAAAACTGATCATTCATGAGAGGGATGAACTTATTAAACTGAGAACTTGTCAGCTAAATACTCAAGGGAATTGCTTTGTTAGTTCATGCAAACCATACCCTTTCAATCAGTTTCATGCTGCCTACAGATACAAAGAAAACAACCTACTTGATATAACAGAAACAGGAACTCTAAACCTCATAGAGCCATGCCATGAGTACAAAGCATTCATAAATTTTAAAGGAGTGACAACTGAGGAAAAGCTGAATAAGTATGCCAATGAAGTTATCCGATTTTCTGCTGCCTGTATGAACAGCCGTACTAATGGCACTATCCATTTTGGAGTTGGAGATGCCCCATGTTATACACATGGGCAAATATTGGGCACAACTGTCGAAGACAAAGAAGTATTTGTTATGAAACAGTCTAATGCTGTTGAGGTTCATTTTGACCATAAACACATTGATGTGGCACAAAAATGTATTAAACCTCCCAGGTTTATTGAGGTGCTTAAAGCTGATATGACATTTTCTGGAAAATATGTCATAGAGGTAGACATTGAGCCTTCATTCTTGCTTTGTAAAGACAAATCCTTTCACATTTACAATCCAAGCAAAGGGAATTCTAAAAACACTAAATGCAAAAAACAGGCCGATAAAAGTGGAAAGTTCTTTTACATCCGAGACAGTAGCAGTAGCAGAAATCTCTATGTCCAAAACTTGAAGGATTATGACAAATATATTAATAATATAACACAGCTGGACCAGATAAGGAAGAAAGCTGAGGAAGATCACCTCTTTACAGTCAAAAATAGTGTGCAAGGCTCTAAGCTCTGTGAGATGTTAACAGGAGGCTCTCAGTCTTTGGACAAGTCTTATTTTAAGCAATATATATTGGTCACAAACAAATCGCATCCAGTTCAAAGAGAATCTTTGGCTTTCCTTCTTGACATGAATTTCACGGCTGTTTTGGATTTTGATCCAGAATCTGCTGAGACTGGCTTGAATAAGATGTTTGAGGAAAGAAACACTAATATTCATCTGCCAATGCAGTATAAAATCACAGAGCCAGTTGAGGAAATTGCCAGTAAGCTAAAGCTGACCAGAACCACAAGCTGGGTTTTCTGTAATGGAGGAGTTATGGAGGAGAAGCCTTCAGGTATGGACAACTGGCTAACAGAGAAAGGAGCCTCCATTCGTGATGTAGTGTCCTTTCTTTGCCGAAAACATGTGCTGCCAAAAAAGAAATTCCTTGTCATATTCATGCTGTTAAGTGATGTTACTGACAAACATGATCCCCTGCTGGAGACTTTCAGTATGTTTTTGAAGGAACTGAATGGTACAGAGCAAATCCTGTGCATCTGTGAAAATGAAAAATCATACTCTTATTGGAAGGAATTAATTGAGGCACGATATTCTACAGTCAGTATTTCAAAAAGAAGTGTATATGAGCTTAGTTTTGCTGAGATTAATGGTACTGTTCTCAGTCTATGGTCAGAAAATCGCAAGTCAAGCAGATTTCTGCCAAGTGTTGGTGGTAAGGTTCTTTTATCAAAGAAAATGGAGGGCACCCTCGATACATTGAGTATTCTGTGTGTAAATCAGTGTGAGGGAGGCAATGAAGACAGGAAGCAACTTGAGGAAAGTTTTTACAAGGGAGGAAAAGTGTCATGGTGGAACTTCTACCTCTCAGAGCAGCCAGGGTCAGTGCCATTTATCAAGCGAGACAAATTTGACTATATTATTAATACCATTATACCAGACTTGTGCTCCCTCAAGCGAGGATGCGTGCACTTTAACATACACCATCTCCCTGGCTGTGGGGGAACCACCCTCGCCATGCATGTCTTGTGGACATTGAAAGATAAATTTCGTTGTGCAGTACTTAAGGACAAACTTGTCAATATTGCTGATGTTGCCAAGCAGGTAATTGACTTGCTGGCATATGAGACATCTGATCAGCAAGCACCACTTCAGGTATTGCTTATGATAGATGACGTTGAAAATCCTGAAGCAGTAAATGATCTTCAGCAGCAAATACAAATATGTCTGAATGGAATGAATTTCTCTAAATGTTATCAAGTCATCCTTATGAATTGCATGAGGAATGAGTCAGGACTGCAGACTGAAGCAACTGATGATGCAGTTTTTATTGGGAACAAGCTTTCAGATGGGGAGCGAAAACATTTTGAGAAAAAGCTAGAAGAAATCGAACAGATCTACAAGGATGCTGAAACTTTCAGGATCCTTAAGAAAGACTTTTCATCAGAATACATAGAGGGTGTTGTGAAAAATACACTGATGGGATTCAACATTCAGAAAAGACACGCTCAACTCTTTGCGGTCCTAGTTCTTTTGGGCAGCTATTCTAAGAGGGCAATGGTGTCGGTCTCTGTATGTGAAGAGTTTCTGAAAATAGAGCCAGATTCTGGATCACGCAAAGTTGAAGATGAATTTGGGAAGCTTTCTACACTTTTGACACGTTGTGAAGCAATGCATAATATGGAGTATGATGCTATAAGAGTTATCCATCCAAGAATGGCAGAACATTGTTTGGTAGAGCTGTCAGAATCTTTTAGTGTGTCCAAAGCACAAATCACAGACTTCCTGCTTACGACTGATGTGTTTTACACTTGCATTCAGGGGAACGATGAACTCCTTCGGAATGTTCGCAATATTTTATTGAAAAGGCGTCACTCAGCAAAGAGCCTCCCTGCAGATTCCCAATTTTCACCGCTGGTCCAAGCAATTATAAATGAAACCCCAACATTTGCAGAAAATGTCTTGTCCAATGCAGCAAAGCGACTTTGTAAAGATGCAGTAATGTTTCAGCTTCTTTCAAGGTACTGTTACCTCAAGAAGAAAGACTTTAGAGAAGCAGAAGTCTGGGCAAAGAAGGCAAAGGAGCTCCAGGAGTACAGCTCCAACATTTGTGATACAACTGCACAGGTGATTAAGCATGAGCTAAAAGAAGTCCTCCACAATGATATAGACAATCCTATAAAAGTAGACAAATTAAAGGAATATCTCCAAATAGCAGTGTCTGCAACAGTGGCTTTCAGGGAAATTCAAGAAATTGCCAGAAAAGAAACTGAAGTTCAGTATCAAGGGAAGAAAGAGTCTAGAAGTTACAATACTGCAGGTTGTGTTGGTGAACTTGAAGTTGCAGTGATGGTGATTGAGATCCTAAAGAGGATCCCAGTTTCTTCTGACTTTCCTTGCAATATTCTTAGTTTGGTCCTCTCAGGAAAGATGAAAATACAGGAGTTGGTAGCAAATGATGCCCAAAAACATAAGAACGCCTCCTATTACCATGTTCTGCAGACATCTCAAGGGGTTACGGCTCTTCTTTACAACCTTAAAGACAACATGAAGAAGCACTTTGATTTTCTTGACAATTATTTTGTTAACTTGGTCTCATTTTATTACACACAAGATAACCGGGAGTTGAAGACACGGCAGAAGATCTCACGTTGCTTTCAACAATATGTTCAACTCTTTTGCAAGTCAGATTCAAGAAAACATAAATCCAAGAGCAGAACTGAGAGTGCACTCTTTCTGGAGGGCAGCAAAGCTGATTCCTACAGTGGACTGCTGGAATATCTTTACAAAGATAATTCTGGTCCAGATCATACTTTTATCATCGAACAAGTCATCAGGTTTTATGATTCAATTTTAAAGAGGAACTCACAAAATGAGAGCTGGCGCAAGGACGCTGTCAATTTCATCTATGCAAATATCGTCCTGAGTAAAATTAAACCTCAATCTGATATCCTGTCTTCCTACAACAAACTCCTTCAATACCTCTGTAATATTCTGAAATGTACCATCTCTCTCAGTGAAAGCATGCCATTGTATTTCCTTTCGGTAATGATGCTTTGGCCAGAGACTATCCCCACTCATTCAACTGAGCAAAATAGAGAGAGTTTGGGCAGTAATGTGTCCCAGCTGAGAAATGCTTTCTCAAATAAGATGAAACCAGTATGTAATGGCAAGAGGGCACGAATTCATTTTTACTTGGGGAAGAAATCAGGTTATGATCGCCTGATTTCTCAGAAGGAAATTGATGAATGCTCAAAACAAACGATGACTCAATGCCAAAATGAGCATATGTGGAGAAAGGAGAAGGTCAAAAACATCTTGTGCAGAGTAACTGGGGTTATTTCTACAAATGGCATTATAGCAGACACACCAAATAAGAATGAGAAGGTTAAAGTATCTCCATTATTTCAATCGTATGGCAATTTGGGTGACAAAGTGTCATTTTTTATTGGGTTTACCATGAATGGCCCAGTTGCACTGGATGTACAGCCTGAGTTATAGCATTTTCAGCTGACAGAAGAATTCAGGCTCTTGAGATTGGTTTGATGTGGCCCTTTGATGGCTAACTAACATAATAAATACATTCGTACTAAATCAAGGATTTAAATATGCTTTCACATTTGTGTAACGGAATAGAAATTATTTTGTTTATATGCAAGAGGCCAGACGTTCATTTTTACTTGGAGAAGAAACCATCTTCTGAAATGATATAAAGGTTATGTAAAACTAAATTAGAAAAAATTTTGAGGAGCATCAAAGTTTTTTATTTGTGATCAATTTCTTGATATGGTATTTTAATGTATTTAATACTAGTTATCCAAGGTTCTTTTAACTGTCTAATATAACTTCGATTTTTGACTGTAGTTTATTCCTCAAGCATTAAAGGGTACTTATCTTTAGAGACTGTCCTTTCTGATCAGTCTCTATTGGGATTGTCTTGTCAGAAATAATGGCACAAATGAACATACAAGTGTAATGCTGGTCAGTGCTTTGTTTTCTGTTGTCTCAGCTTCTTCCTGGCATTAGTAAAAATAATCTGTGAATACATTCTGTTGTCAGATAAAATAAAATCCACTCTTTTTATCTTTTTTTAACCTAAATGATGTCTGATTTTATCTCTTAGGTAATAATGCTGCATATCTGATTTTAATAAAACTCTCTTTCAATTATCCTATTTTGAAACATACGAACATCCTGAAACACTGGGTGTTCAGTATTGAAATAGCTAAAATTACAGTTAAGAGTGTCTTTTGAATCCGAAGGTTGTCTGATCTTCTTTGTTACATGATAATGGGGGATATATAGTCCAAGCTATAGATTAGTTTTGGCCCTAACTTTCACATTTTTATTCCAACTTTCAAAAGGAACATTTTGTTAAGAGGTTTACCTCTATTCCACCACTAGAGTGCAGTCAAGATCTTTTTTGTAGGAGTATTTCATCATCATACTATGGTTATATAGAACCATTTTATTCTTCAATCTCTGTTTTAAACTTGCTGGGTTTGTTTTTGCCATAACGGCTGATGCTGGCTGGACGTCTGCTCCTTAGTTAATAGAAAGACCTGTTTTTTGTGTGATTTAGCGAAGACGTAAAGATTAGCAATTTTTTTTCCTCAGAGATTGCTTTTAACCGTAAACTCAGAATAAGGATTTCTTGCTGCTGCCAAGCTACTTCTTTTTAAAGTAGGGGAAAAGAAGACTGACTGTACTGGCCTAATTTACTCAGTGTGTTAGACAGTGTGAAAATAAAACAATGCCCTGTTGAGTTCGCTCCTCTTCCTGCCGCACACTCTGCTTTTGAATTCTACATTTTGTGCGTGGCACACAATTGTGCAGATTGTAATTGTGTTTTAATTGAAACGGGCAAATAAAAGATTGTTTACTCTCAGAATGAGGTAGATTTATGGAGCCTGTCCCTACCACTGGCCCCATGATTCCTCTGATCTGCTTTCCTTCCTCACCCCTATGACCTTTAGGGTCATTAGAGACCCTAAATGGTCACATTGGCCTGCATCCGATCCCAAGCAGCTTGGTTTTCAGTGAAATTACTATATTTAACGCAAGCCAAAGCTGCCAAGTCCAAGACACATCTGTTTGAAATTGTTATTTATTATTATTTTATGTTCACCTCCTGTCCCTCCCCCATCCAACCGTGTCGAGTATGGTTTTCTGTTATCGGCTTGTCCTTATGTGAAATAATAACAAAGCATTTTGAGGATAATCCAGGATTATGAAATTAAGACAAAAATCGCAACAGGCAGAGGGTCTTTATCGCAGTTTCGAGGTTATTTGCCTTGACATGCACTGGAAATTTGATTTCAGTGTGATATCGAGTGTTGCAGACACATGACAGGTTTGCACGTTTATGATCCGGCCGCCACATAAGACCTGATAATACGAGACTTCCTAAAGCAGACAGGTCTGAACTAGCAAGGGATCAGCTCTGATTCACAGTCATTTTAGTTTTTAACCTTTAATACTGACATTATTAAATATGTCTATTCAATATCTGAAGTATCTGAAATATTTTATTATAAACAATCCTCCCAAGAAGTTAATTTCTTCAGTGCACAGTGCACACAATTATGTTAAATAACCCCACAAACATGTGAACAAGGAGAAATATGTTTCTTTTCAATGTAGGTATTTTGTGCATCCTTGCACTCCTCTGCTGGATCACATTTAAAAGGAGCTTCCTGTTACATTTAACTCTCTTTTTTTGTAAAGTTACTCCCCTCTATGTGCCCCCAGAGACCTTGTTCAAACACTGTTCTTCTGGAAGGAAACCCCAGTAAACTGTTTTCAAGATCCTAGATCCTGGTGAATATACTTCCTCTTTGTCAGCTTGGGGTCCAGGACTCTTCCTATATACAGAAGCCCATGATCTGATGAGGAAGGTGATAGAACTAGATGGACTGCATTATCGGGAAGGAGGGGGGAGGGCTGGGGTGTAATGGTCAGAACATTTGAGAAAGCCTTTCGTTGCTCCAGTTGATATCTCAGATACTTTCTACTGCAGTTGATACGTTCTCAGATACGTTCCCACACTTGTAATGTGTATGTAATGTAATGCTGAGCATGTCAGACCAGTGTTGGAAATTCAGAGTATAACGACTACCTCAAACCTAGACAGAGAGACAGAACCATCATTTATTTTTTATTTTATTTACAAATAAATATCCAAAGTACAGGAATCAGGATTACATTTCCCTAGATATATCCAATCCAGAGAAGAAGTGGGGTAAATGGATCCATCAGAATGCGGACTGTTAAGGCCTTTCATCTCTCTGCCCTGGCTTTCTCCAGAGTTGCTTGACATTAGGAAGGCAAGCACTACAGGGCTTTCCCACTAGAAGTCAATGGTGGGGTCAGGTTGGGGGCTATCTTAGATCACACTAAAATCACACATGTGGTTGTTACAGGGCCTGTGTGAACAGATATAAGTCTGGTGAGTCTGGTGTCAAGATGAATTATCATACTATACTAGAGTGTTTGAAACAGTGTAGGCAGAAACCTCAGCCTGAAAAAAGCTTTTAAAAAAAAGGCTAATTTATTTTGTTCTCTATTTTTGTACTTTTCTGTTTCCGTGTTAAAACAAACATCCACAACAATATATAAATCTGGACATAAATATGCACAGTCTATAGCATAAAGCTAAGTTTCAGGAGAGCAGTGTTGTGTAGAATGGAACAATAAGTAGGAGTACTGATTCACTGAAATATTCTTAGTTTCTACTTGAAATGAGTTACTTTTACTTTACAGTGTGTTTGTACTGCCAGTATTTACAGCACATTGTAACGATAGATATGGGTCAGACATTTTTCAGTCCTGGACACGTGCCACTGCAGCACTGCATGATTTACTGGAATCAACGTACTTTTATTGGACCCGTCACCTTGAAAACATTTGCTGACCCCACCTGTAGATCTGCTTGTTTAAATTGGGCATAGCTTGAAATTTTCCACACGTGATTTTTCAGGTCACGTTTATTTGTGAACACTGAGCACTGTGCTGTGCGCCTGCAGAAACCAGTGGAGGAAGTCTCTTAAGCAGATGGTGGGGCAGTTGGAAGCAGATGCTACTTTGCATACGATCAGATCATGAATATGTACTAGTTGATTATTTGATGACACTAATAGTTTTAGACTCACAGGACAGAACATACCCAATTGTAGAAATGTGTTTTGCTATAAACAGCTCATGGTTTACATTATTTATTTATGCTTATACCGCATATAATGATCTCAATTTTTAGCCAGTTCACTGAACGTGTATCGAAGTTCCTTTATGTTTAATGCTGTAATTACTTTTAACCTCTATTCTGGTGGAAAAAAAAATCTTTGGCTGATTTGTAAATATTACCTAAAGGGGACCAAAATATGATCCAGAATCTGTGCACTGAGAATGATCACACTGATATGCAGTAGCTGAGTTACACAGCTTCCAGTATACATGGTTTCATGTGTAGAGACGTACTGATGACTTAAACTAGGAACAAGGTATAAAACCAGAGAAAGGTTAGATTTTTCATTCTCTGTAAGGCTTAAGTCAGCCTCAGCTTTCCACCCTGACTAAAAACTACACTAGAAGGACACTCTGCAGGTAGGCCAGGGTTTCATATAAATAGGTTTTAGCTTTTTCTACCACTGCTTAGTGTCTGCACATTTAGGTTACTGAGTTAGACACAAGCAGACACAGCTTCAAGACACCTCAGGCTATGAGAATCAAAACTGCCTTAAGAATGCAACCTCAGGGAGATGACTGCATTTAAAACAAGCTGACTGGATTTCAGAGGTTAGTTAATTTTTAATCATATTATGGATTCTCTCTCTGAGCTAATGTCTTTTGGGAAGGCTATATTTTGGATTTTAGATTAGCTTTCATAACGGGCAGATGTGATGCAACAAGGTCTAATACTATGAGCGAAGGGAGTTTTTGTTGGCTGCATTTCTGTATGTAGAAAAAAAATGATCAGTTTCACCTTGACAAAACAAAAACTGATGTTCTTACTCTTGAGAACTCTACAGCTGGGCTGGCCATCACTGCACAAATGCACAACGTACAAATAATAAGGGCTAATATTTGTTAGCAACTGCTTAGTGTATTTTAGGAACGGTGAGAAAAGAAGCCCATGTGTCTCTGTTTTCAGCCTTTGACATGAGCTTCTCCTGGGGGATCCACTGATGTTCCTAGGACAGTCAGATCCCACCAGCGGGTCCTGGGTCTACCCTGAGGTGTTCTCACACTAGGCCATGTCCAGGGGTCCTGGGTATTTCCCATGTGTGGTATACCTACAGAGAGAGGTGGCCAGAGGACGTCCTTATTAAGTGTCTCAACTGGCTTCTCTCAATGTGGAAGAACAGCAACTGATCTGTGGACCAGCTGACCTGCTCATTCTTGAACCGAGATCGTGTCCAGCTCCCCATCAGGAAAGCTCATACTGGCAGCTGATATATGCGATCTCGTTCTCTGTCATTGCTCCATGCCAATGTGTGAGTTGGTAAACTGAGCTCCACACTATGATTTAGTACAGTTAGCAAATTACTGCCACACTCAACCTATAGTTGATCTCACAATCCTGCTCCCCATCACTTATTAACAACTTCCCGGGATACTAAAACTCCTCCACATGGAGAAGGCCCCTGCTCGGCTGAAGCATGCCGTCCTTCTACAGGTGGTTACCACGGCTTCAGAAGCGGAGGTATACCTTTAAATATGCCTTTCTGAACACCACAGAATGACGGCTTAAGGTTGATTTACAGGATGTTGCATCATACAGTGTTAGAAACGTTGTGTTAAAACGGTTCGAATAATCTCCATCAACTCTGAGAATGCTGCCTTATAAAATAATAATTCAATCTCCTCTAATAACAAAACCTACGATTTTTTTTATCTTCTGGCAACAAAGTTTTGTCTGCTGTTTATTATGTCATTAAATTGGACAAAATGTTCAAAATGTTGAACTCAGTGTGTTTTACAATATGTAATACCCAGTAATGTGAAATACCTACAATATGTAATACCCTGTAAAGTGTAATTCAGCAAGGCAAATGTTATTCATTAAATAAAAAACAGGAAAATATTCTGAATTAGGAGGTCAGACAAACCAAGAGCCGTTAAATGACAATATTTAACTGAACTGATGTCTGATTGAAAAACCCCCAACAAAAAACCAAAACAAACTGGATGATTGCAACATACTAGTTGTGTCTGTCTCTCAAGCACAAAAGAACAGCTTTTCAGTTGTATCCTCTACAATACTCTCTTTATTTACCTCACTCTTATATTTTGAAATGTTCAGGCACTCCAACCCGTATGACTCCTTGTGGGTAGTTTAACTGCAGAGGGGTAGTTATTTCCTTCTATGGCAATGTGTGTTATAGATGACTGATCAAAGTCTGAGTGTTCACCATTACAGTGTCACCCTTCACCCTTCATGCTGGGATGTCCTGTGAGCTGAAGAACCATGTCTTACCCGGAGGTTAGTAGGAAGAGTGGCTGGGTGCCCCAGATCCTGACCCAGGTCAAATCCCTCTGAGTTCAAACGCTATAGGCAAAAGTCCCCTTTGATGGAAAGTCTTTACTGGACCAAGCAAGAAAGAAGTCAAGTGAATCATTTTATTATGTTGACCTGCCTTCACGGATCATAGGTCGTAGTGAGACATACTGTTTAATGTCTAAAAATAGCACTTGACACACTTGAGTACTTGCTGTCAGACACTTGTTTCCTATATTTCTCATATTTATTAATATATGACAAAAAATGGCAATTCATCTCTGGCAATTCAAAATTCCTTTAAATTTGGATTGATTGGATAAAACATTTAGGCGATTAAATAATGAACAATTGCATCACAAATAGTGATACAAATTTTAGCCTCTATTGTCACCGACAGCCTATTTTCAAGACTTAAAATGTACAGCTTCCCTAATATTACTTAACTGAGAATTTTTTTTAATTTTCCACAGTAGTTTTCTCTTTGATCTTTAAAACATCACTCCACATAATTTGTAATGGACCTAGTTTACCCTCGGTTCTGTCTTCCGGTATCATTCAAAATCTCACAAAGCCTTCTTTGAAATGCTTTGGGTCTTGTGTGGTACTTTAGAAGTTTAGATGATTCCTTTTAAAAAGAATGACCCATTGTTCACTTCCAGCTGCCCTTCTCAGACTTATTTAGGGATCTCATTCTCAAAACATCGTTATCGAAGATCCTGGACATCAGAAGCTCAGAGTTTACATGGTGCCTACTGTTAGTGTCTGGGTTTTTTCAAGTTAATCAGTTTTTTAATCTGGCAGGTATCTATGCAGGTATATGTTTTATTGGTCAAGGTTTCCAGAACTTTCCCTTGCCCTCCTTTTATTTTGATTTGACCATCTTTAAGAGATTTTGAGCAGTGGATACCAAATAATTACACGTTGAACAGTCAACACACTGCCGTTTTCTTACAGTCCCGGAGCTCCTGGGTGTCCAGCCCTGCGGCCAGGCTGGTGCGTCTCTCAGCTGTCTCCTGTCCTCTAGAGAGGGGACAGCTGCATGTGTCCTGCCCTGGGGGGACTTCCTGGTCTGTTAACTGCACATGTAAATGCCTGTGTTGCAACTTCACATGATTTGGACCTCCATGGCACTTGTTGATCTAGTCGAACTCTGTTAAGATCAGGTCTCTGTAGCATTTGTGCAACTGTTCTTCATCATTTGCTTTTATTCAGTCAGTTCTTGTTCTTGGCGCTTCTAATACTTCTTACCCCGAGGTTGTTTTTCTCTCAAAGAATTTGGAATTCCAGTGGCATCAGTAATCAACTTCCAATGAATCCAGTGACTCTTCAGAAAACGGCTGTCAGAATTAAACTGTGACCCCCCCCGTCAGAGCCACTCTTTCTCTCACCCCCTTCGAGCGCTGTGTGTTATGTAGCTCCTGTAGTCACGCCCTCAGGCCAACACCGCCACTATCCATTTTACACAGTTAACTTTAGAAAATGCTTGGTATGCATTCTGCTGCTTCTCTGATTTCCAGAGAGTTTATGGCATCAACAACACATTTCTAATTATTCTTCTTGTTATTGTGTTTGTAATAAGGACCTCATCCTTCCAGTAACACTAGACAACACTAATGCATGAAAACCATGCTTTAACCATTATCCTAGGATAGCTTACAGGAACACTATGCACATTTAACATGGGTGTTTGTAAATAAATTACTGAGTCGTTTTAAGTCCTAGCCACTACTAATGGTAGAACACATATAAAACGATTCTGGGCTCAACTGTAAAGCAAAGATTTGATACCAATCCTTCAGGTTGTGTTCACACAAATGTTATCTTATACACTGTTACACTAATCAAATGTATTATTATCTAAATTAACTTAAATGTAATATTTTTAGATCAAAACTTGTAAACTCATGCTTGTTTGAAAAATGAAGATTTTTTTCCTTTAATTTGAATACTTTCATTTTTTCAATTTGTAAGGACATGCTAACAAGATAAAAGAAACATGCCTGCTTTCATTTTGCCAACTAGAAGTGGACCATATGATTTCAAAAGAGATAAAACACTGAAACTTTGCTAGAACAGATACTTCCAAGTATATCAAGATACTGTATTAAAAATGTACAAAAACTATACAAGCATGTTAAATGGGACACTGTAATACAAAAAAACTCCTTTAATTCAAACATTCAAAAATCAGTTTGTCCTTGATGGGATTTTTTTTCCCACAACACCATAGGATCAAAGACATTCCTTTTCATAAGCCGCTGTAGTCCATCCTAAGCTCACGAGGGTGGAGAACCTGTTAATTAGGACGTGATCTCTGCTGAGAGCAGTAGAGTACTTGCATATTCCTTTAAAGACATCTTAGAGGGAAACAAGGGCCAGCCATCCTTATTCAGATATTCCCTGCTGTCCCTTTCAATCAAGTGTCCAAAGATCTACACTTCCTGGAGGGCACTTGGAGGACATCTGCCGAAATTAACGAAACTCATCATCTCCTTGGGGTCTAATAAGGATTATTTTCCAACAGATCCTCTTTTAATCTCTGAGAATTAACAAAAGGGCACCACGTAGAACTGTACATCAAACAAATCATTGTGCAGCTAAAGAGTAATTAACAGTAATTAATGAGTAATTAATGCATATCACATAGAGTAACTATCAACTAATGAAACTGAAATTAAAATGCAACACATCTATATCTCTAGCATGGTAACTACATATCAGATAACATACAACTGGACTGGAGTTTAATGATTGTTTGTGTTTTTTCTATTGATTTTTAATGAATAATTATTACTCATATTTTGCAAGGCACTTAGTGAACCATGTTTAGTGCACTGCTGAGGAAAGGAAAATCTGCTTATTTTAAGATGGCCTGACACCATTACCCTGATCTCTTTTGAAATGCTTCATTATATTCAAAACATATGGCTTCTTGACATTGATATATACCATCTTGAGGCCTTTGCTGTTCTCAGTCTGTTTGCATATCATATATTCTTTCTGGAAATTTAAGCAAATTTAATGCAAACCTTAGATAATGTCCACCTGAAATGCCTTAAATACCACTGTCATATATATATATATCAGTGCTTTTTTCTCATTTTTCAAAAATATATGTACATATTTTGCTACCCTTAGCACTAAGTGGCTGTTGTCACATTTATCTATACTATTATTCATTCAAATATTATTCATTTGATGTACAAAGAAAGATCACCAAGCACAACATATTAAATTTGTTCCTAGGCTTCCCCCCACCATCTATAATTCATCGATCTTTAAGCCATCATGTTTAAGAATTTGCTTTCCTCAGCAAGGGCGGTCAACATAGAACTCATATCACCAATAGCCATGTTGCTGATCCCTGCTGGCACTGAGGGCAGTGTGACAGAGTTACGTGGGGTGGTGAGTCGTGAGGAATTCTGGGAAAGGCTCTGGAAGAGACCGGGGCTCAGTGTGCCGGACATCAAGCTGGAATGGTCTCCGTCGTCCAACATGGCCTCAAAATCGATTTGAGCATGCTCAACAGTCTGGGAAGTGTCCACTGTGCTGGTGACCTGGTTGACTCCAGGAGATGCCATTGTATGCACTGTGTTACAAGGAGCTTGATTGGCGCGGGGAGACATGGGTGAGCTATAGTTTACATTGCTCTCCAACATCTGACTCTGACCTGAATAGCACGCAGTGCTGTTTCGATTAGCGAAATGGACAGTGCCTGGTGGCCTCTTGGGGCTTGCCTCAGAGCTGTTAAAGTCAGAGTGAGCACTGGGCAGGTTGTAAACACTTTGTTGGGACACGCCTGAACCTGAGTGGTACCTGCTCTGCGGTTTGGGTTCAGTTGGAGGCCTGGGCTGGAACAGCACTCTGTCTCCATTTTGATGGGCGATTTGGGGTTGCGGTGTGTAATTCTGCTGGTTGAAGTTATCCAGGTATGCATATCCTGTCCTGCAGTTGGGCCTGTCTTGAGTTTGCAGAGCTATTCCGTTACACACTGGGCCCTGGTACGTGCTCCCTGATGAGAGATTGGGGTTCACCTCCTGCCTGTAACCCTGCTGTGTCTTCAGATGATCATTGAGGTTCTGACACGGGTTGTCGTAGGACTGCCTGCACTGCTGGGTGGAGCTCATCCTCTGAGCACTCCTCTGGGAGCAACTCTGTTGAGGGTTCACATTCTGGTTCATCAGTGAGGTCTGCTGGTTCGAGTCAAAGCTTTGAAAAGGGCCGATGAGTTGTTTCCCCTGGATTAGTGCCAGGTTGTTTCTGAGCACCTGCTGCTGCTTTGGGAGTCTTGCTGTGTTGTCCACTGTACCTGAGCTGACTTCGTTCCACTGGACAGGCATGTGGCTCTTGTTTATGCTGGTAGAGGCTGGGAACGGCTGCTGGGCACCTGGCCTGACGTGACAGGGTGGCATCGCTTGTTCTGGGTGACTGACGTCAGCATCCACCAAAGCCATGCGCCTCTGCCCGTAAAAGTGCCTCTGCTGGTCGGACGTGCCGCCGTTCTGGAAGTCCTGTGCCAGAGCGCCACCGTATACCGTCCCTGCATCCGGCCCGGAGTGCTGGGACCTGAGGTACTGGACCACGTCGTCCGGAAGCACCATGTCATCCTCCGCCTGGTCGGCACCATCGATGGCCACGTTCTCCATGACGACGTTCTCCGAGATGCTCGGCGGCCTCTGACCGAACGGATGGCGGTGCGAGCCACCGTCGGACCAGGTGTTCCTCTGCAGGCTCGCTCCGCGGCGGTCAGCGACGGGTGGTCGGGAGGTGTTCACGCAGCTCACGCTGTTGAAGCGCTGCACTCGAGGCGCGGAGAGTGAATCGAAGGCGGTGTGGCGGACGGGGTCGCTGGCTCTCCTCGGCAGGTCACCCGGGACTTCGTGCGGCATCACGCCGGGCAGCCCGTAGCCCGTGTCACTGCAGCGCCGCGATGTGCCCGCCGCCCGGACTTGGAACAGATGCGTCGAGCTCTCCTGAGAGTCGTTGTACAGGGCCATTCTGGTCCTCAGGCTCATGCGGTCCATGTTGGGCAGCGGGGTGGGAGGGGCGCCCCCGGTGGCAGCTGCGTACTTCGCCTTCAGGCGGTAGTGCTGGGCCGGGGTGAGACTGAGCAGGCCGGGCAGTGTGCTCCCGCCACACTGGCTGGTCTCGCTGGACCGGCGAGACAGGTCTGTGGAGATCGGGTCGTACGAGTCGGCCGAGCTCACGTTGTTGTGGCGGCCGCCGAAGGCCGAGGCCTCGCTGGAGCGCCGACTGGAGTAGCAGGGCGAGATGCCCGAGGACCTCCGGCTGAGGGTGTAGGCAGAGCTCAGCGTGCTGCTGGTACTCTCCCTACGCCCGCCCAGCTGGGTCAGCTCCGTCACCTCGCACAGGGGCAAGTCCACCAAACGCTGGCCGGGCAGGCCGCCGCTCAGAGAGCCTGCGGTCGAGCTCTCCTGCAGAGACCCTGAGTGAGGGGCACAAGGGGCGGTGTTAGCAGTGTAGCTACAAATCACATCGGCAACAGTCGCTCCTCTGCTTCCACACTCACCGACAGCCGGGATTGGAGGCAGCTTGGCGTTTCGGACTTGAGGAGACGTGTTGGCCCACGAGCAGGAGTCTCTCACAGTCTTTAGTTTCTCTTTCTTGATGTGCTCAAACTGCAGGAGGCTTCCCCTGTTCTTACGCAGCTGAAGGCCGACTCCCGCCGAGGTCCCCGGAGAACCAGTGGAATCCACCACGGGCGTCTCGTCCAGTGGACTCAGGTCCCCCAAACTGCCTCCGCTGTGCATGGTCATCTCTACTCCACTGTCATTGTTGGTGGCGCTACCAAGTGGTGACGGCTCGCTACTACATGATGATTGGCCACAAGGGCTGGACTGATACATCTAGGAAAAACAATAATTAATTGGATTTTTTTATTTGAACTCAGCCAGCAAACGAATTATGTTGCAATAGACTGTAGAACAGCCCATATGTTGTAGCTCTACATTTTAAACCGCGGTAACACTCTAATATTTGATCCACAATAAATAAGTCTATTAGAGAAAAATATATAGGCACATTCGCTGTCTGACTGTAAAGTATCCAGTGATTTTGAAAAAGTCCAAACTAAAAAGCTCTTCTTGATCAGTGTGATTGTTAATGCTTTTTGTTCGGTCCCAGTCTCTGAATATTAATTGTATAATGTCTTTTATCACTGTACTGCAGAGGAAACTGGCTGATCCCTTGGCAACAGAGGAACAGAACAGAATATGGTGTTACAAGATGGACGGCTCTGTTTGAAACAGTGAATAAGATAAAAAGCACCACACACACACAGACACACACACAGAGACACACATTCTGTTTCAGGCCTGGCGGTTCATTCTTTTACTGCATGTTAAATTCAAAACTAAAACACATGCAGAAAAGAAACAAAAAGACAAAGAAAACAAAATGATCTTTTTTATATATATATGAATGACTATGACCATGATTTTCGCCACTTTGAAGTGTAATTTGGCCTTAATGTAGATTTTATTTTGAGTATTGAATGATCATGATAAAACTAACGAACCATGACACATAAATTGTGCTAACTGTGATCCAATGAAATCCAGCATGCAGGAAATATCAGGATAGAGAGTGTGCTCACCTGAGTAAGGGCTGTCCATTAGACTTAGAGCATAAGAAATATTTAAAAGTCATTCAATAACTGTTAAAGTATCAAAACACCACTGAGGAAATTGAAAGGTATTAGTATATTAGATCAGTCAGTAAAATCAGACTTAAGTCAGCATGCTGCTAAATGTTCTCGCTGTGTTGTTGCTTAAATCGTCCTGCTCTTACCGCTGTGTTCTCAGTCTTAATAGTCTTGACCTGCAGGCGGTCCTCCGCTCCTCTGGTGGCACTGTTGCCCTGGACAGAGCCGTCGGTTCCTCTCCCAGCATGCCTGGTGCCAGCCTCGTTCTCCCCGCTCCCTTTAGGAGGCTGGGGTTTGGCAGAAGCATCTGCACGTTGCTTCTTTGTGACGTGTGCTTCTGGCCCGTGGACCGTCTTCACGTGCTTCCTGAGAGAGCTGGGGTCCGTGTAGCGCTTCGTACAGCCTGGGATCTTACACACGTAGGGTTTCTGCAAGAAGGTGAAATTAAAAATTAAGGAACAGTGTAAGATGTGTCTCTTTTTGTTCAGCTGATATGCAGGTTTGTTTATTCTGTAAATAAACTATGCAATAACAGACATGTTTAGCCTTTATGTAGTACAACTTCTCATCAGTAACTCAGTCAAGTAGATGTGGAGGGTGAGTCCGTGTGAGCGTGAGTAGGAGTACCTCGTTCGAGTGTGTTCGGTTCTGGTGCTTGGCCCGGTCCGAGGCGTTGGAGAAGGCCTTGTTGCAACCTTCATGCTCACACACATACGGCTTTTCTCCTGTGTGGGATCTCAGGTGGGTCTTTAGATTCTCGAGGCGAGAGTACGCCTTGGAGCAGCTTTCAAACTGGGAGAAAATGGGCACAGTAGAAAACGGGCTGTTGAAGCAGGATGCCAGGACACAGAAACCTGTTGCTCTCACTACTTGTCTGAGGTATTTTCCAGTAGAGCATGTTATGACCTCTTCCCTTCAACAGACTTTATGCCTCTGTGTTGTCAGTCAGCACTAGCAACTCCTTTCTAGAGGCCAGTTTCTAGAAGGATCTATGGCTACTCACTTCCAGGTTAAAAATTCTAGAAGATTTTTTTTTTGCATGTTTACACAAAAACCAATGCCACATTACCTCAATGTTAGGAAAAAAACAAACAAACAAAGTAATCTGCCGTGCTTAAACTCAGAACTGTGGTTGGAAATGAGCTGAAACCAGTGGGTGGGGACTAAAATTACACTGGGAATGTGCTGAAACCAGTAGGTGGGATCTAAAATTACACTGGGAATGTGCTGAAACCAGTAGGTGGGATCTAAAATTACACTGAACAGAGGGAAGCTTCTGGGCTTTCACCTGTGCTGCAACATATTGCGTCACTTGGGAGACTATAAATAGAAATGTGTATTAGCTTACAGTGGGAACATGAGCGTGTGTGTTTGTGAGTGTGTGTATGTGAAAGGATGTGTGTGTGTGCATCGGGGTGCCCAGGTGAAGGGGTTGGCAAGCTGAGACCCTCTGAGAAGTGGTACACCCCTCACCGTGAGCACTGGTACACCCCTCACCCTGAGCAGTGGTACACCCCTCACCGTGCACTTGTGGGGTTTCTCCCCTGTGTGCCGTCTCATGTGCACCACCAGCATGTACTGGGCCTTGAAGGGCTTCTGCTCGCGCGAACACTCCTCCCACCGGCACACGAACTCCTTCTTCTCCCCGTGGATGTGGTCGTTGTTGATGTGCTGTAAGGAGAGCAGAGCCCCTGGTCAGGACAACAACCTCATAATACCTGTTCGTCATGAACCCTTTCATCCATTAAACACGCAATTTTTGGCTGATGGCATGAAATGAGAGCCCCATCCATCAAAGCAACACGTAACTATCAATTCATCACATTTAAACAATAAGGAATGAAGGGCAACGTGCTACTTTGTGCTTGCATCAGAGAAGTGGAATCTCTTTTGACAGCGCACAGGCTCATGAAGGGCATTCTGCAAGCATGAGGGCATAGAAATCCCAGATCCATAACAAAATCTGTCAGTATCAAATCCCAGCTCCCCTTGGACATGATTCAAGCAAATGCAGACCTTTGAAAACATATTGAAGTTTCAAATGATCTGATACACGATGACGTTTCATGTCAGTTGGATGTCTTGGACGAGAGGATGGTACACGCTACTGCCCCATCCTGCTGTGTATTCTCTTTGAAGTTTTTCCTTTCTCCTGGTCTTAAAAGTTAAAGAGCTGAATTAAACGGATCCTGAACTCTCTCGGTTCTCCCTGCTGTGAGTGGTGTGCGGGATAAAAATGAAAAGCAAGTTACAAGGATAATGAAGCTATGTCTTCCCATAGAGTTGGGAAGTGATTCTCTTCTCTCTGGGCGTGCGTGCGGCTAGGAATGTACTTCCAGTTTCAGCCCTGTACTCCTCTTACCAGAATAAAACCATAATTCAGAGCTATGGGGAAAAGACAGCTCGGAGCAAATAAAACCGAAATCGCATGCCGTTATTTAACTTTCTCAAGGTGTGTAATTTAGTTTGCATGGAAAAAACACAGACTGAGGCCTTAGGACCTTAGAGGCGTGGAGAGAGGAAGCGTAGGCCGGGTTTCTCTGGATTCTAAACGCAATGTTTCCACCCCCTCCCCCCACACCAATAATTATACCTTCTCCACTCATTCTACCTTCTCCATAACCATCTGATCTGCTTTCTCAGAAACCCAATTATGGCAGGACAACATGGCCTGTGCCATTATAAACAACAACTCATCTGCAGGCACTTGAGATACAATGTGCTCGCACTTCTCCTGTTGAGAAAATCCTATCGCTTACACTACTGATAAAACAAGCCCTTCTGAATCCGTCTGCTCCTCCGTGGCCTGGACTTCCATGGAGCTGAAAGCCCTGCTCCGTGAGCCCAGTCCTGGATGGTGTCCTGGACGGTGCCCGTTTGGCTCTGGGCGCTTGTGTTGTGCGGCACGGAGGGCGAGATGTTAATCACAGTGGGGGCTGCTCTCAAGTATCCTGGCACGGGGGGAGCCGAGCCAGAACTGCAGACATGACGACAGATTTACCGCCAGGCCTTGAGCGAGGTCAGAGGTCAGAGTCCGTACGGAGACAGAGGCCACGAGTGCGTGTGAGAAAGTGCGTGTGTGTGTGTGAGCTGAGAAGGCTCCAGCACGGCTGCCTGCGCCTCTGTGGGTATTGATGTGCTCATTAGCTCCACACGTGTCAGCGTCAGGAAGGGATCAGTTACAGCGCTGGCTGTATCGGACGCTCGCGTGGCTCAGTCTAATGAGGAGACGCTTCCCAGCGTCAGATGTATGGAGTGTTATGTTCCTCATTACTTACTATTGTTTGGTCTCGTATTTCTTTGTAATATAACATGTTAATCCTGTGCCTAGGAAATAATAGTTCTGCTGATATTAAACCAAGTCGGATTGGTACGACCGAACCAGAGATGGACATCCATGTGTGTTATTCACGTGCACTAGCTCACGTGCAGTAGTGTCACTCACGTGCACTAGCTCACATGCACTACCTCACGTCCACTAGCTCACGCGCAGTAGCGTCACTCATGTGCACTAGCTCACGTGCAGTAGTGTCACTCATGTGCACTAGCTCACGTGCACTAGCTCACGCGCAGCAGCGTCACTCGTGCACTAGCTCACGTGCAGTAGCTTCACTCACGTGCACTAGCTCACATGTAGTAGTGTCACTCACGTGCACTAGCTCACGTGCACCAGCTCACGTGCACCAGCTCATGTGCAGTAGCGTCACTCACGTGCACTAGCTGTTCCTGCGTGTCAAACTCCTCGGAGCAGCCCTCCCAGTGGCAGTTGGTTTCGTACACGGCCTCCGGCTCCTGCTTGCACTCGTCCTTGTCCAGCTCCTCTCTCAACTCCACGTGGTCCTGCAGAAAAGAGCTGAATCACCACACAGGCTCTGGGAGAACAAGCCTACTTCTGCACGGACTGCTATCTCTCAGTAACCACTGATCCAGGAGCTGTTGTGTAGTCCATAACCTGACTGCTGAAAGGTCAGGGTTAACCCTAATGCCAAGCTCACTATTTTAGACTGCGGGTGCTAACCTCCACCACTGCACCATTAACCTCCACCAGTACACCACTAACCTCCACCACAGGTGCTCTAGTCTATTCCAGCACCGTTCTCTCGGCGGGTCTGGGAATGTTCAGAATGCTTTTGCGCTCTAACGGTTCCTGCATTAAACCCAAATGGTCCAAACCTTCTCTAATGTGGTGAGCAAACGGAATGCTTTACAACCACATCCAATATCCCCCTCCATACGCTCATTTAGTTTGATAGCAGTTCAAGAAAGGCACGGGATTATTTCCCAAGCAGAGGGAAGCTGCATAGACACCCCC
>JAOXYF010000024.1:5336731-5353589 GCA_028565775.1 Sternarchorhynchus goeldii
CTCTTCCGATCTCATAGACACCCCCCCCCCCCACGGCCCCCCCAGCCCCGGCCGCACGGCACCTCAGCTTCACCCGCCTGACTGTGGAGCCCCACAATGATCAAAGGTAAACAAAGGAGAGATGGGAGGAGTCCAAGGAGTGAGAGCGAGGGGGAGTTTAAAGAGGTGAGTTATCAGCAAACAGGAAGCAATAGAGAGAGTGTGTAGGAGAGAGTGTGTGGGAGAGACAGTGGGAGAGAGACTTGTCAGAGAACAGAAAAGTTTAATGGATTTGTCACAAGGACCAGCACTCCATGGCAAAGTTTACAAGGCAGCCTCGAGGGAGGAAATAGGTGCTCTGTGACTGATCACATAGGGATGTTTTATTCCCTCTGCGTACTGTGAAAAGACAGAGAGGTATCTTGGACTCCTGTCTCAGGTGAGATTCACTGAAGTCCTAATCCTTGTCACAGAAAGCAGTTTTTGTGATTTTTATTGAAGTACGACTGAAACAATGTCGATTAAGCGACTTAAATCTGCACGGTAACTTGAAACCCTTCGACAAACGTTCAGTACCTGAGAGCAAGGGGAAATGGGGCGTGGCCCGTCCGCTTCGGTCTTCACTTTTGACCTCTTGGTGATGGGGTTGACGGTGCTGCTGACGGCCGAGTCTCCTCCGGAATTCTGAGAGAGAGCGAAGGATGAGAGGGCGGAGGGGTGAAGGGAAGACGTTAAAGAGGAGGTTTGAGGGTGTGGGACTGGCACAGCGGCCGCTGGCAGCCGTGGGGCGCCGGGGCTCCAGATCCCGCAGGAGGCGATCCGCTGCACAGACTAAACAGTTTAGACTGAGCCCATGGACCTTCGTTACCTCCATGACATGGGAAAGAAGAAAAGAAAAATGTTCGAACCCAGAGAGTGTGGCTGGGGGCTTTGATCAGCAGATTAATCCCTAACGCGATGCGCCGAGCTCCCCGAACCCAGAGCCACGACGCAGAGACACGGAGAAAATCAAAGTTTGCAGTGAGGGGCACTTTCCAAATCCCACCCAGGCGATGGAGAACCACGGAGAGCAGTGCTTTCAATAACTCAATAACTCTGACGTGGCCCTGCTGAAAAGCGAGGAAATGTGTTTCTCATCACTGCTGAAGTATCTGTGTGTGTGTGTGTGTGTATGTGTGTGTGTGTGTTTCTCATCACTGCTGAAGTGTGTGTGTGTGTTTTGGGGTTGAGAAATAGAAATGGAATGAAAATGGATTTAGTGGCTGTCTGGATATGAAGAGAGTGGTTCAGAGAACTGGAGGAAGTTTACATTCTGGGCAGCCATAATGTTTACATGGATGTGATAGAGGAGATGGAGGATCTTAGGATCTTGGATGATGAACAGTACATGGCGCTGGGAGTGGACGAACAGTACACAGCGCTGGGAGTGGAGGCCTCGTCCCTCAGAATTCTTTATGGAAAAAATACGTATGACTAAGCAATTCTAAAATTAGTGCACATTATGTTACATATGCCTGAAATCCCAGGAAAAGTTAAAAAGTTTTTTTTAAGTCTCTGCAAGCTGCCCTGAACTTTCCTGGTGAGTTTAAGTGCTCTGTCCGTGAATTGTCGGCCGGGGGCTTCACCTGATTGACCTCCGTGCTGGGGTTGGCGCTGGGGTTGGTGCTGGGGTTGGCGCTGGCGCTGTTGGCCGAGGTGTAGAGGGGTGGCTGGCGGGTGCTGAACGAGGGCGAGGGCTGGAGGAGGTGGGGTGTGTGGCCCAGCACACTGAGCCCTCTCTGCTGTGAAAGCAGCTGCTGGTAGGCCACTGGCGTGATGGGGTGAGGGAAGCTGAAGGATGGGCTAAGAGGCAGAGGGTTTAGAGTTAGTGCAGGACACAGCTGTGCTTACCCAAGGTTCATGTACGTAGGGTGTGCACGGCTCTGACAACGGAGATCTTCAGTGCAGCAAATTTTTTTGACTCCACTGTGTAAACACAACTCTAGCATGTGCCTGGGTTTAGCCTGGGATGTCACCAAGAATGTCAGTCCAGGAGCAGAGCTGTGCACCCCTGACTTACCCCAGACTCACCCCTGACCCAATCCTGACTCACCCCTAACTCACCCCTGACCCAAGCTTGACTCACCCCTAACTCACCCCAGACCCAAGCCTGACTCACCCCTAACTCACCCCAGACCCAAGCCTGACTCACCCCTGACTCACCTCAGACCCAAGCCTGACTCACCCCTGACTCACCCCTGCCCGTACCTGATGGCCCCGACAGACAGGTGTCCGTAGGAGCTGCTGGCGTTGGAGCTGGAGCGGGAGTTGTTTATGTAGGCCACCAGGGAGCTGGGCGAGGTGCGGATCATGGTCTGCAGATCGATGCTGGCGTCTGACATAGGCGAGATGGAGAGCGCCCGCTTACGGGTCAGCCTAGGGGTCATCCTGGGACTGGGGAATCGTGACACTGGAGATGATGGAGACACACACACACACACACACACACACACACACACACAAACTCTCAGTGGGGGGAGATTTGTTTCACCTACCTTTATCTCCAGGATCGCTCCCACACTCAAGCAAGCTCGGAGTCCTGCTATGAATAATTAATCAGCTCAATTGCTTACAGTAATTACACTGATACCAATCTCACCAGTCCTAAATGAAGGCAATTTAACAACTTTCGATTTCAGAGCACAATTAGAGAATAAGAAGCACTAAGAACGGTCGCAAACTACCCCTTCCTGGTGGGCTGCTTGTTCTAAGAAGAAAACAGATCATCAACCAGATCTGGCATGTTTTCCAGTGGTCTTTATGTGCTGTTATTACTAATAGCAATATCTTTTTAAAACCTGCAAAGCAGTTTAGAGTGTATCACATTTCAACTCAGCTCTGAGATCTTCTCTTATTTGTATGCACCACTCCATACACTTTCTACTTTATGTACTTACAACATGCATTTGCAGTATTAAGCCTTTGCAATGCTTGAATGCACTATGCTCTGTGTGTGTGTGCGTGTGTGTGTGTGTGTGTGTGTTTGTGTAAGCAGAACACATCACGCAAAGCGCTGACTGCTCAATCCAAAAAGACAAACATCCAGAGACCCTTCTAGCCCCTCCTTGATTACTACTCTCCAGCTGTTATTTACTGTAGACAACCACTGTACTTTGAAAGAGAGAATTTATGAAAACTACCCCACTGTGGAGCACTGTGTGGAATATTTATGAAAACTACCCCACTGTGGAGCACTGTGTGGAATATTTATGAAAACTACCCCACTGTGGAGAACTGTATGGAGTATTTATGAAAACTACCCCACTGTGGAGAACTGTGTGGAGTATTTATGAAAACTACCCCACTGTGGAGAACTGTGTGGAGTATTTATGAAAGATCTAGCAAAAACAGCAGATCGCCTGCTGTGTCGCTCCTCTGCATGGTTTCTAACTAAACGTGCCACGTATCATTAGCACTGTGTAGCGCTGGGGTTGCCTTGAAAGAAACACTAATGGTTTGGGAGCCTGAAATTTGCGTCCACTTCACAGGCACCACAGGGCTTTGCCTTCCAGCCACTGAAAGCTCAACATTTGAGCATCCTGGGTCGCACCCTCACCCATCCCTGTTCACCTTTCTGCTGTCACGTCGGTGAGTTCCTGCCTGCAGTGCACCACCCAAGCAACGGGGTTCACGGAGAGCCGGTGTGCTCAGAAATGGCCTGCTCTTTAAATGCAACATGCCTCTAATTTAGGGCTCAGCGGGTTCCTGCAGAGTGAAGAAGCAGATGTGCGGTCCTGCATGCCTTTTGGGCAGACTGGCGTGGCCCGAGGGTGCCCGCCGGGCCTTGATGGTGCTGGGGGTGGCGGAGGAGGAGGCGGAGGGACGAGTGGAGGCCGGCTGTAATTGGGCAGCCAGCCTGATGTATGGCTTTAAAATTACAGGAGCTCTCTGCGTGTTTACAAAAGAAGAGGCAATTACTGCAGGCATCTGCTGAGCGCCTTTTACCAGGACGCCTTTGTGGAGGTTTGGTATAGTGTAATCGGTGGGTGTTAATCGCCCACCGGGTCCCTCGGCTTCCAGCAGATGCCCTGCGTGTTGGCACAGGCAGCGAGTCACCCACCTCCACTGGCCTTCACCTCTGTCCATTACAGCAGGCGTTCGGATGTCTGGTCTTCCGTCTGTTGGCAGGCTGGACGCAGACGGGGGGGGGGCAGAAGCAGATGGAACAGCCTGTCGCCGCAGTGGATGACACTAATGCTGGTATTTCAGGAGGCCGGAGCTCCGTTGGTTAGAGCTGGGCCGTACTGATACGCTCTTTACAAAGGGGCATCCATAACCAACAGCAGTAAAACCACAGTTAGGCCACAGATAGCAGGGCTGTTTATTCCTGGGAAGTCTGACTAATGGCAGGTCTGTATGTCTGTGGAGTTCATTAGGGAAGCACTGATCTTCAACCCTCTGTATCTCACTCCAGTCAAGTTTACGCACAGCATGTTAATGCGAACGTGAATGAGTGTCTGTGTGTGAGTGTGTGTGTGCGCACGCACGTGTATGTGTGTGTTTGCGCACACATTTATGTGCGTGTATGCCTATGCGTGTGTACGTATATGTGCGTGTGTGTGTGTGTGTGTGTGTGTGAGAGAGTGTGTATATGTGTGTATTTGCCAGCCTGTGTGTGCCACTGCGCTGATGAGACCCCCCTCCTTTATGCTTCCAGAACCTCCGCACAAAATTCCCGCCTGCAGCCGGACACCAGACGTTTGCTTTGGCAGCTGCTGTTGTGGCCTGCTTTGCTTCCCCGCTGGCTGCTTCGCGCAAGCGAGTCCTGCATGAGCTTGTTTCGCTCGTCTCCATCTCCCCTAGGCGGAGACGACAGGCAAGCACAGACCCCTCCGCGCCCAGCCAGGGCAGGAATGGCGGTTACGGGCGGCCCTGATTTATTTATTTATTCACGTGTCCATCCATGCGTGAGGATTTTGGGGCCAGGGCTTCCAGAGCCAGGTATTCAAAGGCACGGAGCGAGACCACCCGTAACAACACACGTGGGAGAGATCTACTGGAAGTACACACCAAGGGACCCCTGGAGAAACGGCCCCGTACGGGGAGCTTGAGACGGGGGCGGTTCACCATAACCGCGGCCCGTGCTTTCGCTGCGATGAACACGTTAAGCGCACGCTGTTGTCACGGATACGCGGTCGGCACGGACGGGATTTTGCTTCCGGTGCGTTTAAGCGAAGCTCTTCACAGCCGACGCCGCCTCCTAGGGTTGTTTACAGACGTTCTGATTTTGTTTTATCTTTGTAATCCCCCTCCCCGAGGCCTGTCAGGGCAGATACACACAGCAGTACAAAGAGTGTGTGGATCTGAGCATGCAGTAGCTAGGATGTAATTTTTCTGTTTTTACTAATACTTTTGTAAGTCACTCTTAATAAGTGCCTAAAATGTAACTGTACTAATAAAAGAATTTGCTAGAAGATCCAACTATTAAAATAGAAGATCCAACCTGCCACCTAGTCTGAAATGTAATGCTTAAAGTGTTATCTTGGCCTCAGCTGGTCCGTTTGACACCCTAAATCTAGTCTTGTTTTGGGTTTCTGCTCACGAGGGCGGGGCTCCTGACAACTGTGGTCTTAGAGCGAGTCTGTCCTTATGACGTGAAACAAAGAATGGTGCTTAAATAGCAAAGCTGACTTAATGAAAACATTGACTTGAAAGGAAAATTTGAGCCGTTTTGTCTAGTTTACACCGAGACCTACTCCTAATCCACCCGTTGTCTTAGTTTCCGAGTTAATGTCCCGCTTGAACCCGCCTGTGTAACGAGGCATTGCTCTCTGAGAAATTTACACGGCTGCACGTTGGCTCTAACGAGGGCCTACACAAGTTTCCGTGTGCGCGTTTCTCATTTTTACAACAACGCTCGCCATTAACAGGAAGGCTCAAACATAAACCCTCTCCTATCCTGGCCGAAACTCAAACGAGGGCCGTCAAACGTAAGCAAAGTGCTGTGGGTTCAGTGGGTACTTGCTCTTGTGGTGGGTCCCCTGAATTTATTAGTACATAAATTGATTTTTAAATATGCATGTGAATTTTATCAACCAACCGTTCCAAGACAAACGGTGGGTTACACCGTGCATATTTATCAGCCCTGCTGAAGGGGCTCCATTATTCGCTGGCCTGCTCTCCGGTTCGTAATCCGCTGTGCCTGTTCAATGAGGGCCCTGTGTCCGGAGTGGAGCTCCCTGGCCCTGGGGTGAGGCCACATCAATCTGACCGGCCTCGGAGGCCAAAGCCATGGGAGTGGATGGAGAAGGCCCTGTGCTGTGTTGGTGTTTGTGGGTGTTTGAGCAAACTGGGCCCACTCCGCAGACTGCGGCCGTGTGGCCAGGTGGAGGCCCACCTGAAGCTCCGTCACACCGCTACGACTGAATACAGCTCTGTTCTGCGCCTCCGGGCGTCGTCTTGACAACGCCGACCCGTCTAGCGCCATGCCAACAAGCAGTCGGCATCTTTAAAGCGCAGACATTCTCACAGCTACAGAACATGACTAATTGGATCAGGTTACAAAGCACCAGGAGGGTTCAGTGTACCTGCCATAACACTGCTTCAGAAACAAAGAGCAGAGATGAAAACCAGGCCGGAGCCTGCAGTACCCCCTCTCCTTTTCACACACTCCATATAAGGTTAGGGTGGATGTGTAAAGATGATACACACCTGTTGCTCAGTCTCAATTAGAGGCCCCAAACAGAACACCTCATACGTTGCTGAGTATCTTCATGTTTATAGAAAATTTTCACCACAAGTCATGTTTTATACACATGTTAAAAAACATGCCCCTCCTTCTGAAGGGGCAAACCTCATACAGCATCCTGTAACTCAAATCACAGAACTCGGGTTCTTCTTTGGGATCAACATCCCATCCCCTCGTTCCAGCGCAGAGTACGAGCTGCTCGGGCGACGGTTTCAAAACGAGCATCAAGACTCGTTTCCTTATCTGCGATATCATCAGTATTTTTACATTCTTCTGAATTTCAAACAATGTCCTACAAAACCACAATTTAAATTTTAACCTCAGTTTCTTAATTAAAGTCTTTAACTGCAATTATTTAATTTATTTATAGGCGTACGGTAAAACACGAAAAGTTAATATAAAATTATTGGGCCTAACACCTGGGCTCTCATATGATGGTGGACGCGTGGTGTCGCTCTGCTCTACCATGTTAAAGATGATAGATGTAAACTCTACTCACTGTCGACGGGACTCATGTAGTCAGGCAGATGTGTGGCGGCACTGGTCTGCATCAGCAGCTCCCCGTAGGGGCTCCGGTGGCTCGCCATCAGGTGGTAGTAGTCGGCCGGGCTGGTCCCGGGCGGAGGTGCGGGGAGGGTGAAAAGCCCTCGGTCCTTCAGGTGCTCGTGGGTTACTGCGCACAGCGAAGCAACACAGGACAGTGTGTTAACGTACAACCCCCTCCTCGAGAAGCTTAGATAAACCAGACTCCCAGTTAGTCCCACACGAAGGACAAATGTCCCCGTAAACATACGATGCTCCCCATCGCACACACTTGAGGGGGACCTTTTAAGCACCACTGTAACACTGATGTAAGATGTGTTAACACCTGCACGTAGTAAAACCACAATCTAAAGGTGTCAGGGCCAATCAGAGCAAGAGGTGAATTTGTTTTTCTTCCTGGCTGGGCGGGATAACCATTAGTGCCTCCCTGTCTCCTCTGGGCTGTCCGCCGAGCTGAAGAACCGTTCGACGAGAGGCTACCCTCAGTCTTTAGGCTTCATCCGCTGGGCTGTTTATGCCACATCTGATCCATCAAAGCATGATTAGGCGAACGAGAACAGGCGAGCGTTTGTGCTGGATCCACCGCGGAACAAGGCCGTTTGTTTTCACCACGTTTGTCGGGGTCGCGGGTCACCGCCTCTCTGCCGGAGTTGGGGGGGGGGGAGTCTGCCCCTTGGAAGCCCTTGGGGACGGAAGTCTGGTGTGTGGCACAAGGTGCAGCAGTGGCCAGTGGGCCTCAACCGAGCCGGCATCAACCCAGCACGCGCCCAGTGACGGCCGAGATATCCCGGGCCTTGCGGTCCCGTAAAGAGGCTGGCGAGACTTGTGGTTTTCAGGGCCTCAGGCTTGGGAACGCACTGAAGACGTACAGCTCCGGATAAAAGAAAAAATATAACGACATTTCACACTTGTCAGAAATCATATTTATTGCGACTGAGTCTTTCAAAGGTGCGCATTCTGAGCTTTTGTCCTCTTTATGGCAGAAGGGAAGGTGAGAGAGAACTGCTTTTTCTGCTCACTCAAGCTTAATTCCTTCCATTTTCTTTGCTCTCTCGCTGTTTAATCAGTGACGCGATCTTTCCTGCATTGCTTATTTAAGTGTAAAAGCGCAGAGCTATTACTGCCAACAGACTGTAGAAGGTGATTTATCTTTGATTCGGCTCTGCTCGTCCAAACCTGTTATTCTATCATGGTTGGGAGAATGGCGCTGTCAGCAAGGGAGTTAAATTTGGGGAAATTCTCCTTTCGCTGTGTTTTCTTTACCCATTTCCATGGTTTCCCCCTCTTTCTTACATGCCATATGACAGTAAGGTCTTGAGAATGTTTTAAGTTTCAAAGCGTATTTGACATGGGTTTAATAGCCACATAAGAGATAAGCCTTAATGTAAACCTCCGCACAACAGAGTGGTGTCACACTCTTTATAGTGTCTCTGTGTGTGTGAAGGGAGGAAGCTCTACGACCCAGCACGCCCTTAGCCTCACTGTGATGAACTGACGTCATAGTGTTGACTGTTCCCTACTAGTTAGGAGTCTTTAGGAGTCAAGTGAGTGTGTCCGAGGTGTGTTAGTGTGTGTGAGTTTGGTGGAGGGGAGGTCGGGGGCTCACCGTCGGGCGGGCTCAGTCCTCGTGCGGCGGAAAGGACGGAGAGCGTAGGGCTGGTGTGCACCGAGCGCAGGTAGTGCTCCATGTGTGAGCTGACGAAGGCGTGCGATGGGCTGAACTGGGACTCTCCTGCTGCTGCAGTGTGCGGGGACAGCCGGTACAGAGAGATATCGGAGATGACTGGACTTCCAGCTAACGCAGCAGGCCTGGAACAGGGGGTGGGATTAAGAGAGAGACAGAGAGACAGACAGGACAGAGAACCTTTATTTTCTTGACAGTTACAAGACAGGTTCATGTTGCCTGCTCAATATATGGAGAGCCCCTTTAGCCAACGGTTTAGGAAATGCTTTGTGGTAAACCTGAGTTTTTCTCCTTTAATCACTTCATGTAAAACCATGCACTGACAGTAAAACCACTGCTAGACACCATATCTTACTCTCAGTCGACTACCATTATACATATTAAGTTTAATGACAAAGGACTAAGTCCACATACATTGAGATCTGAGCACTTCTTTAGGATGAGTCACAAATGAATAGAACAGGACCAGGACATGTTTTATTATTTTTTACTACACCCATGTTAGCTATTATCCACTATGATAGGTTCCTCCTTTCCCATCCCTTCGGCAGTGCACATGTCGAGACTGAGATAAGTGTAATATATTGGTGTAAGTGGTGATGTCTGGGTGCAACATATCTCTTACACAGATACACACGTCTACGGAGGTGAGATGAGACTGTTCATTAACTCTACACCTTCTCATTGCCACCTTTCGCCAATGCTGGATTGTAGACCAGGGCGGAAGTTCACTGATAGCCTCAAGAGCCGAAGCAGAGGTATATACATGTGTCATCTCCTGCCAGGTGTGTGGGCTGTCTGCCCACCCCTGGAAGGCCATCCAGGAAACAGAGTGTAACTGTAATTCCTGAAGGTAGATCTATGCCACAGTCAGATCTTTTCCCACACATGGCATTTTGAAGAGCTGTATCTATACATCTGATAGAGGATGAGAGTCTGATTTGACTTTGGTAGTGAGTTTGTGTGTAGGGGAACACCTGGAGGACTGACAAAGCAAGTGCTCTCCCTGGAGCCAGGGGGTGGGGGCGGGGTGGGGGTGAGGTAAACAGCGCCCATAAACATGGCTGCATCTGTTTATTTCCTATTCGTGCAGCTGATCATGCCTGGACACACAAGCTGTTGTCGTGTGCGCTCTGACGACAGGCCTGGGCCCACATCGCTATCTGATCTGAAGCTCCACGTGTTAAAGAGGTCTTGCATGCCTTGCTGTCAGATCTTGTGTGGGCATAAATCTGGACAGTGTGGACTTTGCGAGCAACAGTGTTCACTTACCCCCCTTCCCTGCAGGGCATGTTTCCCATGAGTTTCCTAATCCTAGTGCTAAATAACACAGCCTGTACGTAATACCACGGGTGTATCTCCTCACCAGCACCTGTCTGTTACAAATTCTGAACAAAGGAAAAAGTTGGAAAAACAAAAACAAAACCTTCTCTTGCAACTTCTTGATCTGAGCTGAGATGTGTCAGCTATACGAAAGTCCCAGTGTGAAGACAACTTTTTGTGGTCTGGCAAGTAACACAAGTTGGATATTCCTCAAATAACCGAACCTACAGGACCCCAGTCAGCAATCAATATAACTAGTAGGCCAGGCTTTACAATGGCAATAACAGACACTTTTTCTAACAACAATACACCCAGTAAACATAAAACAGGTGTTTACTGGGCCCTTTTCAGTAAACTCAGCACTTTAGAGAAAACTCAGCACCAGCTCACAAGGAGCCTGTCTTTCGGCCTGCGTTTTTTTTTACACAGCGCAGACGAGGACGACGTTAAATAAAGTGGCCTGGACTGCACACTCACAACCCATTTGTGTCCTTTTATTTTCCAAGCAGAAAGGAAACGGCCATGTTAACGAGCGCAGGTGTGAGGCTCTTAAACGCTGCGCTTGGTGGTCTTATGACATTGAAGACTTCATGGGGACAAAAAAGGAGAGTTTTATTCATGATCGGAGAAATGGTTTCCCATAAACCCACTGAGATGTTTCATTGTGATTTAGATTGTTTGTCTCATTTTCAATGGAGTTTTGGCGGGGGAGGGGGGGATTACAGTGTACTACAGGCAATATCATCTGCCTGAATACATTCTGCTGTGTTTAGTTCTCACCCCATAATTCTCCTCTGACAGCAGATTTTGGACTCCCCAAGTGTTTTTTCTAAGGTTTCCCAGAGACTCAGGCCAAATCTTGCAGCACGACTACCTGAAAGGGGTGTGTCAGACGCGTTACGCTTTGCTCAGGTGGGATGCAACTCCGTCGCTCGCCTATGCGTCCAGTGTGTGCGGAGGCCCGCCGCGTTTAGGCACAGCCCCGCTCTGTTTCCAGTAAACGCCTGCAGACTACCAGGCTTTGCGCACGGGCCAATTTTCTGCCATCAGCCCCCTTGAAAGGGCAGTCATAAAGACGGCTCTGTTCTGGGGGAGCTGAGAGAAAACAGACAGTCCATACACAAAACGCCCGCCCTCCTCCTCTGCCTGGCGGCCGGGGGAGGGGAGGGGGGGGTTCGTTTGCAGCACTGATGTTCAGCTCCAATAACGCTGCAATTTTTACAAACCGACCCTGTTGCACACGTTGCTAGCAGCGGTGCATTTTTCCCTCCGTTTTTTCGATCTTAATCGCTGAACCACAGTCTCCCTGACCGCCTGTCAAAAGAAACCGAAGTGGTCCAGGTGGACTGGAATGACCTGGCTGGAATTCTCGGGTTCTGGGTGAGTAGCTGGGTATCTCCCGTGGTTTAGATACCCCAAAACCAGCCGGAAAAATAACTCTCGAAGTTGACGTTTTAAATAAGGGGACGCACTGAAAACAAAATGATCAGCTGCTCTCCAAATGCGGAAATCCTATACATATATTTTCACATACACACCTGCGGGCAAAACATAATCAGTGGCTGATGACGGATGATTGATGTTCTGCAAAAATATCAGGGATGTTTTCCTATGACCTTGGATAACACAATATGCTAATAGGCTAATTATTTTACTAGCTTCAGTTGTTAAGCTTATTTCAACATCCGAAGACGAAACAGTTGTACAAAATGACAAACGGTTCCAGACTTTAACGAGTCGAGACGAGACGGGTGTGACCCAGCAACTACGTGCTTTTGAACTCTGGCTTCCCAAACGTCACAAGCTGTCAAAAAATATCACCGTAACCCGTTAGCACACAAAATAAATCAGGAAAGCTACACAGCGTCTGCTTGAGTCCTGCGTAATAAGCCATCGTTTAAGGCCTGACCGTAAAGAATGAGGAGTGGAGGAATGGAAGACAAACGTAATTACTGAAATCATGTTCCACCCTTTTTCTGACAAGATGTTACTTGACCGGTTTTAAAGGGACTCTGGGCACAGATGAGCTTGGGAGGGGGTTGAGAGACCTTGACACCTAGAGATCCGACGAAAGTTGCATCACAACACCTTGGGTGGCTCAAATCAATGTAACCTGAATGAAAGGCAGTTTTGTTTTTTCAATCCCATAATCAACAATTTGGGAACTGCAGATTATGTGAGGGATGGAGAGTTTCTGTATTCACACCATTGCTTTGAGTGCTCCTGCTTCGCTGTATGCCCACTGTTCTGGCAGACAGCGTGCTGTATTTACTGGCTTAAGGCCTTAGCAATTTCCCCTTATAGTGTACCCATGTAAACAAAGCTTTATCTACTAGAGCTTTCAATAAACATTATGCAAAAATAGTCATTCACATAAAACTGAGAAATACTTTGGCTTCATTCTGTCAGACAAAGTCCTACAGCTCGGCAGACTGGTGAATCCCTTAAACTGCTCTGTAATCCTGACCTCCATCTCAACTCCCCACCCACTCTTCCTTCCCCTTCACAGGTATGGTTTTACTGTGGGAGGTGCTTCCTAGAAATCCCCCTGCTGGCTGAGGAGATGAACTACAGCCCGACACCGCAGTCTCGGCGGCCTTCTGGTCTGGTGTTCAGATATAAATCAGTCCCCATGCAGAACCCATGAGTCCCCCCTACCACAGCGTTCGAGGTGTGTTGTGACCCTTGACCTCAGCAGACTGCTCACTTTAGTCTAAGCACACTGCAGCTCTACGCCAAACCCTCAGGGCGACCCCAAAACAAACAGGATTTGTGGCAGATTTAAGGCATTATTTGCCCTTTTAATGGCAAGTGCAGTGTATGGTTACACTTCTGTGGTTTATTGTGGACACACACCAGGACCATTAGAAAAACTTTGGGCTTATATAAGGTTTATTTACAAGAGAACATTCTGGATGGATGCTTCTGCTCATACACAACACTGGCACATGTCCCCCCCCCCCCTTTCTTTCATTTGATATGCTTGCCGAAAAACGCAAACAATGATACAAACAAAACCAAATACGTATAATCATAAAACCCCTACAAAAACAAGAGAGATCGGAGAGCTTAGCAGAGAGACCCTGCTCTTCTGCGACCAGCAACTTCACCACAGAAAACCTTGAAAAAGCCTCCAGGCTAAAATCCCAATACACACATAAAAGAAATGAATAAATAAATAAAACGAATGAATGAGTGAATAAGCAAATAAATGCAGGAAATGAGAGAAGGACTCTGTGTTTTTCTCATTCACTGTTGTTGAGGTTCTGGTAAATGAAAGTTATATATTTTATTGGACAGTGACACTAATTATCATGTTTACATACTTCATATACGACTGCTAAATGATCAGTCCTGCTTTGCAGAAGTTCATAACCTGTCGGGCGGCTCCTTCATTTCACATAATGCATCCATTCTTCTGGGTACTTAAATGTCCTTTATAATATTACATGTACATGCGTTTTAAAATGTTCATTCACCATTGCCAGCAGTACAGTTGCTGTTCAAAATGTTGCTGATCCATCCTGTGCCGACAGGAACAGGAAGCTTGACCAGAGTCTGTGTGGTGAGCTGAGGAACTACTAGCGCAGCTCTAGCGAGGTGTCCTGCAAACTCTGCCAAGCCGTAGAGAGAAACTCACCCTAAAGTCGCAGTGTGAGAATATTCTAGCACGGCTCATTCCTCATACAGGACCAAACCCCAGCACGCCAAAAAAAAAAAACCCCAAAAAAAACCCAGCCCGGCCTCTCATTATGTTACATGTAAACATTGATGGAGAGGAAGCACACTGAGCAGACATGCACAGTAGTCAAGGCCAGGAACCCCTGACACACGGGTTCAAGCGGATAACAAAACACCAGTCCCACCGACCAATGACAGTGCACTTAATTTGCTGTGCAACGTACGTTGTAATTAGGTGAATTTGGCGCAGGCAAAATAGGAAGACGGCTACATCAAGGTCTTGATGAATTAGGGGGCCTCTGTCAAGAGCAAGTCACATTAATCAAAGCCGGCAGAGTACAGCGAGAATGAGACGACACTCGTCCCTTTGCTCTTCTGTGATAAATAGCACTGTTACTCTTAGGGACACAGCACATATCACCATCAAATCTGTGGATGTAAATGGGCACGTACAATTCTATTGATTGTCTCTGCACCTCTCTTTGTGAACGCTGCAGAGAGATAAAGCAGAACGGTTTAATTACAACGGCTGAATATTTGAATCAGCCGTCCGGAGTGTTAAGTTCGACTTACCAAGTGTTCACTTCATAGCTCCAAGCTGCCTTTGAACTGACGTAAGATGAGTGTAACAGATCCAGCGCTCCAAAAAAAAGGGAAGGATTCCTACCAGGGTCAATCTTGTGACCTCGCCCGCACATCAATGCTTTACGTGCACTTCGTATCAGGTGGAGTTTGGTGCTGCATGTGTGTGTGTGTGTGATTGCCCACACTTAAAGACCCACAAATGGAAAGAGAACAGCAGTTGGCAGAGGTTCCCTTGATTCAGTGCAAGCCAGGATCACAAAGCTGGCTGACACAATGAAATGATATGTGAGGGAGAGATAGTAGATGGGTGGAAATGTTAACATTCTGTCAGCGCTGCACTAAACAGGCTGTCCTCAATCGCCTTTCACTCCATGCTTCAGCTTGGATGTGTGCTCGGCGCGAAAGCTCTCTCCCTTCAGCTGCATGGCAGGACTCGGCGAAGTAGAGGAGATCTCCTGACCCGAGAGATCGTGAAGTTTGGCTCTAGCCATTAACAGAGCGGCTTTAATCTGGTAACCATGGCGTTAGCGATAGTTCGAAATTCCCTGCAGATAGCGAGACCTTGGGGTTCAAAGACATAGCAGACTTACCCATGCGTGACATGAAGAGGGTGTGGCTCGTAATGGTATCTGCCCTCATAGTGGCGCATGTCGATCGGCGTGTGAAAGGTCGGGAACAGAGGAGGTGCTGTGGAGTCAAAGAGAGGAGAGAAAGAGAGACAGACAGACAGGGAGAGAGACGGAGAGAGAGAGAGAGAGTGGGAGAGTGAGAGGAAAAAAGGAGACTTCAAATAAGTGTCAGACTTTCAGATAAAAAAAATTTTCAAAGGGAGAAAAAGAGGCTACAATGCTTCTCACATGAATTTCCAGAGGCAGCGAGGAGCTTGTGCAAGATATCGGCAGTATCACACAGGAGAAGTGGGATAAATAAATAATCAAAGTAACTCTGTGAGATCCTACATCTTCAACATAAGACAGACTGAACTGGGCTCCTGACAAAGACCTGCAGCTGGTTCTCTTTGAACTGTGGTGTGAGTACAGAGTGAACCAAGGCAGAAGAACTGTCAAAACACAAACCAACACGACAGCAAGGGCAGAAAAGAACTGGGGGAAAAAAATCCCAGCTCCCAGTTAACTCATCTATTTCCAGGCCACATGGAAGCATACTGGTGCCTGAATACTGAGGCAGCAAGTCCAAGAGGGTAAACAGTGACGCACTGATTCTTCAGAACACATGAGAGCATGTAGACCACGGCTCAGCTCAGCTGCTGAATGCCACTACGGACTAATGAAAAACAAATCCTCAGATATAGGAAACAGACCGGGTGCTCTGTCATGGTTCCTCATAACGGAAGAACCAGCATCTAAGAAAGTTATAGACCTCAATGGTTGCATGATAGTTTTTAATAAAGTCTCCCCAATGCACCAAACTTTTGTGCAGCCAGCAGAGGATCACAAATAAAAACTCACGAAAAAGCTTCATTCCTTTCATGATAGACGGCTCATGGTTAGTTAAGAGGTAGAAGGTGCTGCTGACTGTCAGTAAGGATTCAATTATTGAAGAGAACGAGAAGCCCGGACTCCATTCGCATTCCTGTCTGAATTAAGGGAGATCAATATTCAGACCTGTTTTCAGAACAGCTTAACTCACTTCCATGAGAATCAGAACAGTACTCCTGTCTGGCTCATGGTTCAGCCTCTGTGACGAACGACTCTATCCCCTCTCCCGCTTCCCGCTGTGTTGGCCCTCCATCAGCCCTCTCCTGACTCATATTCGAATTCCTTTGGTGTCACATGCATCAGGCATGACCTGAGAGCCTTCCATCATTATCTCTACCTGGAAGGACCTCAGGGGTAGCAGGGAGGTGCTGCAGGGTTCTCCCTGGGGCCACTCTGGGAAGAGGCCTCTGTGTGAGTCAGCATTCCAGGCCGATCACTCGAGAGTGACTCTGAAGCACGCATGACTTTACTCCTGAACTGCTAAAAGCCAAGGGGGTCATCCTTAAAAGGTTTCAAACCCTCTGTATAATGGGCTCTGGTTCTTGAAATAATGGAGGCATCTGGGTGCTTTAATGGAATGTTAAGCCTTTCAAAGTTCTTAGAGATGCTCCTATCACCAAACAAGAACAATTCATTAATTACTAAGTTAATTGCCTGAGTGGCAGTAAAAACTAATTTGTGGATAAAAAAGTGATGGATGTGGAAACTGGGTACAGTATAACAGTGTATGGATTATAGATGGATGTTGTAGTTATCTGTTCTGGGTACAGTATAACAGTGTATGGATTATAGATGGATGTTGTAGTTATCTGTTCTGGGTACAGTATAACAGTGTAT
>JAOXYF010000024.1:5353689-5366544 GCA_028565775.1 Sternarchorhynchus goeldii
GGATTATAGATGGATGTTGTAGTTATCTGTTCTGCACATCTGTAGTCTCTGTGAAACTGGTCCTGGCAAAACAATCAATGTCACTGTTATTGTGTAGAAGAAATGGAAAGTACAACATCCAGGCAAGCAGGGTGTCGTGGTTATTCTGTTGCATCTGTAGAATATATGAGGACAGCTTCTTAAAAACTCGCTCATAAAGTCTGGAGACCTTCAGGAAAATGTGACCACATGTTCTCAGGTTCTGGTCGTGTTTTTTTTTCCTTCTCTCTGCCATTAAGTTTAGCTTCCCTGTCCTTGATGAGTTGGAAGGGAGACAGAGAGAGAGAGAGAGAGAGAGAGAGAGAGAGAGAGAGAGAGAGAGAGGTTTCTTCTGGTCGGTGCAGGATAATGAGCCTCTCTATAAGTGTGTCTCAGACAGGGAGTGTGTGCAAGCATAACTCTTTCATTTGCATCATGGGCAAGTCCGTCTGTGGCATGTGAGAGCTGGATGTGTTTGGCAAGGGGGAGGCGGCCTTCTGGGATGTCCGTGTCATTAAGAGTGATGGAGGCTGGTACAGGGTGCGAGGGATCATATTGCTGCCTAACACCTCAGTCATTTATTCCTAAGAGTCATTTCAATTCATTCTGAACGTCTGTTAAGTAATCTGCTAAAGGAATTCATTAAACCACTTCAGAGCACAGGATTGGCCGCATAGTTTCCAATGGGAGTGTCATTTAGCTCAAGGGGTTGGTTCACTGCTACAAATACCATAAACTCACGGCAACCACAGTGGCAAGCATTTGTTAGCTTGAAACACAATACAACAAACACATTCCGAGTGGACGGTGATACACACTAACACCCGTAGTGCCCACAGGGGAGAAGGCATATTTGGAAGTGTCTGTTGGTGGAGCTGCAGTGCAGGGATTGGCTGCGGAAGATTACTCCATCACCCAGACAGCTCTATTGTTCTTAGCCAAAGAGGGGAACCAAAGGCGAAAGCCCCAGAGAGCTCCCAGGTGCAGCCTCAGTCCCCACGATGTGGATCCTCTCAGCTACTGGAGCAGACAGACAGACTGTAATAGCGTTCGTGGTAACCACTAGACCACACTTGGCTTGCTGAGGAGAAATTTTCCCACAAATTTGTCCGCAGAAGGTTTTGTGTTATTTCACATAAATTGTGGGCTGATTTAACAAGTGCAGATTATTTGTGTGAAAAGGAAAAAGTCAAGGTTTTGAGAGTGTATTTTATGTACATACTGGATATGTACGAGTACTATATACATTCTGTAAGATGTTATTTTTGTTTAAGATATGAAAAAGCCTGTATCAGATCCTTCATGTTATTATCCCCAGCATGCGAAACATCCTGGAAGAACCTGGTGAGAACCAGCTACTGTTTTTGAAGCAGGATTAAGCCAGGATTGGATCTCCTTTTAAAGACACTGCCAGGTGTCAGACGTTAACGACGGGCCGCTCCGAATCTCAAAGCAAAGGAAAAACGTTCACTTTTCATGTCCGAGCGAAGCCGAGAGCACAGCAGCTCTGCAGTCGCTCACCCTCAGAGGAAGCACTCAGAGGAACAATAACAATATCCTGAGAGGCCTGACTGCCACTCTGTAATTACAGCAGCTTTTCAGTTTTGTTCGGGGAACGGTGAGCGAGTGAGCGGGAGAGAGGGGAGTCGACTCCGACAGGAAATTCCACCAGAATAAGCTGGCAAGGGGCCTAATTCCACATGCCAACTGCTCCAGGTCCCCCGAGCCGCCTTGAACCCTGGGAAGCCGCAGGCCGAGCGGTGGCTTCCAAAACCTTCGACCGCTCGCGGTAGCGTGCAGTCTGTTTCTCCTTTCTTTTCGGGAGCATAAGCCTTTCTCCCCACTAGCTAGCTGATACACATCAGCTTGCAACAGTCTGCAATTTGCAAGAGGCCAAAGGGGTTTTGGTCTTTCCGAGGATCCTGCACCTGGGAGATGCACACACTATATTACAACTCTGTTTAGTCTGCACTGATGTTTCCCTCCACCCCCAAGGTGTTAGTTGTGGCGGCAGAAGGATTAGAGGTTTAGAGGAGTGCATGAAAACAGCCTCCAGGTACGAAAGGAAGTGACTGGCTTTTTTTATGTAACACTCACCGTTCTATATATACCTTATACTGATATTGAGTTTTTTTTTCTTCTCTAAAACTAAGAGCATTAAGTAGGTGCTGCACCGACTCCGAACAGGTAACCCTTCTTACGTACCTGATTTCTCCCGAATTCTATTCAAATCTGCTGGAAATTTAAAGTTAAACTTGCAGATGAACATGTAGCCAGATCAGAACCAGTGATGGACCTGCTTACCCTAACTGCTGAAAATACTCCCATATACATCAAAGAAATAAAAGCTCACACAGACTGTCTGACTTATATCACAGATGTGCATTGGAATTCCTGTTTTACCTAATAAAGCAATACAGTAATAATGCAAAGTCAAACTGCTGAACTGTAAAGCTGTCACGTGATTTACCTGTTGTTAATGAACACCGAATTCTGTAGCTCCAGCTCCACAGTTTGTTTACAGGACCTTGTCATAAATACAGTAGCCCGGCACGAGGTGAATCCTCAGCAGACCCTATGAGCCTTTCCTGTTAATGTTTACAGAGCTGGGCTCTGCTGGTTTCTCTCTGGCAATCTGAAGCCATGTCAAACAACAGGCCTGATTCATCCATAATTTCCAGCAAGCTGTTGGCTCTCATAAGGCAGCGCGGACTTGAGTGAGATTTATTAGCCCCCTCTGTGTCCAGAGACACACCACGCAACTTCAGCAAGGGAACAAAAGCTATCAGTGATGGGCCAGTTGTGGCCTAAGGTCACTTGCTAATGAGACCAATGCTTCAACGCAAGTGGAGACGAAGTCGGTGGCAGCAATGGTAACCAAAGACATAGTGATGTTCTTGTGCATTTTACTGTGTTAGCATGCTATTGGCGTAATTGTGGTGCTAACAAGATGATAAGGGCTCTCTGTAAGACTAATTGCACATAAGGCTAATCACACACCTGCCTGTGCCATCATTTATCACCAGAATGCTTAAAAGCACTTTTATGCTCAAGGGTCTTGTAAGATTAAGTAATTACTTCTGCACAAAAAAAAGGTCCATTATCATCAGAGTTAGAGAAACGATAACAAGCTTGGCATTCAATTATGAGCGAAAGTTTTACGAAAGGAAGCTAGTCATTAAGACAGTGTGAATTAAAACAGTGTTGCCAAAAAGCTCCTCACATGGACCATTCTTTAGCGTCTCACGGAAACTAATTTCCTGGTTGAAAACGAAATGTATGGTGTTCAAAATGGCACAAACAGGTCCTGTGGTAAACAGACGCCCTTTGTAAATTTATTTTATTTTTTTATCTTTCGCCATTCCATACATCTTTATTCTCCACAGCAAGGAAATCCAACAAAAACTCATTTGCTGATACATGACGAATGTCTCTCAACTTGGGAAAAGCTTGAAGCTGGGGTTCCTTTTTCCTAAAAACTCACAAAGTTAAAATTAGAACACAAGTATGCTGTCACATCTTCACAGAAGCATCCTGTCCTACTCTTGGCTGGCACAATGCATGTCCAAACATCCTGGCATTCCTGTGACGAGCTGGACTGTCTCAGCAAAACTGGAAAGGTCTTTTACAGCGGGCTATGGAGGAAGTGCTCTCTCAGATAGACAAAGAACCTGAGTGGGAGTTCATCCGTCTGAGGGAATCCCAGCTGGAGTGCAACGTGTTCTCCAGCCATCCAGCTTTTCTTCAGGGGAAAAAAAACCCATAGAGCGAGAAAGCAAGAGAAGTCGGCTGCATTCTGCGATAAGATACAGTCAGATCAATGGTTCATTTACATAAAACAGGCATCTAACCATCTCGACTGATCCTAGCTGTGGAACCAACATCCATGGAGTTTGAGAATAAAAACTCCAGCTTTTACAGTCCCAAACAAAAACTGGCTGGAGAGACTCTGAGTAATTTGTTTTGTGTCTAAAGAGTTTAGACAACAACCTGCAACGTTAGGGTACTCATCCTTTGTCCAGTTTCTCTCTCTCTCCTTCTCTCTTGCTCTCTCTCTCTCTGTCACTCTCCGAGTTGCAGTTATACTTTCAAAAGCTTCCAGACATACTCTCTGTTTATCTTCCCGATTCATAAAACCAACACTCGTCTATTTTCATTGTGCACCTTTCTATTGCCTTACTATGCACAGACGTCATCTTTCGTGACTTCCTGGGTTCAGGAACATAATCAAGGCAAAACACTTAGTCCTGGTTCTCCATGTGTAACATCCATTATGTGAGGCTTTGGGTCAGTAAGGCCTTGTTTCAATGCCACTGACAACAAGCCCCCCTCATTAAAATGCTTCCCCATTGTGACTGCACCAGTCCCCATGGGTGCGACTTCCCTTACCACCATATTCTCTTGGCTCTTGCACTTGGATCGGCTCTCGGCACTTGCTGGCTTCACCACTTGCACCCTTCATATTTCAAAGAAGTTCGAATCCCAACTACCATAACAACAGCAACAGAAATGCTTTTCTTTGAACAGCAGCAATGTTGGCTTGGACAAGCCGCCTCACACAGACTCTCTGCAAAAGTATGATGATTTATTGAGGGGTTTTTATTTGAAAGCATTTACAATCCAGTGAAGCGCTGCCAAACCCAGCACCACTGGACACATAGATAATGGAGCATTCTAAGGAAATGCTGCCCCTCAGCTCTTGTTTTCCAAAGGAAGAGAAGATTAGGCTTTTAATTAGTACTTCCAAATGGAAGGCTCAATTTACGGGATAGCAACAGAGAGGAGGGGGGTGGAGAGAGAGAGAATGCCCAACAGGCAGGTCTGGGGGGCCCCCTGTTCCTGAGGGGAAAGGGGGAGGGGAGGCTGATCTTTCTCTCCAACAATAGGCGTGCATTCCGCTTTTACGGTGATTCACAAGACACTGGAGGAGGGCCCGTAACGGGCTCTGGCTCTCAAACCTCGCATGACCCATGAGTAAGAGGTCATAGAGGTAATGAGTACATCAAATGGGTCCCGTCCCCAAGATGCAGTGTTGGCCCTATTGAAGAAGCAAAGAGGATAATCAGCCTCAGTCAGGACCAGGGAGAGGGGCAGCAGTTCGAGCTGAAGGCTGGAGAGCAAAGGGGGAATGGGGCACTCTCGACAATGGCATGAATTAAACTGCAAGCTCCAGGAGCTGGCAGGGAAACAAGCACGGAGGCTGTGGTTTTCTTCTCTGGAGTGGAATGGCACCGTTGCCGTGCCAGCGCTCCAGCAGACGGCCTCAGAAACAAGCGTCGGTGTTCTTCCACGTGCCACTCAAACGAGTCGCTAAAGATTCATGAGCAAAGCGTGAGACAGATCATCGCCCACTTACTTGGACCACTTCCTGATGCCTTTGTTTCTAAGTGGACGAAAAATTTTTTTTGTTTGTTTGCTGGTTGTCAAAGAAACCAGTCGACAAAAGTTTTTTGGGGGAAAAAAATCTGCACTGACCCAGTGAAAAGTCCTTCTCAGCTGGTGTCACATGGTGTTTTAGGACACAACACTGTTTACTGAAGGTAGAGTAACCCTTTAGGAGCTCTTGTCAGAACACTGTGGGTTACTATAAATCACCATCCTTGCTGTGTTCCCCTCTCCTGTTCCCCTGGAACTGTGGGAAAACTGGTCCTATTTCAGGAACCCACCTGTTTACTCTTTTAGGCTCTCTTGTCTTAGTGTAAGAGTACATCCTGCTAAGATTCCATTCAGTTAGGTTTCACGGCTGACCTCCAGAAACTTCCGCAGATCTTTTATTGTCCAAGGACTGTACTACTTGTAGTTAATGAGAATGTGCTCTCAGTGGCTGGCCATACGCTTTGAAACTTGATATGCAATTTACAGTTTACAGGATAGAGGAACTTTCTGATAACTTTCCTTTGACATCAGATGATTTAGCTACGTTTCCCCACGTCTCAATAGTCTGGCAAAACAAGCCTAACGATGCCAGAAAAATCTATGAGTGTCACTTTATTCCAATGTATCTAATAAACGAGAAGGTGTTATGACAGCTACTGAGACTGAGGTCACCCCAGGTGACGGGACATTTACTCGGCCCTGCAGAGTGTGTGTGTGTATGTGTATGTATGTGTGTGTGTGTGTGTGTGTCTGGGAGGGGGCACAGAAAGAAATCACTACTCCTCCCAGGCCTCTGAAACCACACTCTGGTCGGGGACCTTTGAACAGTTTGCAACAACACAGCTTACCTGGCGGTGATGTCAGTAAGAGTAAACAAACAACGTGCCATGAGGAACACATGCAGCTTCCTTCAGCTGCACCAGTGGACAGATCGGAATCTGCAAGCCTGAGTCTGTTAGTCTGTATGCTCTTCCTGAGTAAAATCCTCCCGCGTGAGCACCAACAAATCTCCAAAACAACATATGCACTGCTTCACACTGAGTGACTTAGGTTCCTTCAAGCTCTTAGGTTCCTTCAAGCTCTTAGGTTCCTTCAAGCTCAGACATGCCAAGAATCAGTACCCTATGATTTTAGGTCACACAGCACTCCCTGTTTTTCTAAATACCTTGGTGACTGAAGGACATTTGGAAGGATTTTTAGAGATAGTCGTTTAAACTAATTTGAGAAATGCTTACACAACACACTAATTGCAATGTATAGCTTTCTCATATCACGTGTGTATTCAGCTCTGTGTTTAAAGGGCCAGCACTAAAGGCCTCTCCAAAGCTTCTTGTATTTGGCATCACACTAAGGGTGTAAAAGTCAATTCTAAGTCCACTACGTTTTTGTTCGCACACTTGTTTAAGTCCTCTTTGGTGCTCTTGTAAATATTGTCCGACGAGCAGAAGCATGCTTCTGTCTGGCTGTCGGAGTGCACTCTGCACCGGCCAATATTTATCTTAGCCCAGGCTGCCAGAGGAGGCTGCAAAGGAGGGCCGGGGGGCTAGGTAAACACTTCAGAGGGGACTGAGATGGCCCTCCGACACTTCACTGAAAAGCTCCAGTCACTGACCCCCGATTCAACAGCTCTCACTGGAGATGTGTCAAAGGCAGGCCAGCTCAGTGCTGTTTGGTGGCCAGACAGAAGCAATGACTGGAGGTGCAGAGGTCTAGACTTTACTACACTTTAATTGACAATGTGACATTTTTTTACGACAATTAATAGTATTAGTGAATTATAAGGCTATAGTATAATAATAGTAGTGAATATTAATGACAGTGAATATTGTAGAGGTTAACATTACAAAGACATATTATCTACTACAATTTATAATTCACCAACGAAAGTGTTTATGAAGTGTTTTAGTAAATATTAGATTCACAAATGTACTTAGGCATATAGAATTATATACGACTACACTAGGTTTCTTTCCAATGTTTTACTTGTACTCTTATTTCTTGTACAACTTGTTTCCTGTTCTTGTAATAAAACTAATAGAGAAACTCTGAATACTGTCATGTTCTCATGCTCAACCTCCCGTGAAGCTGTCGAACATCCCACTCAGGAGTACCACCTGACCCAAAGTCCATTCTCATCATATCTGCTCACTGCAATAACAATGAAACAGAATTAGTATCGAAAATTGTCAGCGATTATTAGGGGCCAATGAGAGTGAAGGTGAGAAACATTAAGGCTGTGTTTCAGAGAACATCTGAAGAGGGTGGAGTCCAAGAGCGCCACTGGCTTATCGACTACAGCCTGACAGTGAAGAAACGTTCCACAATGAGCTCTGGCTCTGCTAAGAGTATGGGTCATTAACACAAATAACAGAGAGAACTGTCACTTTAGACAACTTAATTTGGTAATTATGCCATTAATGACAGGCAAACTCGGTCTAAAGAGAAAGGACTGTACAAGAGAGAGAGGAAACTTGCGTGTGTCCTCAGTTTTCAGAATGGGTGTTATATCTTGGCCTAGCTGTGTCGACCGAAGCATTTGAATTAGATAACCAAAGTCTGTGGGCCATTTCGGAAGCCCAGACTAAGCTGTGGGAATGAGTGTAAGATCAAACTAAGTTTGAGAAAGGTAAATGCAGAAAGAATACTGGAAACCATAGGTTTTGGACAAGGCAACGTCTCATTATGCAAACGATTGTGGTGAGCAAATTAATTCAAACTCAACCGGAACTGACCACTGTCTCAAACATCCCTGAGAAATAGACTTTCTTAAGAATACAAAACCATTTTCTTAGCCATACACAGTCAGACATGTTGGTACTGTCAAGCTCCAATTGAAATCAGAAGTTTGTCATTAGGGCTACATGTAAATCACTACCAGGACTCTCCTAATGAGATGTTTGGATGCCTATCAAAGAAGGTTATAGGCTTTATGTTTGCTATAAAGACACTGTGAGAGGCTGTGTTACTGACGCTGAGAAGCAAGATCTGAAAAAAGTTTATTTTTTTTTTTCATTGGTTGTAAGTCTACGTTGTATTATGAATGTAGAATTGAATAAAGCCAACCTAACATGGATTTAAGTGGTACCAGACAGACGGCCACGCTAACCCGCAGCATACAATGACAGACCTCAAATGTAAATTAGAGTTCATCTACACGCAAAGTTCAACAAACATCTGGCCTCTTTACCTTTGTGATAGGAACAGCATGGAGGGGAGCAAGGCAAACCCTACCAGGAATCTGATTAAAAAGCATTTCTTCCTACCCTCAAAGTAATCTCAAAGCACACTAAAGTTTAACCATCGTCCCTGCCTTGATGAAGATACACGTGCACCACAGATGTGTCCAGATCCACAGTTTATTCTTCTCGTCAGTAATGTGTATCACATGGTGCCTCTATTTCATTCCCTTGCTTCTCTGAATAACACTGAATAACAGCACGAAACACAATGTCAACGAGACCCCCATTTTATTTGGAATTACAGGTTATGACTGGTGGGCGTATATTATGATATGGTTATAGCAGAAGGCCTTTGACTTATATCACATGTCAACAACAACCTGGTTTTCCATGAATTTCACTGTGTGCCAGTATTTGACTGCATGCTGTTACAGGTCTGCATCCGTTCCAGACTCTTTAGTCACAACAGTTTTTTTATAAATACAAAGTCTAGAGATCCTTCACCATACGCAACATTCCTCTCCAAGTGCCTGCTGGAGAATGCGGAAATAAACTCTTGTCTGCTGCATTAAAAATAACGTAGCAATTTTTTTTTTGTACAGTCAATACTGATTCATCTGGCAGCTTGGCACTGGACAGCCAACACCAGCCTGGGGGCGGTGCTTAAACTTCCTGAGATGATTGGATGGTCTTGTTTGCTGTCATGTTTCTGTCATGTGTTGAAGTGACAAAATAATCATGACCACTGAATTAAAATGTCAAGCAGGTAGGGAGTTTTAATTCAAACATGCAGTCCTTCGTCTAAGAGCCTCATTTATGTAGAACATGAGACAAATTGAAAAGATTTTCCCCATCAGATGCTCTTATTGTTCCATAAAGACTTCAGTTGCTGTGTGTGAGTCCGTTTAGAAATCTTCAATAACTGGCTCACCCACAAGGCATACAGTAGCCTTAGCAAAATGGGTCAATGTTTAAAGTGTGTAATGCTTTAGCATGTGCTTCTCTGCATTTCACAGGATCTTTTCCACATGTAGAGCCAGTAAAACCGAAGACTGACAGGGTGATGTTTTTTCTCTCTCTCTCTCTCTCTCTCTCTCTTCTGTTTGGCTAACATTTTCATTAGAACTTACATGTCCCGTCCCTGTGCTTCTCACAAGCTGCTATGTCAAATTAGCATGAGGTGTCAAACATGAGCTATAAAATACAAAGAAAAACACAATTTAAAGTCCTATTTAGTGCGAAACTGTGTGCACCCTACAATAACATTTCAATGTCTTCCTCTGACATAGATTTTCCTTAGGTATTACACATATGTTGTGACAACAGTAAATCTATTCCCATGTTTTGTATAGAAAATCTACACAAATGAGCCATACAGGTTCACTGGCAGTTATTTAAATCCTCAATGGCAGCTGGAATACACAAAACTAAAAACAACCCTATAATATCCCCAAAGTTGTTTATATAAGATCTTTTCATAATTTATTTTTATAATTACAAAAAAATAAGAAAAATGAGGAATGGTAGCATTTCCTTGGGTTGCGCATTTAAATTCCATGGGAATATTCTGCACCACTTTAAACCAATAAGAATTCCCACAGAAATCCATCTGTCAACATAAAGGATGACAAAATCATAACAGTGGAAGCAGATCTCTGTCTGGCTGCCCCATGAAGGCTCACGGGACACTGCATACAGCATCAGAGCTACCAAATCAGATAAGACAAAGCATATTTGCTCCCAGATCCAACTTTACAATTTGGGTTGACTGAGCTCAACTTCTCAGTCAGCACTGTTCCCCTTTTCCCCGTTTAACCGTGCGGCCTCTGGGCAAACGCGGCAAGGAGCTGACCGAGGGTTCGCCTAGCGACACCGGAACGTCTCGTGCTCCGAGGGTGAGGGGGAGCTGCTGTCTGCAGGCTTGCGATGAGGGTTTGTGGTGTGGTGGTGGTGGGTTGTGTGTGTGTGTGTGGGGGGAGAGGCTGTGTTTTTTTCCCCCTCTTCTCCCTGCTCTTGGCAGGCTCAAGACGGCTCCCCCAGGCCCAGACGCCTCCCTGTCTCTGGCAGCAGGGTGAGGCTCGCCTGACAGTTGAATATGTTACCTGGAGCAGAACCCTAATTGGCTGCTACCCAGACACCTCCAGCTAATGAATACGCACAGAGCTCATACTGAACGGCAGGAAAACAGAGGGAAACAGCAGGGGAAATTTAGGTGAAAAGAGACTAATTTACTCGTTTAATTTAGAATTAGTTCTGTCAAGGGTAAAATCAGCTTAAATTGCTCACTAACTGTTAGCTGAGCTTGTCTTTTCCCATGTGAATAGTAAACTACTAGACTAGAACAAAGATCTTAACCACCCTCTGTGTTAGAAGAAGAACTGTTTTAAGAACATTTCCTATTTACCCTTGACCATTTGACCATTGCGGTGGTAAATATCCTTTTCTTTCCCTCTCCTTACTCCCAGTTAATCTCGCACCTGAAACACCTAAAGCTTAAAGCATTCAGATGAATGACCTAATGCCTGGGCGGGTCTGAAGGACACGGCGTCTCTGTGCTTCTCCGCACTCAACCGCTGAGTAACGCCGTGTTTCTTCAGCTGCTACACATTAGCGTTTGCGATGAGTTAATGGCTGGCTTCGCTCTCCCTCCCAGCTCCAGAGGCCTGGGTACACTTCATTTTGTCAAACTTCTTTTATTATTGAGTAGGTATGAAGCTGGATTAAAACTATAGGGTATAACATATAAATTATTAAATACTTTCATCAAATAATTTGAACTACAGAATAAATACAACTACAAAAAAATAGAACTACAAACAATTAATAAACAATTAATTAATTAATAAACACTACAATCAAATAATTTGCATACAGTTATACTAAAATATACATTAATTAAAGTAAAAAAATAAATTAAATTAATTAAAGTATATAAATAAAATATAAATGAATTAATTACACTATTCACAAACCAAAGCAGGCCTGAATGGGAATTGTCTGGGGATATGAGAACAGTGAAAATGAAATTGTTTGTTACACACACACACTAAACACTTAAGCTCACCGCATGAAGGAGTTAAATTGTTGTTTCTTTAAGATGAAAAGAAGTGTTTGCGTTTCTAAATATAAACACACTCCCCCTCCCTTCCTCTCAAGTGTTCTGCGTGTTTCGTGGGAATTCCAGCACAAGCATGATCCAACTGTTGAATAAGGAGGATTTGGAAGGGATTTGATTCCAAAGGCTTGACTCATCTCTGTGCCAAAGCCAACACTCGGGAAAGTATAGCATGCACAAAAGAAAACAGCGAGTTTACATACATGTGAACTTTCTGCAAGCCATACGAGTTCAACACAGCACTCAGCTCCAAACGAGCAGCTCGCAATGTCCAAAGGCCTAAGCACTGTGCCACTGATCCAGACTCGCATTAACGAGGTGCCGGTATGAAATCTCGGCTTGAAAATTCCGCTGTGTGCAGATCCCCCCGCGTAAGTGCTGATGCGTACGTGGCTCCCTGCCACAGCTTGTCACAAGCGTGACTTGTTTATTCCGCCGGTTTCATGCCGTCGTTTGAGTCACAGATGAGATAAGGTCCCTCTCTGGATCTTTACTAAACGTGGGCAGGCTCCTGGACGAAGCACGAGCAAGCTGAACGCGAGAGCCCAGAACAAGTCCGAATCTGTTCTTGCGCGCCACAACCTCGCTTCCCTTTGAAGCCCAAGCTAAGAATGCATAGTTTACATTGTGGGAAACTACCTGGGCCATGAAACAGGGCTAGAGCTCATCCATAGAGTTTTAATTCACACCGGTTTGTACTATGGACGGTGGCCTTGACTCTACAGTCCAAAGTCTTCTGAACGGTAAAGAAAAGGGCCTTTTCAGGGTTTTGATATGTAAATGTTACCATTAGCCAGAAAAATTTGCTCAAATATGTGTTTTTTTCCATAAGGCTATTTTTTCCATTTTAAGTCATCCATTCATGGAGAAAGTTGTTAAAAGACTTGTGGAGATTTCATCCTATTGCCAGGACTGTGAACCAGCATTGACAGAAGGCAAACGAATAAGGAAACTTTCCATTTCCCATGTACAACTTTTCTGACTTTCCAAAGTTGTCCATCTCTGGCAGAGACACAATGCTGACCACAGGCCACACAGAAAGAAACGAACAGCAGATATGACACTGTAGAGCTTGTGGCTTATTTTACCCACATTTTTACACACACACACACACACACACACACACACACACACACACACACACACACACACACACACACACACACA
>JAOXYF010000024.1:5381836-5407880 GCA_028565775.1 Sternarchorhynchus goeldii
TAGAGTACTGCCCACCCCTCCCAGTACTCTGGAGAGCCATTGCCCAGTTCACACAAATCATGTATATCTTTGTGTAAACTGCATTTGATGATAATTTCATTTTCATGGTGGCGCCCAAAATACAGAAGAAAGAGAGAAAGAAAAAAACAGGTCAAATAATCAGGTAAGCCAAACACAGTGCATTAAAGAAGAAATATTTTTGTTATAATTATGTATCAAACGGGAAGAAAGGCTCTTTCTGGTCCAGCATATAAAACTGTATAAATAAACGTTTTCTTTTTTTGTTGTTGTTGTTAAGAATGTTGAGAATATTTGGGAAGTGTCATCTTATCATTGTCCGAGTTCAGTCAGATCTAAACTTTACACACATTAACAAAGAATGTTTTCATTATTCCATGATGTCCTTTCTTACGTGTGTTGGGAAAGAACTACCATTTCAGTCTTAAAATAAATGCCCCTTTTTCGACACTTCTGCTGATGCTCTGGTACCTTGTAATGGGGCATATTTTCTTAGGCCTGGGATACTTTCAGACTAATGAGGTCAATCAATCAAATGTTCGGCTCCGTGTTCATTACTCCCATGCACTTTTTAGTGGTTTATTAAAGTCTCATTGAAGCCATTTCTTACACAGATGAGTGTGTGGTTTCATGGGTTTCTTTGATGATAGGCCCAGAGTGAACAATGTCGGTGCTTAACAATGCCCTAGTAGCTACGCAAGAGGCATGAAGGATCCAATCCACACTCAAAAACCGGATGTGATGTGGTCTTAATTAACCCCAGCCACTCATGCGAGAACGTAGCAGATGTCTGGAGGGGTCTCCAACGCCAGTTGCTAAAAAGGCAGGGATTGTCCTAAGCTCTAAAGCCAGAACTGGCGAGCAAAAACTAAAAAAAAAAAAACCCAAAAAACCCACCCTTTGAGAGGGTCCGTGAATGTAAGCAGTTAGCACTCTTCCCATCTCTCTACTTCCTCAGTCTTCTGTGGCATCAGCTCTTGCTGAGGTCATCAGTAGGAACACTGCATATTTGTTCCAAACATAGCTGTCTTTCAGATTGTTTCTTGTCCCTGTCAGTCCACTTGAAGACACAAGTGTACTTCAGCTACCCCTTGTAGTTCTGGGCTAAGAGTTTCAAGGTCTTGTCTGGCACAAACATTGTCCAAGGCACAAGAACGATTCCAGTTTATGCTGAGCTCATTGGTTGTCCACATAATTATGTTCTTTCATCACTATAACCAGACCTACCATTTCCAGTGTACATTAAGAACTCCAAGACCATTTCTTTTCAGTAAATACCCCTGTAGTGTACTAATTGATACAAAGTGTCTCAAAATCCAGTGTGTCATCATTGGTTTTCATTCAAGCCTAAAATATTAAGTCCTAATGTATCACAGAATACTGTCTGTCATTTCTCAAACTTCATTTGAGGATCATTTTTACCGAATGCTTAAAGAGCGATTGTTCAAAACATTACTAATGAGAATTTTTTCAAAAATGTTAAAGACATCTTGTTTTTTTTTCCACACCAAGAACATTGTGTTGAAATACTGCTTGGCATGTCTTTTCTCCTTTTTTAATGGAATGCTGTCTGCCTCATTTCTGCTTTAAAGAACCACATGGAAGTGGTTTGGAAAGGCCAAGTGTGGGACATCGTCTGGGTGAATCACAACTCTTGTTTCTGACAACATACATGAAAAAACGAGTAATATACAAAACCAACGACGTGAGAACATCACACCACCACCGAGGCAGTTCTTTGACTTTCACTGCTGTATAGTTTTCAGGTATCGTTGAACAGAGTAAGAGTTTCTACCCTAACTCACTGAACAGAGTTTGCTGAGCTGTCACCTGTGGTTTCTGCACTTCCTCTACCAAAGCACAGTTGATCATATTCATGTTTGTTTTCTAAGGCCCCACTTTTCCACTGTTTATTAAATTGTGCATACCACAGAGAGTGAGGGAGAGAGAAACACAAGAGAGAAGGGTGAGAGACTGATGCCCAGGAAAGCGGGCGTCCAGATGAAAGTACTGCAAGCATCCCGTGTCTCAGAGGCTGACGATCAGAGCCCCAGCAGGCCTGAATAGCCCATCATTTCTTTACAGCCTTTCACTCACTCTGCCTCTGACTGTTGGAACTCCTCATTCCACACAATGGCAAATTCACTAAGACTTTTCTTTTTATGCTAATGAACTCAACTGGGCATCACATTAAATTTAACACACACACACACACCCACACATACACAGAACACACACACACACACCCACACACACAAACACACTGTGTTGCTTTTTTGAAGTTGAAGCGCATATTACAATTCAAAGACTCAATCCATGGAAACTACTAAATGACCACAAAAACTGCTGAGGAGTTTCATTAGTCAACTGCAAACCTAGATAAAGAGCGAACAAAAGCAGGTTTTCCTACAGAAGTTTATATATCATTATGTAGTTCGAACACTGTGGTGTGCTCTAATGTCTGAGCACACCACCTTATACCCACCAGCGCTACAGAACATCAGGGAAAGTGCAATATAGATAATTCAGTGTAAATCATGAGTAAAGACAGAAAGTTGTAATGAAATAAAAGTTCATAACTAACTGTAAGAACTACAAACTGAAAAAACTACAGGGAGTAAACACTGAAAAAGTTATTTTGCAGATGAAACTATTTGACCATATGATGATAATTAATATAAACTAATTAATACTTCCAGAAGGGTCCCCATTAAATCTGCATAACATACTTACAAAATAAAATATAATATTTCTGAATATTTTGGGACAATTTGAGCTGTGTCTATTTGAACATATCAAAATCTCTGTAAAAATGTTACATAACTTTAAATGTATACTATAGCACTAAATGATCTGCCAACACTCACAAAATATAGCTAGAAAGATCCAGATAGATAGATGGAGAGGGAGAGATAGTTATCTTCCTCTGTATATAACAAATTACCGTTATGAGAAAAGTAACTATCCAAATCAGCGATAGCGACATGAAATGTCACCAATCTTCCACGTGTATTACAAAGTGTTGTTATTCAGAGTTTTTATTTATGTATTAAAAACAAACCGCAAATGTATTTAGCACGATGCGGAACTTATAGATGTTCCAAAACTCTCAAACATGGTCTTTGCATAGCCTGCTGGTGCCACACTCAGGGTTACAAACTGGTCCAAAACGTCTTACTAAAATGAATAAATGATGTACGATACAATACAGAATGTATAAACGCATGTGAAAGTTTGGTTTACCTCTCCGATGTTCAAGAACTTCAGGCTTGTGGATTCGGTCACTCGATTCACGTCCAAAGTTTTCTTTATGCACACGCTTCCGAAAACTTAACGTTCATCAAAACGTTCTCGCTTGCGGCCAGCAGTGAAAATCCATGATTGTTTTTAAGCAGGATCACGAAGATTTTGCAGGTACAAACGTGGTCTTCAAATCGAGCTTCATGTCAACGCTATCATTCATTGTAACGGTATAGCGCCCAACTTGCATCTTGTAAACTTCTGCGGTCCATCACGCATTAATCGCACAACTTCAAAACAAAAGCCTACATAGGAAATGAGCCTTATTCCTTTTTACAACGTAGTTAGTACATTATAAAGTTCGTCCAGACCATCTACCGCTGTGATGTGCAATAGGAGATCTTAGTTGATTTGTTTTCAATCTGTTCTCTCCTCCCCGTATCTCGAGATCTCGCCCTCCATCTCACACCCCTCTGCGTAGTTCAGCTCGGCCGCTTGCTTCACCAGATGGGCCGGGTTTTCTCAGGCAAGAGGACTCTAAAGAGAAAGTTTTACGGGAGGTTTATTTTTTTTTAATGTAATATTATAAATGACTGTCATTGTTTATTAATTTACTTAGTTGTTACAAGTTGTTTATTTATTTAGCTGTTACAATAAATACAGTAAATAACAGTAAAAGCGGTAAAACCAAAATAATCACATTATTTTCATCACATATTCTTTTCATTAAACTGTATTATCAAGTCTCATGAGGCTTTAGAGGTACATATCATAACTCTGAAATGTTTATTGCTAATATTATTCAGCCTTAAACTGATCTTAAACTGATAGATTTCAGCAGATGTCTACACTAGACGTACAGTGGGTATACAAGGTAGGGAAAGCAGTGTTTGTATTAACTCATTCTTTCAGTCTCAGTCTTTGATTGCACATCAATGCTTGTAGCTTCCATACTTGATCTATACATTTGTCTATTGTTAGCAGATGAAAAAAGTTTCACGGAGCACCGACTGAGGTTGTCACCTCATCCAACGAATTTCGAAAATCTAATTTGTGCGAATTTTGTACGTTACAATGACATCTAGAGGACAAAAGTATAATTTAAACGTCATACATATTGATGGCATTAATAACGTTTTAGGTTTTTTTTAACGATCCCTTTAATTCTTAAGGCACATGTTGATGAGGTCAAAATAATCACATCTGGAAAAAATCAAACCGATCCTTTAAATTTTTTACCATCTGCAAAAATTTTTAAAAACTTCATAAGATTATTATCTATATCTGTTTGGGTTGGCAGTTACGCTTACTGCAGACACATTTAACAAATATAAAAAAATCCTGCTGAAAACGAGTTATATTTTAGGTTTTTCTAACCTTTTACACAATGTACATCTCTGACCGTAACACAGACTGGTCTATTAAAAACGTTCTTTACAAAACCGCCCGTCAAGGGCTGCTCTGCGTCTACTCTTCTCTGTCTCTTACTGCTGAGTGTAGTCGACCCTACGTTTCCCTTAGGCTATCCTCCTACGTCACCCCCAAATACTTCTTTAGAATAAACTCATGACCCCCCCACGCCGTTGCCAAGGCAGCAGTTGCCCCTAATTTCCTTTAACTTTTTCGTCATTTGGATAGGATCGAAAAAGTGCTGCCCCCGCCAGTTCTTCTGGCCAGTGCTACGCCAAACTCAGCGTCCCAGTGTCACTGTAATTATCGCCGGGCACGGCCTGGCCAATCTTTGGGACGGACAGCATTGGCACCTGGTTGAAGGTTCACGCGTCACGCTTGAGCGCGCCTGTCCTAAAGTGAGACGCGCACATGCGTCCGTAGCTCTGCCGGTGCCTTGAATGAAGGTGTGTGTGCACACAGGCCGCGCACCTTGTTCCTGTGCCAGTAGGACCTAAGGCAGGAAACGAGTGTGTGGGTTTTCTGCATGGACGGAAAGAAAGAAGGAAAATTTTCACTCTCATTGCGGATGCTGGGTGAGCATGTAGGTGTGGTTGGGAATAATGAAGAAAAAAGATTATTGTTATATATTTATATATTCATAGTCCCAGTGTTAGAATATTGTACACACTAGATATGTTTCTTTTTTATTATGATATATTTAAAACTCGTTTCTGCGATCATGAGTTATACAGGCCAATATTATTATTATTATTATTATTATTATTATTATTATTATTATTTTTGTCATTGATTTCTCCGACTTCTGCTTAAGCACTGAATTTAAAACACGACGCCTTAAAAGCCAAATGCACATTTTAATGTTCACACCTAATCTTGAAATCTGACAGAAACAGCTCTGAAATATTCTACATTTATTCTACGGTTATTAGATTTAGAATCTCAGTCTTGCACACAAAAAAAAAGCTTTAGATGTTTGGCTGGTGTTGTAAATGTAGAAGTGCTTTGTTGTGCAAATGCCCTCTCAGCAGTTTACTTTTGTCAAAGGACCCCCTATTCTTTCTATATATCTAGTAACTTCAGCTTGATGACTCTGATACCCTCTTTAGAGACAATGCTTGCCTTGTATTCATGGTAAACTGGATCTTCAGTGAGATGATCTTTGTTGGATCATCTCTCCATTCTCTCTCATTAGGTCTTAGATCAAGGGAGCTCTGCTGTGTCAGTATTTTTTTAAACAGCTTTTTGGACACAAAACATTTTACCTATTTTATTATTATTATTATTATTATTATTATTTACCTTATTTTACCTAACATGCTTCATTCTGTTTTCTTGTAGGACCAATGCGCTATAATGCCTTTGAGGTAGCACTCCTAACATTTGGATCTTTCTGGAATCATTTGAATAAAAAACCTGAGGAAAAAAGATCAATTTTGATTGTGTCAGATTGAATGCACGTATATGAGATTTGTTTACGTAATAAAAATACCTTCAAGCAAGTAATAGAAATACAAGATAAAAAAGATAAATTAATACACAATATATCACAACAGAAAATAAAGGAATTAAAATTAGACATATTGTCTGATGCATGCAGCAGATGCACATTGCCCAGAAGTAATTAATCTATCTGTAACAGATTACCTTACCTGTGGCAGCCTCTACTCTACATTATATAGAGTCAGACAACTGAAGCAAATGAAGGAGACATCTCCATCTAGTGGCACATTAGAGAACATCCATGGTTCCATTCTCCATAGTTGGAGCTGTATACATTTGAAATGTAAACTAATATATACATACATGTATAATAGAATGCTACTCGCTGCTACTCGCTAATAGAATGCTACAAACTAGTATATACACTGCTGCCGTTGTCATGGATGAGACCCTCGTATGCAAAATACAAGCCACAGGCCAATGTTGTTCCCCTTAGAAACAAAGGTGGGAATCCCAGATAAAGGCTTTGAGGTTCTAGGACCAAAGGAATTAGTGCCTTCTTCACTTTATGAATCATTTAAAGTATACTCTCAATTACAAAGCAACAGAACCCTAAATGTGGCTCCACCCAGAGCTGAAACAGTACTGGACGAACACATGGGAGAACCCAAGAGGGGGTCAAAGACATGAAGAACTGGGCTTCACCTGCCCCAGACATGATCCATGCCTACTGGCTAAAGAAATCTAACAGCTCCACATTACCAACTATTACAATAAAACCAACCAGCTGCTAAATTCCAGCTCCCATCCAAGCTGGCTAACAGAAGGCAAGACAAGGATGGGGTTAAGGACCCCAGCAATGAACCATCCAACCACCATCCAACTACAGTCTAATCACCTGCTTGTTCCCAGCATGGAAGCTCCTGTCAGGAACACTAGCCACCATTCTGAATAAGCATGTGTGTGTGAGCCCTGCTCAGAAAGGGATTAACAACACCAGAAGCTCAAAACACCACCTACTGACAGACAGAGCTGTCCACCAGGATTCCAAGACCAGACAGACCAACCTAAGCATTGCCAAGATGGACTACAAGAAAGGACTACTCAGTGCCACACACCCAATACTCAAATGCATATCCCTGTATAAAGTCAATAAGACCACAAGTGCCTTCATCCTGAACTCAAAGGAACAATGGAAAACAATGCGAGAAGCCAACTCAAAGACAATTGGCCGGTTGACTATAAAATGTGGTATATATTAAGAATATTCATTGTCCTTGCTACTCTTCTGCATAGGCCTGAATCCTCTCATTCAGATCATTAATCATCAAGACTGGATAGAGGGGCAGATTCAGGAGCAGAACCACCAAGAGCGACCTGTACATGGAGGGCATCAGACTGTACACCAAGACGCAAAGGGACATTCACACACTGCCCAGGACCTACAGCAAGAACATAGAAATGCTACTCAGACTGGAGAAGTGTGGTTGGCTGATAGTAAAAAGACGAGAAGTGATCAGCGCAGAGGGAATTGAACTTCCCCAAGGCTCCGTCAAACATCTAGAGGACAGCTACAAATACCTAGGGATTCTCTAATCACATGGGAACCATTAAGCAGAAGTGAAAAGGACAGTAACATCCAAGTACCTCCATAGGGTAAGGCAGGTCCTCAAGAGTCTGTTGAATGGGAACAAGCCATAGACACTTATGACCTGCCAGTCATCCATTACCTGCAGGCACAGTAAACTGGCCAAGAGAAGAACAGGAAGCTGCCGACGTCAAGACCAGAAAACTCCTCACAATACATGGGGCACTCCACCCAAGATCCAACATCCAAAGGCTGTATGACAACCAGACAGAGGCTGAAAGGTGGCTTACAAAGTGTAAACTCCTCTGTCTACGATGAAACATGATTTATGACATATGAATTGTCCAAGGAATGGCCCCAAGGGATAAGCTGAGGAGGAAGTTCCTGTGTGAGATGGGGACGTTGTCTCCATGTAAACAAAGGAGGTGCCATGACAAGGTTCTCCATGGAATTTATCCTCAGCAGGTCCAGGTAGGTAGTTAACCTAAGACAGTCCTACCAATGGCAGAAAAATGCAGGAACGAAGGACATCACAGAGGATCATGGTAACGCAAGATCAAGATCACTAAGCACTAGGTTGAATTTCTGAACTGACACAACTGGTGAAGGTTTTTTTGTTGTTGTTTTAGGTTTTCTAAATTTCAGCACATTTTCTACTTAAAATGTTTAGCTCCACAATCCAGCTTTACCAGAACAGTTTAATTGAATTTTAAGTGCAGCCTTTGTCATTGTAAAAGAGAATGAGGAAGCCTAAATGAGAATACGATCAGCTTTCACAACAGGCCACAGGTTTGTGAAGGTTAAATCATTCGTGCAAGCACTAACTAGCCATAATGAGGTTGTTTTATGACATTCCACAGGATCTGCATTTAGGCACATTAAGAAACGTCTGTTGTCCACAGCAAGCAATGGCATATATTTCTGGATTTTGGACCAAATGTAGATAATAGTAATTATAATAATACATTTACATACAATACATTTATCAGTAAAAGGCTCAGGAATAGTTCTAACAATCTAAGAAGGGAAATGGCAATGCATAACATGCCAAGAAATAGACCTTCAAGAAACGTACTATGGATCGGCCTATTACTATTAACCTCAATAGTGCAGACACAAAACCATGGATATTTAAAGACTGAATGACATAACCATCATGTATTCTTCAAGTATATGCTTGCAACTGTCATTGTCATTGACTGTGGCCTGGAAATCAGTTTTAAATGTTTAGCAATTTATATCGAAATTAAGGATCTACAGTTTTTAAAATACAGAACTCATTGGGATTGTATCAGAAAACAGAACCTTTATAATGTACCTATTATATCTAGGTTTATTAAAAAATAAATGATTTTGTATGTAAAAGTTGTAGAATCTGGAAACAACATTTTTATGTCTTTGTGGAAGTGACTTGGTACTCAAGCGGTGGTGGGATTTTTTTTGGCAATCAGGACTTCAAGAGGTCAAGACAGGATGATGCTTTATTCTACATGAGAGAGTTCCTTTGTGCTTAGACTTCCCTTTGAAACATAAATGAACCCCCATCTTTACCGTACAGTTGATGGTATCACAAAGGCTGTCTTGATTCGTCATGCTAAAGTTTCCATGAAACCAGTGGAAGTGTTTATTTATGTTTTACCCGTGTAGGCGGAGGCTGATTTTCCCTGGTTTGTCAGGGGAAGGTTTATTGTTTCGGGCAGTGCCACCACTTTCAAACATGGGGTTACCAAGCATTGTGATTCCTGTCCTCTCTCTCAGTGACCCCAGTTTAGGAACAGGATATATTCTGGAGGTCCTGTGGATATGGGGAGATGTTTCTATGGCTTCACTTTTAGGAATCATTTGAAACATTTGAAGAAGTGACTAATTTCTTTTTACTAATGGTTTTTATTGCTACTTTTGAGCCACTCAGTAAGGAAATGGGAAGATGGTTCACAGCCAGCTGAGGACTTCCGTCCAGAGTGCACACGGGAATTATGAGTGCCTGCTGTCTGAACCCAGATAGCATCGTGGAGTTTATAGCAGACAGGCCACACTCATCTGTGACTCATAAAGCCCTTTTTATCCTTTTCCCTGCCGAGTCGTGCTAACGGTGGCTGTGGCAAAGCATGAGGTTGGACCATAAAGCCCTCCCTGCTAATGACAAACTTACGCTCCCTGATAAACAGACCAGAGACGTCTGAAGCAGGGCGCTGACCTGGAAAAACCGCCTCCGGTTTTCCCGGAAAGTGTCCTGTTGTTCTCGGTCTGGGTTTTTTTTTTTTAAGTGAACGACAGAAGTGGTTTCTTGCTGTTATTTTAGGCAGAATGAAAAGAGATGTTTGAGGGCGCAGTGCTGGTGTTGCTACTGTGGTGGGGTGACACGCGATGAAATATCAGCTGGAGACGTTGAACACTAGATGGTAGCAAGTAGCTGCTTTCGTTTCTCATTTTGAAAATTGCATAAGGACTTGTCTAAGGACTTCTTTGGAGGACACTCCTGGCTTTCAGAAAATGTTTGTATGTATAAATGTAATTATGAACACTTTTCCACGATATCTATGATCACTATATCACTATACATTTTTATTTACAAAAGGTATTTTAGATAGATAGATAGATAGATAGATAGATAGATAGATAGATAGATAGATAGATGCTTGTAATAAATAAATGAATTTATTTCAATATCAGAATAGATATAGCAGATTCTAAACATTAAAGTTACCTCAATATAATAGGGGAAAAAACTAGAACACTGTTCATCACTGAGCTCCTTGTCAGACATAATAAAATAGTTAAATAAGTGTGTGAACACATGACTCTTACTTTTCCAGTTTGTCGTATTTCAGGACATGTGAATCTTTTTTTTTGTTCTTTTATCGTATTTTTCCTGGGAATCTTTATCCTTACCCACATTTTAATATCTGTACTTGTGCTGATATTCATGCTTGTCAATGCACGATGAAATTTGCATGGACTTGCAGCAAAAATATATGGTGTAATTATCTGTGAGAATGGTATAGGTATAAGGAACTTCTCCTTGTGTGATCTTGACTCTTTTCCCAGATGACGAGTCTCAGCCTCCCGTTACACACCCGGTCCCAGTTATTTATGGGTGTGACTGTGTGCTTAAACACATTCACACACTTGGCTCAGTATTAGAGTGTGACCTTGTTAAAGAGCTGACACCAAGAAAAATCAGCAGGAAACTTGACCATTTTTCAGAAAAAAGGCCTGTTGCTTTTGCTCATGGCCCAGACTCCACGCTGAGATGTGTACAACTTCTAGCACAGTTTCCTCTGTGCTCTGGATTATATGGCTGCCCTCTTTTTTCCAATTTAGCAGAAAGCTCCTTGGCCTGAAAGGCGTTGACCTCTGACCCTTGCTTCTGCATGCACCATGCACTTCCCCTTGGTCACATATGGTGCAACATCTCCTCGCATGAGCGAAGCAGCTCAAGAATACGAGCATTTTCCAATCTTTATGTCCCTTCTTTGTCTGCTCTTCTCACTGGGTGTAAGTGTATATTTAAGGATTCAAAAATTTATTTTCATTGAGAATGGAAAAATCTCAGGAAATAAATGTTTTCCGTAAGGTTTTACTGGCTTTGTGTGGATGTTTAAAAATGACTGCACGTTGTTCCAAAATCTAATGTGGTATTAAATTTTGCTGTTCTTCAAAACAGGTTTAAAATAACAGATTAACACTGAAAGTGAGTTTTTCATGGTTGAAAAGCAGAGTGTATTGCATCCCAGAGAGCAGAGTAGCACTATACTCCTTAATACTAAAGTTATTACTCTGAATAGTTATTTATATATATATATAACATTTATGAATAGTTTGAAAGCTGCAAAGCAACAATTTTAAGAGGCAGTAGCTCGGAAAACTGAAAACTTCCTTTGAAATGAGAAATAATTATTACAGGACTATTATTATGACATAAAATTCGCTAGAGATGTCTGCAGTGAGCTGGTGATCGAGCACTGTGTGTCTTTCTGAGATCATACAGAGACTCAGTCCTAGTGTTATATCAACAGAGCCACCAGTTCAGTTGCAGCAGCTTGTGTGTCTCTCCTTATTGAATTTTCATCAATGTTCTTTTTGTTTTTGTTTGTCATCCCTGTTTTAAGTAGTTTTATTTATTTATTTTTTTAAACGCTCGGTTGGCCTTTCGGGAAAAGGACAGCAACTTTGCGTATTTACCGAACGCAATGAACACAAACATCTCCCCTGGCATGACGATGGTGCTGTGGTGGTTAACAGGTGGTTGGGCCCAGCTGTTTGTGCTCAGATGTACCACAAAAAGACCCTTTTTGGTCGAAGTTAGTCTCTTAACATGTCCTGTTGTTTTTCTGTCTAAAATCTGCTTGGAATTAATTTATTTTATCCGGACATTTATATCCTACTCCATAAAGATCTTTAAGGGACAAACTTCCCGAAGATCCTGTGCACGTTTACCACACACTTTACCACGTTTACCACACACTCAGTTGGTACCTGGAAAAATGGACACCTCCATTAATCTGGTTATCTGGACATTTTTGTAAACTGCGTAAAAAGCTTCTATAACTAATTCATTAGTATAATTAAATATCATTTGTATTTTTATTATATATATATATATATATATATAGTATTATCTTATGGAATATAATAATAATAATAATAATAATAATAATAATAATAATAATGAATTTATGCATTGTCTAATTGTAGTTCAGTTGCATCTTTTGTCTTGCAGTGTCATTTATCATGATGAAAGTCCTTCCTGTAACACTGGGGCTCTGATGAAAGTCCTTCCTGTAACACTGGGGCTCTGATGAAAGTCCTTCCTGTGACACTGGGGCTCTGATGAAAGTCCTTCCTGTAACACTGGGGCTCTGATGAAAGTCCTTCCTGTGACACTGGCCAAGTCATGACTTTTTGAATGCTATCAGTCCCTGTCCAAACAGGAGCCAAGCGGCAGTAACCACAGGTTACCCATCAGGGAGGAAGGGAATGACACACTCCTCGCACTGGTCCACCAATGCCTGGTTGTTCTCTGTCAAAACGTTTATGATTCTCCACATGAAGAATAATGCATGGTGGGTTGTACCATAGATACTCCCAGCTCATTTTGTAGCCCACGTTCTCCACAATGGAAAACCTGTAATTTTCCTATTTAAATTCTTTCTTTACTAGGTTTCTTTAAATAGGACAAAAAATGTGTCCTACAAGGGTCATGTATTCTGGTCTGTACCCAAATGACTTTAGGTCTTTGTGGAAACCTGTGCAAATGACAGATTTTGTCTATTTGCCTTAAAAAGGTCCAGGCTCCCTTTCAGAATGACATGGATAGGATTCTGCTGTGATCACTAGCAATGGTCCCATGAGCCTTAAACTACAAAGGCTTGCACATGACTTTAGGGCTTCTTCTAAGCAGCACCAGAGACTTGGTTCGTCTCCGGATCAGAAATACGGGGTAAGAGGTCAACAGGTTCTCTTTCTCTCTTTTGTTAACCTCTATAGCTTTATGGCTAAAAGAATGAGCTAGTTGTCCATTGCTTGTGTCCAGTCCTCTGTTTTCAGACCTGCTTTGATGCTGTGCTGCTGGATAATGGGGGATGGGAGCAACTTTCTTCCTTAGCAGGTGAGTTTGATGAGGGCTCAGAGTCCTTGAAATCGTGTTCAAAGACTTTTATGTTCAGGCCTATGCAAGAATACGAGGAAAATACAAACAAACACTCAAGCAAACAAAGCAAAAACGTTGTGGCGATTATATCTCGTTACCATTTCTGTGTGATGTTATTTGTATTGATGTATAACTGCTCTTGAAAACACGCTGTTTGTTCTTCTTTTAATGGTTCTCGGAACAAATCACCATGCGCTAATGACTACCCTGTCAGAGGGTAGGTGTCTTCTCTTGTTACTAACCCTCATGCATGCATGCATGGTGTTGAGGCATTGTGGAGAACTGGGCAATTGACCAATAAGTCAAACAAAAGGTTCACTGTGCACCTGGGCCGAATGAATTAGAAAGAGGGTCATATAGTTTGCTTGATTGAGAAAGAGAAAGAGAGAGAGAGAGAGAGAGAGAGGAAAGCAGAACACAGAGAGAAGTGGTTCATTCCGTTGATTTACAAAATGTAAATGTCTTTTTCAGAGACCAGATTCATAGAATGAGTCGAATCTCAGAGATCAGCGTAATTCTAAACCCACTGGTTCCATATGTCCTCAAACTCCTTGTGTCAAAATTTCTTTTTGATTTCATTAGCGTGTCAGGCCTGACTATGAGCTATGACTGGGTGACTGTGTAACTGTACATATACATTTATTAATAAATCTATAGGAGCTAAGCTTGTCAGGAACTTCAACTGCTATAAACACAAGATCTAAACTTGATTGAGAATGGCCTAAAACCTGAGCTGAAGCCTCCTGCCATCTTCACTGCCTCTGCCAGCCTCTCCCACTCACCCTGTCACTGTGAGCCACCTTCACTCACTGCAGGGGCTCTTGTTCTCTACCAGGGTTTCTAACTTTAAGCAGGTCGTCCTAAGCCATGTCCCAATTAAGTTAGATGCAAGATGTTGAACAATAAACTGAAAGTATTCTTACGGAACAACAAAACTGACATTAAATAAACTTGCATTTGTTTGGAAAATTAAGGAATACCAGAAGAAACAATGGCAGGAAATGAGCCGTATTGCTAAGGTTGGCAGAGCCAAAATTTGAATGCCTAGAACATGCAAAGAGTCTACCAAGGCAGCCCATATTCTACTGAAGTACAGACCCAGTGATCTCCAGGAAACATGTCGCCACAAGGCAACTCTGACTGAGGTGATGACAAAATCCAGCTTTCTCCCTTAAACAATAGATTAATGTTATTAAAAGCAAAAGCCTCATCATGATCTGCTTTGTTAAAATCAGTTAGTTGGTTGGCTGTTGGTTCTTCGTTTGTTGAGAAATAAATATTCAAGGAAATGTTTAAGGAAAATGTTAGACATGTTTTCATTGCAGGGCAAGACAGGTCATATTAGGCCTAGTTATGCACATATTTCATTGTTTCAGAAACATGCTTGCTGTGGGTGACATCATATAGTTATAAAGACAAATAATTATATACAATCTTTCAAACCGTGTTTTACCAAGAGTAAACAACGTTTTAGTAGAATGATGTTCATCACACTCTCAGCACTTTCCTGTCTTTGTTTTCTCTCTGGTTTTAGAACGTAGTGCCGTTACTCCTTATTTTAAAGGGTCATGTTCTCGCTGGTTTCTCTGGTTTAGAACAGGCGTTACCTAAACATTTTCTTCTTCCAAAGGCAAACTTTGCTCAGTTTTTATAGCCTGCGATTTTCTGTCCCTGCTTTTGTCTAACTCATTTAATTGGCACGTCCAAGTCACATGGGAGCGTTTCATTAGTTTTAAACTTCACACCTGCATTCCAGCATGTGATGTGAATATGACAGCTTTATTTGTAAACTAGAGAGCTTTTTGGAGAAATGCCAACGGCTGGCTCCAGTCGCTCTGCTCACATCGTCTTGGCTTGTCCTTTACCTGCTATCTATTAGCCGTGTTGTTGGTAATGGGTTAACACTAAGGTATTTTTCCACAGAATTACAGCCGTTTCCATTGGCTGCGTGTTCCTCCTCTGGGCGAACGCAAATTAGCGCGTAGCTTTTCAACATTTCTATTTACACCTCACCTGCTTTTGTGTACGGAGAGGGCAAAAGGTCTGAGCACAACAAAGCGATGCTCCGCGTAAAACCCAATACAGCGTGGATTTACCCAACAACCCTTTTGTGACCCCCTCCTGCTCTGGCCATATCACTGACAGATACATTATGAGTCCTTTCTTCTGTATCTGAGATATGATGAGGCATTTTTCTGATTTCAAAGCGCTGTGATTTCCCTGGAGAGGACAACTATGCTGGGGTGCATTACCTCCCTTGAGGATGGACAGTATCGTTTTCACCGGCGAACTCTCGTGACACCATTGACTGGAGACTCTGCCCGTCAGGAACTATGTGGTCCTGACCACCGTGGCTTTGTTGTTGATTTATTTACACTGATTTGTCTTTCTGTTTGTTGATGCCTCAAGGAGTTCCATGAGGGCTGGACTCCATGTAGCTTGTGAGACTTTCAGGAACAACAGTGAATTTGTGAATCCTTGTAGAGAACCTCTCCATGCCTTTATTCTACACCTCAGACAATAAACATTTTGGTGCCTATAGCTTTATGCCTCATTCATTCTTCAGACGAACAACATTCGAACCTATTTTTCCCTCAAGCACAACTTTCTAAGCTTTTGTTAAGAGATTCATGGCCTCATTAAATCCATGTCCCATAATCAGCTCAAGTATAAATGGGGAAAAAAACAAACAAACATCCAAACAACACCCAAAGCCTTCCTTAGTCATCTCAAAGTGAGAGTGTTGCTGGAGCGTTTTTGATGCCGACCGGCCGGCCGGACAGCTACCTCTCTTTCAGCTAAACTCAGGAATTTTTTTTTTTGGTTTTTTTTTTGCATATTGTCACAATAGTGGACTCGTCATATAATGCCTCCCTCTTTCACAATTCCTGTTTCCCACAGGTCTCTCTGGAGTGTCCATATGGTGTTCATTTACTAAGCCAAGTGAAGGATACTGGAAAAAGGCGGAGTGATAATGGAAGTTTGACACAGGAGTGCCTGGAGCAAGGGGAATGTAATTTCAGGAATTGCTTCTTTAACTGCTGAATTATAACCAAACTGCAGGGCCTCCAGGACGCCGCCCGTGGTATCCACAAAACCCATCGGACCATCGGAGAGCCGCAGAGCGAGGACACCGGGTGCACGTCGCCTGCGTCCACGCTGGGCGGAAGACCTACTTCTTTAAGAGGTGTATGTGAACCTCAGGTGAGCCTGGCCTCATTCTTGTTTGTTTTGGTTAGGTATGAGGGCCACACACTTGTGTGGGATTTGCCCGAACAACACACTGGGCTGCATTAAGTCAAGAGGCAGGATTATTTGTGAACAGTCATTAGGGGGAGGGCCGTCTGGAATGACCTCTGGCTGTATTAAGATAAGCATCAGTTTGAACTTAACACTTTGAACTGACTGTTCAGGAGTGTGTCCTAATTACTGTTTATATTCAGTATAAGAGAGGCTTTCCTCTACTGTGTCATTTGCTTTCTTTCTATCCAGTTCCTCCTCCACATGCTCATAAACCTGAACAGACATCACTGTTCTGTGTCAGAATTTGGACTCTATATAACATTTACAATGACAAAAATACTGCAGTGTTTGAACGCTTTGGTTTTTATTGTAAATGTATGAAAATGACACCTCTTAATTTAAACTCAGGTCCAGTTCAAATATCTAGAAATGCAAACATAGAATAATAGTAATACTGCTTGCAAGGCCTTTTGTAACTGTAAAGCCATACCTGAAAGCTTGGAATCTATAACCTAAAGCAGAGCTGTAATAACTAGTTATAATGTAAAGCAGTGCTGTTATAACTAGTTAACTAGTCTCTATGTACGTTGCTCTGGATAAGAGCGCCTGCTAAATGCCGTAAATGAAATTATAGTTATAATGTAACTCAGGGATGTAATAACCAGTCATAACATAAAGCAGTGATGTATTAACTATTAACTAGTTATAATGTAAAGCAGTGATGTAATAACTACTTATAATGTAAAGCAGTGATGTAATAGCTAGTTATAAGGTAAAGCAGTGATGTAATAGCTAGTTATAATGTAAAGCAGTGCTGTAATAACTAGTTATAATGTAAAGCAGTGCTGTAATAACTAGTTATAATGTAAAGCAGTGCTGTAATAACTAGTTATAATGTAAAGCTGTGCTGTAATAACTACTTATAACCTAAAGCAGTGATGTAATAACTACTTATAACCTAAAGCAGTGATGTAATTTCTTTGTAAACGAGTAGATGTCGTGTCATTATTTTCAAGGCCAAGCTGCACATCAGGGGACTGTAAGGACGACTGAAGGGATTTGATTTGAGTGACAGACCTGAATGACTGCTGGTGGGGTGTACCAAATACCATCTGCCTGTCTCTGTAGCTCGCTCGAACCAGCCTGACATAGTCCGTTGCCATTGGTCCATTCCCACTAGTCAGCAGGAACCAATGTCTAAGGGCCAATAGAGCACACTGAGCTGTGCTGCAGTCTCAATAAGTCAGTGAGAGAACTGCAAGACGGGATTCAAGTGCAAATTTAATTTTAAGGTGCAACCCCCTTGTCCTCATGGATCTTCTATTAAAGTGTAATACGGAATGAAGGAACCAATACAAGGAAATCAAGAGCAGTCTTGTTCTTAAGACGCTGACAAGGTAAGATGCTGTTATACTTCATATGCTGCACTTCTTTTATTTTCAATAAAAGTCAGTCAGGTATTCTGGTGGGCTTGAGCTGTTTCTGACTTTTCTCTTTTTCTCTGGCACTCCAGTAGATTTGTAATCACCCTGCTGCTTCCTTCTTTTCTTTCCCCCTTCTGGGAAGCGAAGGAGTGTGTTTAGTCAGGGAGTGAATACAGTCTTAATGTTCAGCAATCAGCATGTCATGCCCCTGGAATAAAAGAAAACACTGTACAAACACGCTCAGTGTCAGAAGCTCATTACAGCCAAGGGGCTGTTTCTAATGCAGCTGAGAGGAGCTGTAAATCACGTTACCTCCTGAGGTGCAGTGATCGGTCCAACAGCCGTGATTGCCTGCTCCACGCGTTGACGTGACACTCCTTTACTTCTCCACTCTCAGGCCTCCTGCTGTGCTTACATGGAGGGGGGAGGCCCACTTGTGAAGGCCTGGCAAATACATACTCCTTTCTCCTCTAGTCCACGACGCAGTTTGCGAACGCTTGGATTAGAAAACATAATGAAGCTTTTTTACCTCCATCGCTTTTCCGCCACACACAGGGGGACGCCACAGCCTGAACGCCGCTCACAACCATCTTGGGGGGTAAATGTCGTAAGATGGCACAAGCATGTTCACAAGGCACGCTTCTTATCTTATGGAAACAATGCAAGCCCTGGAGATAAGCATCACACGTTCACTTCAGATGATGTAAACCACAAAGGGCTAACACAGAGAGGGAGAACCGGGGCTTTGTACGCGGTACGAATGCTTGCTTTCTTGCTCACGTGAAAACGCCGCCGCAGATGACCCCCCACCCCCGGACCTCCTGTGCCTGTTTTTACATGAGGTAAATGCCTCTCATTCAGACTTGTTAGGCCGCCCAGTTAACATTTGTGGAGGCTGTTTAAACAACGTTAAACAGGGGATTAAGTTGGATTTGGCCCAGCAGACCTGAGTTCTGGTTTCCCTCCGAGTGGAGCTTGCACACACCGGACAGGCACTGCATGCAGGTTGACATGGCTTCGACAGCCGAGGGTCAGGAGCACTCCAGCAGGTCAATCCCACACATGCGCCAAACCAGCAGTGTGTTCTGCCAAGTCACCCTGCGTGGAGCACTGGACAAGGAAATAGATGTCACACCATGTCCTGAATAACTCTATAAACCTACAGCCTCGTTTCTGAAGGACCTCGCGTGAGGCTGTCTAGGAAATAAATAATCTAATCTCTTTATTATGTATTTACTACTTCCTTTATACATAACAAATATCAGAATATTCTGTCAGTATAGTTATATTTATCCTTTACAGGAAATACTGACAGCATCTTAGATCTACATCAGTCTTAAACATTCATATAGTGAGCACCCCAAATCTTACAAAAGTACTATATCCTGTTAAAAAGCTCACATTGTTAAACCTGTACACTATACTGTGCGATACTTTGCACTTGTATTTCTGCGCTAGTGCAAATCTTCATTACCCATCGCTAGTAGTCAGCTGTACTAAGACACTTAAAACCATCTAGTGCATAAAGGGAATTTTTGATTCTTCTGGCTACTGTGAGTACATGAACACATTTCAAAGTCACTTAAGGAACTGGCCCTGAAATAGGAGCAAAACCTGTTTCTGGCTCAAACAAAATAACAAATAAGACTCAAGGGATGCAAATGAGGCTCAGATAAATACGAAGTTCTTGAAAAAGACTCTTTGTCTTACTTCTCTTAGGCGTAAGTGGAATCTCTGATGTCTCAGAATCCTTTCAGATGTACTTGATAAATCTCTCTGGCTTTGGGCTAAGAGGAGCACGTTTAAATGCATGTTTAAGTACACAATACATATTTAAAGTCAGTCATTTTCTTATTATGAAGCCATTTACCACAGAGGAGTGGCTGCTGCCATTCAAGCCTTATCCTGGGCCCTTGTGATAAATCCTACCACATTAACTCCTCTGTTTCACAGTCAAATTATATCATATCAAAACGTCACTCAGGAGCTTCACATGACAGGAATCCACCCTAGGTTTGGACTAATTTGACAAATTGTGATTGTATAATAGTGAAGTGTGCACCACACAGTGTGATTCAGAACACTACATGATTTTAAAAGCCCTTTTTTAATCATACTATAACCTAAATTTTCAATTTATGACACAATTTATTCGCAGTTTGAATCTTACGGTAAACCCTCAGAGGTGTTGCTAGTGTTTTGTTCTCTGTATGGTAGTCTTTGTGTATCTATGCATACATCCATACATACATATGCATACATCCTCAATAATAAACACCTCCTTGTGCTTTGAATCACTGACTGTGTGTATTGTTATAACCAAAAGCATTTTTTGGTCCTCTGTTACTGTGGGCTGTCAGATTGTTTGTTATTGTTTAACTTTTCAGTGTATTCCTGTTTCTTAAGAACACACCAAAAATTGGATTTTGATATTTGTATTATGTTGTGACCTGTTCTCATTTGTAAACTCTTTCCTAACATGGAGGCGCAAACATTTCGGAGACCTTCCATGGAAATGCCACTTCAGGATTTAACTCCAGGTCTTTTGTTAGCTCACATGTAGACCTACTTGAACTAATAATGTAACAACACACATCTGGACAAGAAAAGACCAAGCAGAGAACCGTCCGAAAACTTCTACTCTCCCCCCAAATTGCAAGGCTGTGCAATCCAGGGCTGAAATTCTAATTCAAACATGGTTCAGTATGGATGTGCATGCCCTCAAAAGGTGGCGGTTAGCACTTTAACTTCACAGCAATCATTCTGTTTCACATGCAGACTGCTAGAGTACAACAGAAACTGCTAGAGCACACCACGACAACAGAAACTGAATCCCCGTTCAAGCACTTACAAACCGAACTGGGTGACTGTAGCAAAGATCAAACAAAACTGGCTACAGTTGTAAACACATGTCTGCCATTATGGATACAAACCATTTTCAGGAATGGTAGCCATCAAATTTACTGTAACCCCAACTCATCATGCCATGAACATAGGCCTTCAACATACATTTAAAGAGTTTGGATCTGACTCTGGATACATCTTGAGCAATCAAGGGTTAAGGTTCTTGCTCAGGGACGCCAACAGTGCCATCTTGGCAGAGGTGAGGCTTGAACTGACAATCTTCTGGTTACTGGTGACCAGATGCAACCACTGAGTTGTTGAGCACGACTCTCTGCCAGAGCTTCGTGTAATCATAACAGTTGGGATCTCAAATATTTTAGCCTTCTGTTCTCAAGAGCGCAATTATGGAAGCAACATCCTGTGTTTTGTACCTCATTCTGCAAGATTTTAAAGCACATATTAAGTGGTCTGATTCTCCCATCAGGATGAAGGCTGCAGCATCTCAGAGTGTTGTAACTGAGAGGGAGATGGTAAAAGGTCAAATCTCTCCTGCAGAATGAAAGTGATTCACATGAGACAAGTTAAAGATCTGTCTGGTACAGCGCTTTGCTAGGCGGGTTGAAACCAAGCTTCCCTAAGATGAGGCTGTCCTCACTGCTCTCAAACCTGTCTCCTCTCCATCAACTTCTTCTAGCTTCATGTCACTGTCAGACATTGATCCCATTTTCAGGCATCGATACTGTGTGGTCATCACACACCCTGTAGTCCAGGCAGGCGACATGTGAACTAAAGGATTCCTGCCTGGCTATTTTATTATTAAAATGTGTTAAAAGTACAAACATCTGCGATATTGAAAGCATTATGTGCAAATATAGATCTTTTCCAGCTTTTTTTTAAGTTTTTTTTTTTTGACACATGAATGACACCTTATTTATGCGCTGTGGAAATTAATACATGTAAAAATTAATAAATGTGCTGACATACTTTTCCCTCCCCTGCTGCCAAACTATCCTCTTGTTACTTAAGCTTATTACCATAACTCAAATATTATGATTTATTGATCAAAATAATAAACATAATTGGAATATATGACATGCTATGCTACAACAAGCCTAATTATCTGGATGTTGATCTGCACCCGAGGGGTTAGAAGTGTGTGTGTGTGTGTGTGTCTGTGAGTGTGTGTGTGTGTGTGTGTGTGTGTGTGTGTGTGTGTGTGTGTGTGATTTCTGATTCGGTTATACTGTGTGTTGTGAGGGGAGGAACTGCTTGTGCCGTGGTGCTGAATGAAATGAAACAGGGTGTGCATGAACAGGGACGGAGCTGGTGTGGACAGCTGGGCTGTCTGAGCCTCTTTAGTCTGTTCCTAAATTGGTTTTAGAGGCACTAATAAAGCTGATTATCTCCCAGCTTCCAAGACTCACTAACCCTGACACCCGGACAGCTGGGGCCCTTGGAAGCCACCCTAACTTCAGCCCACCCCTTAAAACTGCCTTCTCTCTTTCTCTCTCTCTCTCCCCTTTGCTTTTTCCCCTCCTCTCCTTGATGTGTGCAGCTGGCGTTAAGCTTTCACAGAGGCCTCACACGCTCCTCAGTGTGCTAAACCACGCTGTCACTGTGCTGTGTTTATATGTGGGTGTATGTGTGTGTCTGAGAGAGAGAGAGGGCAAGAGAAAGAGAGTTTGTGTGTTTCTTGGGTCTTTTAATACATTCGTTCTTATAGCATAACTATAATATGACAACGATGATATATGTTAAAACATCTGAAAATAACAGAATGGGTTTGATGATTTTGACTCATTCTGCCTTGCTGCTGAGTTATTTTCAAGAAAATATTCACAGTATACTTTTTGGTATGTTGCAACGAAGTAGAGAAGAAAATATTGTTTACGAAACAGTTGATTCATTTTGATATGTTATACTTTAGTGGAGTGTGAATGTTCTGAACTATTGTTAATAAGCGTTAGATATTCTGAGTGCCAGTCGGTCCATTTGTGACTGTTCTGAACACGAGTGTCGCCTCTCTGTGCTGTCGCTCACCGTATGGCTGCAAGCTGCGCTGCTCTTTGGTTCTGCTTTTTGCTGTTCCCTTCTCACAAACAACATTCGAGTGTTTGGAACCAGAACAGCTTAAGTGAAAAAACGGCAAAAACAAAAACAAAACAGATATTCATATCAAAAGTTCCTCGTGAGATCCGTCTCCTACCTAAAAGATCGTTGTGGCTGTTAAACTATTATCGAGTTAATTCTAATAACTTTAAAAGATCTAACAGTGGACATCGGCGTTGGAACTAGAAGGTTGTAATTGTCTGTTGGCAGCCCAGATGACTAATATAGCCTACTCTCGTTAGATATCTTGTTAGATATCTTGTTAGAATACTAATATAGCCTACTCTCGTTAGAGCGACATGAACAAACAAGCCATATGAGGTAACTAGGGCACAAGTCATTCTCTCTGAACGTTGTTAGACGTAACTGGACAATTGACAGAACATTAAATGGCTTCAAAAACAATTCGGTTTAACTCTCTGACTCATTATTTAAAAGGCCTTTATTGCACCAGGGATACCCAGGATCAGCTTAGACAAAAGGAAAGCTGTGTCTAGTCATTAAACAGATGGAAGCTTCTATCATTTATATATTTGGAGTTCTGCAAGACTTTGCAAGTTAAAGAATTTAAGGGTTATTCATTGCCAATCAGATTCTAGCCAGACTAAATTGCATTTTAATGTGAAATAAAGGTACAATGTTACAACCAGGAGATTAGTAGCTGGTTAATTAAAATATTAAGTTACTTCATATGATTAAACATGCCTAAAATGACATGATCAGGGCATATCTGCCATCCTATCATCACAAATTAGACAAATTCAGTCTCAAATAACAGACAACAGGAGGTTGATTCCCAGTGTTTGGTCTCCATGCGCAACCTTTCTTCACCTGAGGGGAAATACAGTTAAATTTGTTTTTGATTTACCTCATTTTGTTATGACTAGACGTATAGAACCATAAAATCAAACAGGTGTGTTCTGTTTTTCATGTGATTATAGATTAATGACATATACAAAATTCAACTAACCGTATTATTACAGTAAATGAATATTTAAATTACCCTCTTTTAACACTGACTTATTGTAGATTTTACATTCTCTTATACACCCATGCATAGAACTGTGTACATAAGTAAATGCTGGTACAAAAAGTTATTTACAATTTTATTGCGGTTAAAATTATTTTCTTCCATAAATAGTTTTATACTGTTTTTTAATATTTATTTGAATATTACAATATGCTTATTTGTAAAATGTCATACCCCCCATGGAGTTTCAAGTCTCCTGGAACAGGTAACATTAGAAGAGATACCATTAGAAGAGATAATGTTCGAAGAGATACCATTAGAAGAGATAATGTTAGAAGAGATACCATTAGAAGAGATAACGTTAGAAGAGATACCATTAGAAGAGATAACGTTAGAAGAGATACCGTTAGAAGAGATACCGTTAGAAGAGATAACGTTAGAAGTAACTTCTACTCCACTGCCTTTACCCGCCATTGTTCCTTTATATTTTTCCTTTATATTTATATATCTCACTTCAGGGATGTTTTCTATAAATTCGGAATCTCTGAACAGATCGCTAACCCAGAAATCTGTGAACAGATCGCTAACCCAGTAATCTGTGAACAGATCGCTAACCCAGAAATCTGTGAACAGATCGCTAACCCAGTAATCTGTGAACAGATCGCTAACCCAGAAATCTGTGAACAGATCGCTAACCCAGTAATCTGTGAACAGATCACTAACCCAGTAATCTCTGAACAGATCACTAACCCAGTAATATCTGAACAGATCACTAACCCAGTAATCTCTGAACAGATCACTAACCCAGTAATCCAATATCTAGAGTGCTGTGAGTAAGACATGTATAGCACATTACCCCATAAACACACCAACTGACTGTGGAAAACTACTGGAAGTACTAGGAAAAATTATATAATATAATATATTATATATAATTATGAGAATGTTATATAACTTTGAGAATGTATGTTTATTATTAGCTAGCAAAGGAACGTGCTGTATTAAGTCTTTTCTCAAGTGTTTTAGCAATGTCAGGAAAGTCCAAGTTGTTAGAGTAACTGGAAGGGGGGTGGTAGTTGGGTTAGAACTGGGATCAGCTGGACTGTCTTCCAAATTGGCCTTAAAAGAAGGGGAACTGCCTAAGAGCAGGAAACAACATCAAAGCCTCGGTTATTTCTCAACCATTTGGAGACTGCACCACAATTGCGATGTTCCTTTGTGTAACGCCCGGTCTTTACATTGGAATGTGGGATAGTTCACTGCTCTGCCCAGCAAGCTCTGCCTAAGAAAATCCACAAACATATTCAGAGTTCTGAATCAGATTTCACATTCACCTTAAAAAGCCGTCTCCCAGATTTTGAATCTTTGCTGACTTCTCTGTACGTGTTGTGGGTGATCTCTATATTAGTGGGGAATAATATCTAGTGGATATAACACCAGAGGTTCTGATCTACACACATCAGGGCATGCTTGACACCTTTATATAGAACTGCTACTATACCTGACACCTTAGAACTTGTTCAAATATCATTACAATTCAAATGTAATATTTTAAAATTGTCTGTACCTGAAAAAAGAAAAAAGGGAAAGAAGAAATGATAAAACAGATGTAAACATGAAACCCAAAAATAAAATTCCAAAAGTTAAGAAGAAAAATATTTTTACACAACCACCCCCCCAATAAAAGTTCATTTAGCTTGTTTTTTTTGTTTAAATCCTAAAATGTAATGAGAGTATAATGGTATAGTTATATATTATAATATATACCGATATTACAAATATTACCTAGTTTTACCTACATAAATGATCTGGTATTACCTAGTTTTCAGTTATAGCTTTTGTACATGTGTACATCATTTACAGTCCTCAACAACAATCTCTGGTGCTGAGTTTCAGTGTTTGTCCATATGTTCAGCAGTACAGATGCCATGTTCTTGTCACTGGTGTGGTCTGGGGTTAAGCCTCTGACCTCCCTCACCATTGAGTTCTAGTCAAAACAGTTGCACAGCGTGTAGGTTTGTGGTGTGCCCCGACTCCCCCCCCCCCCCCCCCCCACCCCACCCCCCCCCCCCCCCCCCCCCCCCCCCCCCCCCCCCCCCCCC